>CM056996.1:215846007-216433507 GCA_029891345.1 Dryococelus australis | reverse complement strand
AATAATCACTCGTCTGTCATTGTCTCGTATCCTCCACCATCATTCGTCCTATCCGCTTAAGTCCATCCCTGCACCAGATTTTCTATATTACCGCACTTCAGCCAGATGGTTTCCAAAAAGAACTGACTACTTTCCGGCTTCTGGGGGGATATTTTTACTGTCGTTGGCTGTGGTCCAGAATCTTCTTCAAATGCCACGTCGCGCCAACCAAAAGCCTACCAGAAAAATTCTTGCCCATGCTCTAAAGTCGTCGACTTCTCCGGCGGGTGGGGGAGGGGAGGGCCTGTGACACCAGCCAGGTGGACTGTCAACCAAAACCCCGGCCTCCGGGCGACAGAACAGTGAGAGTCTGCCTGGGTGAGGGGAGGGTCGAAGTGGGTCAGCCACTACAATGCTGGACAGCGCATAACCAGGCCAAGAACCAGCGTCCAGAACGCGGGTCCGCGCGCAACAATACTTTGTCCCAAGTCTCTTATCTGTAGTTATTGAAACGCAAAGGTGTGCATGTTTCACCTTAATTACATCGAATTTTAACTCGCCGTAAGAAAAATATTCAAAACAGCATCATGAAAGTAACCAGGCGATGACCAACACATTGCAGTCACAAAAGCAGGTTCGTCCAGAAAGCTCTCTTACAGATGTGTCTTGTAAGCACGTTTTTTATACTACGAATAGGATTGTCACGATAGACGTTAGGTGAATGGAAGTCATTAAAGTTCTATTAACATTTCCTTAAATTGCTTCAATTTTACGTTTTTTTTAACATACGTAACAGTTTACAGCATATCTGTTGGATTTAAGTTTTATTGTGATTTTTTTTCTTGCACTATAGTATGTGCTGGTTTTATTAAAGTATACGGTATGTAGCCCATAATGTTCGAGAACATATTTGGTATTTGTATGAAAACCATAAAATA
This sequence comes from Dryococelus australis, assembly GCA_029891345.1. Classification (NCBI taxonomy): domain Eukaryota; kingdom Metazoa; phylum Arthropoda; class Insecta; order Phasmatodea; family Phasmatidae; genus Dryococelus; species Dryococelus australis. The sequence continues at coordinate 216,432,590 of CM056996.1, read as the reverse complement.
AATAGTGCGTATTATTTTATTATTTGAATGAAGATATTGTATTTTTCAGTAGCGATTTTTTTATTTTGAGCTCAACAACAGTTAAAACCTTAGTAATATATATTCGTTTGACAGAATTTGGTATTTAGGTTATCTGATTATACATTTTCCATGCATCATTATCAGTAGAGCAAACTATTTATTTGTCTCTGCATAATACCTCTGAGATAGAAATTATTTCTTGATGTGAAATTCTAACAAATAAATTCTTTCCCGCTGGACCTGTGCAACTACGACAAGATATTGGATACTTCTTTTTTTATGTATCACTAACGCATTATTACATAATAGTCACTCTTTTATGGAATATGAGATTAATCTTGTGCAAAGTTTACATTTTTTAATGCTCTATATTAACTTGCGATGGTTATTTGTATATTATATGTGCCTATATAATATACTTATTCCTTAGGTCGCGCTTTAAGAAGATAAAATGAAACTAGTTTCAAATAGCTATTCCTCGGAAGAAGAAATATCTTGCACAACCAGCGAATCATATTCATTACGTCCGGCTACCGTAAGTGCTATTATGCTGCAAGGCTGGGATAACAATCTTAAATCGCACAAAGTAACATTCATCCTTCTAGTATGACTTAAAAAACCATGTAAACAACACTAGCAAACCAGCTGTTAGTGACCATGAACATCTAAATAAAATTAACTAGCCGATAAATTCGATAGTCGTCGCTAAAGGTTGAACGCTGAGGCATAAAGCTTACGTATCGAGGAAGGCAAACCCGTGATGGTTCGAAACCCATACTCCGACATACCACGAAATTTTAATATTGCATCAGTGAGCATGTGGTTCTCAGACCGCTGTAATGAGAAAGTCCAGGCACTTAACTGTGCATAGCTGAGTATTGAGAGTTGTGGCCGACGTAGTCTTGGACCGCCAGTGAGTGTGAAGTGAAATGAAGAAGGCGTAAGGTAGAGCAGGAGAAACTGGAGATGCCCGGGAAAACCCACCTGCCATTGGCAACGTCCGCCATGTTTCTCACATGCGATATTTGAGTGACCCCGCCGGGAATCGAACCTTGGTGGAAAGCGAATGTTCTTGACCGCTACTACTCGACAAACACAAGTGAAATACAGGGAAATATGTGAAACACAAGGGCTTTACTTTCCCCCAACCTCAAACATCACACTTTCTTATTGTGACAGTCTGGCTGATCCTCCCTTCATTCACCATCTGCCACAACTTCCCCTATCAACCTTCGCCAAGCAGTTGCAAAGATGACACAACTAAACTACCAATGAGATTTTAATTACAAGCACAATTCGTGGTGTACAAGACAAAACGCCTAAGCTGTTTCAGGCCGCAACCCGCACAACAGGGGCGTTTAGCTAGTAGAAGCTCTTCCATGTGAATAGCATCTTGTAGATAATTTTCGTCCAGCAGGACAGGATCTAGGTGCTATTCAGTCACTGACTGTCAATGCCCGAAAACGCATTACAAAAATTGCTGATCAATAATCTTTTGCGCCTTAAAATTTGGGAGATCTGAAATTTGGAGACAGAAGGAAAACCAAATATGTAACGAAAAAATTACATCACATCAGCAACTTCGAGGTCGTGCAGACAGTTACTACGAAACATCCACGATAGGGTCACGCGCAGACTGAAGAATTTTGTAGCTATCCGTGGTCAGCAATAAAAGTCAAGACGAACAGAGAAACAACACGCGAACACAGAGATACCAGTAGAATCCAGAAAATTGTGTGTGGCAGGCGAAAATATGTACCTATTCTTCTCGGTTTGTATGTGTTAGGAATACACCTATAGTCAATTCTCAGTTGCTTCCAAATTTCCTTAAGACATTTTAATAAGATTCTGCATATGAAGTATGTCTTACTAGACATTACAAAGACACCTACGCGCGGTGCTACCCCCCCCCCCTTCTTTGTCTAATTCTTCGAGGGGTGGTGGGGCGGAACCGAATTTGTGCACACCTTTAGACCTTCGGCTATCGATCCGTCCTCCACCTTATCCTCACGACAGGAGGGGTGCGTTTTGCACCTTCTTTTCGGCCTAGAAGACGCTTTTTTTAACCGATTTTCTTGGGATATGGGGGAGGGTGGTCTTCCTATGCCCGGCCCTCCCCCAATGGAAAGATAGGCCCTCCGAACCTACCCTCAAGTTTTAATTCTTATGTCTTGATTCTTAAGTATTACATGTTAAGTCTTAAGCCTTAAGTATTAAGTTTGGACATTATTTCGTCGATTGCCTGCTTCACTGACAGTGGCTTAGCCCACGGATTCCGAGGGACCGTTTTCTGTTATTTACATTAATTTAAAATGAAATATCATAATTTATAGAAAAATATAAATAAAATGCTTCATTTAATAAAAATAAGGCACTTCTACAGTAACACAAGCATAAAATGCTTGCGATACAACCAATTGCATCATACATGGGGTGATTCCATACTTGGGGTGATTTTTGAAACGTTTGATTCAGAAAGTGTGGAGATACCGCAAATAGACTACATGTTGTGAAACAGACTACCTTGTACATTTCACTATCCCTCCCTCCTCTGTCTCGGCCAGGTAGCTCAGTAAGTGCCACACTGAAGGCGACTGAAGTGCTCAGTCCCGAGGTCTTCAGATAGGTTTGTGAGGAAGTACCAGTGATGGACAGAATCATGTGGACCTATTTCCAGGAATGCGAATATTTTGTACATGAATACCTGTAAGAATCGAACATATTCACTTGCATCTTGAATTCAGGGACTGGCAAGTTCCGTAGTGGCATTCGTCTATTTGAATACGTGATTACAATATTTTTTTTTTTCCCTGAACGATCTGGCTACATTCGTAAGATTTAGTTAAAAAAGGCAATCAAGGGTCGGCTAAAATACCAATTTCGAACAAGTATATAGAAGTCAATAAAAGGGAATACAATGCTTAGATGTCAACAATTGACACGAGACAGTGTCTTTGATATTGAACAAACAGATAATTTATATGTAGTACAAATTGACCAGAAAATACATGAGAAGACGTAGCCTTCAGTACAATGACTATCAAACTTGAAACACATGGTCATATTTGCAAACATAGGAAAACAAGCGTGGAATGGACGACATAACGTTTGCGCGAGAACTCTATTACACGTTGGCAAAATAAAAGTGTGCGAGATGTGAGTATTGGTGAACCTCTCAGCTCGAATACTTTAGCCGCCATTCGAGATATCTCGATAACTCCTAGGAATCAAATTCTTTTATATGTGGAACTCGAATATTGCGGTCGCTAGGAAGTATACGACGAGAGCCTTACGGGGCCACGGTGGGGTAGTGGTTAGAGTATTTGCCTCCGCAAAGGCGAACCGGGGTCGATTCCTGGCGGGGTCTCCCCCGGATTTTCGCATGTGTGAATTGTGCAGGACGATATCACTGGTCGGTGGGTTTTCTCGGGGTTCTCCCGTTTCCCTTACCCTTACATTCTGGTGCAGCTCCATACTTACATCGCATCACCCTTAGTGGCTCTCAAGACCTCGAGCCGACCTCTCGTGGCGCAGTCAGTTGGCGCGCCTCCGGTCTGTGGTACGGGAGATCCTGGATTCGAATCCCAGGTAAGGATTGCCTGTTACTTTAAGTTAGGTCATAAGTTAGTTTGTAAGCTGTCACCTGAGAAGCCTTCAGGTGTAACACCGCGGACGTTAGTAAACCTTTTATAATCCAATCCAAAGAAGCGAGGGAGCAATACGGGCGACACTAACATGCTTTTCTAGCGTCTCAACGCTCCTACGCGCATGGTGTGTAGTGTATCCGCCGTGACGCTTTTCTGTTCAAATAATATCTGTATTAGTGGCACTTTATTACACTCGCTGAAAGCCCACGGATTAAACTACGCCCGTATATTCATGCTTTTCTCTAGACGCGCAAGGAAACTGCATACACAAGCTTTAAAAATGCGACATCTGACCATTTTCACGGACTTTTTCCTTCAAGAATACACTTAATATGACGAAAGTAAAAAGTAGGGACATATATAATTGTTTTTAATCTTTTCTGACAAAAAGTTGTATTTGCAGAACATTTATTTTCCGAGATACACGTATTCGCGCAAACAACTTTTTCATAGAAAAAAGCGCAGGTCGATCCCACTATTAACAGACTCCCGAATCTCTTCACTAACTCACTCTCGTCTACCATACCTGTGTGACGTGAAACACGGTGCGACTGTGGAACTAAGTCGTCGTCACACTGTTGGGCGATGACGGCAAAGTCGGCCGGCCGGGGCGCCTAATCTCCGGAGATGATTCACGTCAGCACTCCGCGGGGCAGAGACATTTAAATAATTCATGACGTTGCAGCCGGATGTGGGGGGGGGGAGGGTGGCCGGGTCACAGAAGCCAACCACCTGGCAACCTCTGCCTGGGTCGCCGGTGGAAGAGAGGCCACCACCCCGGCGTCCTCCTAATTACCGACCGCATAATTTAAACCCGCCGCCTGGCGAGTTTGTATTTGTGTTGCGCGCGGGTTCGACCCCGCTCAGCCTCCTTCTAAACGTACCTTTCTTCTGCCATCATCGCCTGTTAGCCTGTCAGAAGTCGCATAGTAAACAGTGATGGGTGTAATTATCAGCATTCTATTTCTCAGCAGACTCCTCCCTTTTACGCGAATAAAGTACTTTGACCAACTTTAGTGTACACTCATTGACAGTTTAATTAGAGACATCTGCCGTGTTTGGAAGGCGCTGTTGTCACCTCGTAGAATGGGACAGTACGCAGCCACGCATGACTGGATGGAATATCTTTGGAACTTGTTTCGACCGTCTGAATAACATATAAGCACAGAAAGTGGGAGAAAAGTGATCTCAGTGCATTTAATTGTTGCCGCATCGTTGGGGCGACGTCGTGCAGGCACAGAGATTTCCACGGTCAAACGTTTCAGGAGTGGACCGTGAGTTCATGGACTCGGGTAAAATCACACCCGCAAGAGAGAACTGCCAGGGCGAATAACTTACCGATAACGAGGGTCGTCTTCGGCTGTCTCGGTTGGTAACAGCAAAGTGGATGGACTGGTCACAATACAGCTGATCACTCGCCAGATCAGTGCTGGACCACGACGACCTGTGAGCGGCCATGCCATCCAGAACCATAATGAGGCCAAAATGGGGTGCTACATGCTACCATGCAGGTACACTGCTCATGAGTGTAATCTGTAGCTACACTAAAAATAGGCCATAGGAAATGTTCAAACATCTCACGGCACTTACTTACGCAGGGTTATAAACTAATATCCTTGCTCAAGTTGTTTCATTCGATTTATTGTGTTTAATAGATGTTTGGGATTACATGTTTGTACAAATGCATAGGGTAAGTATAGTAATACACACTATACAATAAGTACATCTAGACAAATGTTCTTCCACGCCGGTTCTTCCCCATTGTCTACATTTGTCCACAATCTCCGCCACATTTCAAAAGAAAAAATCCAGTAGCTAGATCAATTCTATATACCTTCAGTTATTTTATTTATAAAAAGGAAACAATAAAAACTTATTTTTGCTCGACTAAGATGACAAAATATAACCAGAAAATGAAAAATGTCATTTTCGAATGTTTGGCTATTAACCCAGAAATTTCCCGTATCAGGTTTGGTACCGATATTTTGAGCTATGCAAATGTGGATATTCGTGAAGATTTATAAAGGTAATTCTAAAGAAAAGTATATTTCAAGAATGTTGTTTAAAACACTAAGATATTAACCAATTTTAAATTATTATATTAGAATAGTTTTGTAAGAATAGAAATAATAAAAAATGTCGTATTATTTATTTTTATTAGGTAGTGGTTTTCTAGTAGGTGCATATATTTTGTGTGTGTTGCTGAGGGAAGTTTGAGTGTAATTATATAAAAATGGGGGGGGGGGGCAGTGTCATGGGTGTAGTTGGAACAAGCCCCCCACTTATAATACGCCACTTGGCCTACCTGCGGCAAGGAAAGCCATGTTCAGGAGGTCTACGGGGTTGAGACAGCGTGAAGGGATGGGACGGGAGAAAAGAGGGTCGCGTTTGTTTGCGCTGCCGAGATAAATTGGAGGAACAGCACTCAACCGGCAGATTTCTTTGGGAATCTGTCACTCAGAGTGGCTCTTTGAGAGTGTTTGTGATGGAGTGTCGCGAGGAGGGGACCCAGGGAGTCGGAATCCCAACACAAAGACCCCTCGGCGCAGGCCCTCCCCCCTCCCTCTCTTCGTCCTTCGTCTTCGCACGCCATTGTTTGCCGAACGTGCCAAATATTGCCTGGCGGTTTCCCCGACCAACTGGTGTCGCTTTCCCCCGTCTGATAGAGCGCCAGCACTCCTGTCGAGCCTAGCACTCTCCGAAGCAGGTGACTGAAAGAATATTCCCAACGCGAAGTATTGTGCACTGATTCTTTATCGTTGCAGTAAGAGGCCAACGTTTCGCGGGTTAAATGATTGACATGTAACTTCGAAGGCTTTTGTGTACGTAGTCAGATTGTTTAATAACGTACTCAAATTGTTTAATAAGAGGTGATTTTTTAAATTGTAAATAAAATTAAAAATACTTCAATGATAAATGGCTAGCGTTAATCCATAAGGGAGATTAAGTCTAAAAAATTTAACAAACATCTCGTTATTGAGAGGCAAATACCGGATAAAATTTTTTTTTTAAAGAGAACGAGGCATGTGCTAAACGTGAAAGAGCATATTAGATTTATTCAATTTTTTCCGAACCAATTCCGAACACCATTCGTTGATGAAATCGTTCGACTGAAGACTAAGGGAGGTTATTGTTTCACTTGAAAATTACTTGGTCTGTCGCCGAGTAAATGATTCTTGTTTAAAGTGTAAATACTGAAATATTAACTCACACGTGGAAGTAAATAGTAACACTTATATTTAAAAAAATTCTGATGTCTTATTCATGTGTTTAAGAGAAACCGTTGGCTAGACTTTAGATTCTAACGATGCGATAATTTATGGCTGAAGGTGGACATGACCTTGGTATCTCCCCTCTTAGCACCGGCTGTATTCAGGACATAGTAGGACTATTTTACTCATATATCCATAAGACTAACCGTCGGTAATTTCTAACCTCGCAATGGGAAACCATGTTGGCAACCATGTTTTAATATTCAATGAGACCTTAATCGGAGCCAAACCAAACATTGTGGTACTTAATTTAAGTTTGGCAGTCAGTTGAGAGAAGTGTGTATAAGTGTTTTGTTAGAGCTCAATATTGATTGTTGTGAAGTTGGCTCGCACCAATGAGCGCTAATTGTAATAACAAGAGCCTTTTTGTATTACTACGTCTAGTGATCCCACTTCATTGCCGGTCAGTTTTTTTAAAGGGCTGTTTAACGTCGCCCAGTTTTCTGCTTGAAAGGTTGGCAGGGGACGGCTTACAGGACTTATAATGTAACTTAAATGGACACCCATGCCTTACCCGGGATTCGAACCCAGAGCCTCCCACACCCCAGATCGGTGACGCACCAACCGACTGCGCTCATGTACCGGGTGGTAAACCAAGGGAATAACTATGACAATTGAGATAATTATTCAGCGCTTTACAGCAAATACTTGATCGCCGGGGAGGGTGATGGAGTTAGCGAGAGTGCCATGAGAAAATCCGCCGTGTGTCTGATCACCACGCAATTGTGGCCCTTGTTGCACAGTGCAACCATAAAGAAGACACTAAGCAGAAAGCTCCCAATGTTTGTCCACTGATTATATGTCCCAACTACAGTCATACGCGAGCTGTGCATCAAGAAAGATGCGTAAGCCGCTTTAAAGTTGTGTAGGGCGGCGTAATTCAGTCGATAATGGTGATTGTCGCGTGCAGGGGAAGGAGCAGCTCTCATCTCTGCCGCGCCCTGCGGCTCACCTATTATGCACGGGAGTTTGGAGAGACAACGAGGAGCCGGGCGTGTGAAATCGGATCTCAGTCTTAAGGCGAGCGTCCTCGCCCTTCCAGAGCGACGTGGCACGCACGACGACCCTTCGAAACTTTGCTAATATCATCTGGGAGGAGGGAAAAGTGTTCTGGGCGCGCGGGAGAAGAGCTACCCGGGCGGAAAATCCTCGCCGTGTTTCCTCGGCGTGCGTTCAGCGCGAACTCTCCGAGAACAGAGGGTGCCACTTAACGCACATTACTGCCAGGCAACTTGGTTTGCCGCGCTGCGCGTCGATTCTGCTCGGCTGCAATTAGCCGGCGCTTTTCCACACACACTCTCACACGCTTACACACGTACACCCCCTCCCCAATCACACCCTCCCCCCCTGCAAATAGAGACTTTTAACGTCTTCGCAATGTTGCTGATTCCCGCACGAGCTTAGCCCAAAGTCCCTATGCTTCGTAAGGTGTCATAAGGAGGAAAATTCAATAACACCACCAGAATGATAATATTCATGAAAATAAATGTAACTATTTTAAACTCTCGCTAACTTTATATATTTTCACATGTTTCTATCCATTCGGACAAATGATTATGAACGGTTGCGCAACGTGGGAGAAAGTAAAGCTTTTCTTCCAGTCAGTAAAAGTAGCTGCTAGTTTGCTATATGTTAAGAATAGCACACCCCTCATAACGCATCTGTAACGTACGGAACATACAATTACTACAACTGAAAGTTTGCGTTCCAAGAGTTTGGCATATTTCATTGAAATAACTCGCAACAATTCGTAAGGTATCTGGTACTTACCTGAAAGTGCCAATGAACTGTTTTGAAATTGAAAAAAAAAATATATATATATATATATTGCATAATATTTGTAATCATTAAATTAATAATTTGTTATTTACTTTGCTTATCCATTAAAAATAAGAAAATATTAATCAATGCCAAGCGCTTAAACACAATAACACCTTACTATAAGCTATTCACGGTAAAGTGAGTACTTTTGAAAGCCCTCTCATTTGGAATAATAACCAATAAATGTATTTTATTTTAACATTATACATTAACTTCCCAGTATGGTGGAATATACACACTTTGTTTATTACTTAAATGGCAATGTTTATTTAAAAAGGTGGTTGAAAGAAAAAAAAGTGGCTGAAAGGAAGTTACTAGGGCCTCAAAAGTGCTCATTTCACAGTGAACAGTCTATACCAAGAGTTACATCACAATGAGCCAACATTTTGTACGTAAAATCTGAAGTTGAAGTGCAGCTGTAGCGATAGTGCCATAAAAAATACATTCAAAGATTCACGCATCACTTCTGGGATAGTTTTACTTCGCTTACCTCGAAAAAGAACCGCGATGTTATGAGATCGCCTTCAATCGTTGTCGGACGCATTTGCGTGTGCAAACGTGTGTGTCCGAAAACAATTCCGTTCTCGCATAACGGTTTTGTTTAGTCAATTAGATATATTGTGGCGGTTGGGAGTCCGTCACGATGTTAAAAGAGTTTTTTTTTTTTTTTTTGTAACGTCTCCTGTGTTTTTCAGCTAAGTGAAGACTGTGACGCGATGACCTGCCGAGGCATATGTGGCCAGTTGCCACACACACACGCACACGCACACACACACACACACATACACACACAGCGAGATATATATATATATATATATATATATATATATATATATATATATATATATATATATATATATATATATATATATATATGTGTGTGGGGGGGGGGGGGGGTGATCGCGCATTCTTTCTTCTCGAACTAACAAATGCCCTACAATATCCAGCCCTTATCAAGTTAAAATTAATTATTCTTATCCTCCGTGGCTGTCGCATAGATTACGGCCCTCTGTCATTTGTTTGGTTTGCTATGCTCTTCCATCTATATCCTTCTTCTTCCGGGGTGTGCACATGGCTACAATTACGGCCATGGCAATACAACCCGGCTCAGCCGCAATGTATGGGCCCATTATAATAATTAAACCGGACCTAAGGCATGTAGGGCTTGCCCTGAGACGCATCCCATTCTCCAGCCGACTTTGCAACTAACATGCATGTCGGAGGACACACAGAACTGTGGAGGTGCTCACGCTGGCGTAGCGGGATTTGGGGGCTCGCCTGTTATAAGTTATAAATTTTATAAATTGCTGAGATACACACGTCCCCGCTGGATAGCGGGTACCAAGGGATGTGAGGAGCCGCCCCTGGATAGAAGAGAATTTCGAGAGTCGTCGTGATGTTAGTTAAGTGTGCAGTCTGCGGACTTAGGAATTTGTGATAGTCAAATGTAGTGAAAATTGGACTTAGTCTGAAAACCGGAGAATTTTTGAGACTTAAGTTTTTGTGCACACTATGGAAATCATATGAAGCAGTGCCCCAAATTATGCACTACAGCAACTGCAGATTCATAGATAATGCCCGCGATTGCCACCACTTTCCCTAAAGTGATTCCTCGATTTTCCTTGGTCAACGCATCCGCCATTTGTTTGTCATCTTCCGTGCGCGATGTTGACGGATGTCTGGATCGGCTTTCGTGAGCCACACATGTGCTTCACTTTTCGAATCGTTTTATTCATTCACACGCTTTTTGTTGATTCACAGCGCGTCCTACATACTGCGACCATACACGTCGATGGAAACTCGCAGGTTTGACACCCGCTGCGAACAGACACATTGTCCCTCGATGGTGCAGTCTCTGAGAGGAGCGTCCATACGTCTGGTCCCGTAGCTAGCTGCCACTCGCTGCGCGTGGCCAGCTACCCGTCCTCCTATGCGCACTTGGTTATGCGAATCAACACATCTCTGTTGTTGTTATCGCGTTATTTCAAACATAGTTTTACCTTTTGTTTAGCCATCATAATTTACTGCAGTCCTTTTAGAATGAAACATGTAATTATCGAGTAAAACAACTTGACAATGTAGCCATATAAGCAGTGAATATACGTTTACATTACCGGGATCCGCATTTTCTCATTAAAAAAAAAAAGATTGGGCGAAGCCAATAGTTATACCGGACACCGATATTGAGCCTAACTGAGTTTTATTCTGACCAGCTTGGGAAGAAAATGAGATTCGTTCTGGGATTATTTGCCACAAAGAATATTTCCACCACAAGGTGAGCCTGTGTTCCTACGAGGTCGCTTTTAAGCTGGAGATAAACGAAGGAATTTCGTTTATTTATGTGCTAACTGTTTGTGTTCAGTTTGAAATATAAGATTCTTGCCCCTGCCGAAATGTTATGCGTTATATTTATTTTGTAACTATCAATTGCGCCGCCAATCGTTAAGCATGTATTCAATGGTAATACACGCATTCGATGGTATTTACAAACGGAAACAGTAAAAGTACAATTTTCGCTTTAAGCTTTCGTATGCACGCTTATATAACGAATTTAATGATGAACTAAAGCTGGCTGCAGTAAAAAAATATTTACATTCTGTAGTCAAAGTTAAATAAAGTGGTTACGCCCCTTTAGGGTGTAACAGGGCTAAAGGAAGGCAAGTAGAAGGACGCACACCATTAAAAAAATCAAGAAAGTATGGACACAAAATTCCAAAGTCAATACAAATATATTGAAGCCCATCTATACATTATTGTCAAGAACAACAACTTTGGAACTTTATTTGAAAAATATAAATTGCATCTGTAAATTTCTGTTGCTTGCTACCAATCGTTGAACTAGGGGAAGGAGAGAACACACATGCAGTGGAACAAACAGGAATACAGCAATATTAATATAGCTTGAAAAATCACCCAACCTGAATAAACAATTATGAAATCCCATTTAAAAAGTTAAAATGACTCCCTGAGTAAAGCAAGCACCATTACAACTCTAAAAGTAAAGTACGCCTGATGATTCACTAAAAAGTACAACATGGAATACCAATTTCAAGAATACCATTGGGAAAGAGCAAAAACCCTCGTTACACTTTACCATGAGCATAAAGGCACGCCATAAAATATCCACTAAACTCCCTGGCAGTAAAATTCTTTTGGCAAATCGTAGTCCAGGAGATCATTCCTACAGCACGCCAAAAAAAAGGAAGAATCCACCTCTTACAAACATTCCTATGAAATACCATATTGAAAATTCACACAGTCAAAACAGTGAAGAAACACTTCCCTACAAAAATCCATATACACAAAAATCACTAAAAACACTACTAAAAGGGAAACTCTACCCCCAGCATAACCACTACGTTCATTGCAATACTTAACTTGCGTATACATTTTACGTGAAAACGCGTCTAGCATGCTGAAGTCCCGAAGTACAAAGTGGCGTAAACATTATCTATCGTCGGCCATCCCGCGCAGCTCGATGAGGAACACTGCACACTTGCTCAGGCTGGGGACGAACATTTATACGCGAAAACGCTGCTCGGGAAGGTTAAGGAGGCGGTGGGAATAGCGGAGAGGCGTATGGAAGGTGCCAGAGTGTGCGAGGCTGAACTCGTTGCCAGTAGTAGCCACCAGACAGCGCTCGGCCGCGCCAGGAGCACCGCTCGCCTCTCTTCAGTATAGATCAGCGCTTGGAAGCGTTCAGACGTGTGCCACCCCGAAGGGGTTGGGGAGGAGGGTGGAGAGGAAAACAAAGTACCTTTTTCTGCAGCAAAAATATTGCCTCTTCAAATAGTAACCCCTCTTCAAACAAAATAACAGTTTATTATGCTGGGCTATCAAATACAGACGTGGTAAATAACCAAGCAGACTTGCTAACCAATTTCATTAACGTCATGTAGTTCTGTAAACACACCAACCCCACAATAGCAGCATTTAATCGTACTCCAGAAAATTTTAAGCATCACACATTTTACCAACTGGCGGGACGAAAAAGATATCGTTCAGGCAGAACAGTCTTTGGCAGGACAGGAGTACTCACATAAAATTGCTTGAGTTTGCTAACTGGCACGTGTGTCAGACTTGAAGAACGGCTTCAAAGTCATCGAGTATTTCAGCAATTAGCTGAATCCAGTTTTACGACAGAATATTGAAAATGTTGACATATTGCAACCAAATTTCACTGTAATTCGAAGGACAAAATTGATTCTTTATTTATTTTTAAACACAGTACAGACTGAAAGATTGCAATAATTAAATTAATTTTGTGAAATTCACATCCGTTTTGTCTATACACAAAAAACAGCAGTACTACCTGTCGGCGAGAATTTTTAATTGCCAAACAGTTGGTACTGAGCTTACAACCTAAGTAGTACAAAACTTAGCCTACTTACCCTGACCTATCCCTCAGGCATATCCGCTGAAGTTATTGACATGCAGTAAACGTGTAATGTCGTACTCGGAGCAATGAATCCCGACTCTTGGTGATCCCTATGTGGAACGATAAGGGGCGGGGGTGGCTGAAGAAAGAATACACCAGACGGTTCTCTGCCAGTCATCGACCGACTGTCACGCTTGCGCGTTGTATCCACGGCACGAAGGAGAGTATGGAGCAGTGCAGGAACCCAAGGGTGGGGGGAGGACACGGGAGATCCCCGAGAAAACCCACCGACAAGCGGCATCGTCTGGCACGATTCCCGCTTGCTAATTTCATCGAGCGACCCCACTGGGAACCGAGCCGTGGTGGCAGGTGAGTTCTCTAGCCACTGCCCCACGGTGGCCCCCTACATGACATGCAGGTATCCTGTAATGTGACAGCTTTGATCGTCGACTGAGGTACTCGATGGCGTACTCTGTACAATTTTTTGTACATTTTTCCGTGCTTTTCTTCGTACAACTCCAAAACACTATAGAAAAACAATAATGTACTTTAAGGTTAGGAAAGCTGTATTTGTAATTTATTTATCATACAGTCGAAATGACCAAGAATCACATTAAGTAGAGGTTAGAAACAATTATATTTTGTGATAATTATGACTCTTAAACCAGTGAGTGCGTTTACGGATTACGTTCTAGGGGATAATAACCACTGCATATGGGGAGAGGGGATGGAGAGATGATTCCTTTGAACGTACCTTCGAGTGGTAAAACCTTAAGTGAGTTTTACTCTCCTTCCGCAGGAAAGATTTGCTATGCGCTCACGTTGCTATGTGTAGATATTTCCCCGCCTAGTTATATATTTTTTACCAACTGAATAGACTGTAATGATAATTTGTTGGTTTGCTATGCCAGTAACTTTCATATCGACTCAAGTTTAATAAAATTACATATTCTAAAATAATATGACTACTATTATATTCACCCGGACGGTTAAAGTCCTTCTGAAGTGCAGCAAATGCCTGATTCGCTAATCTGAGTTCTTTCCAGTATTTGAGATTATGATTTTATCTATGTTAATGAATTACAGTCACACCACTAGAAGAAGGTCAAGGCCTATTACATGAAGTGTTTATGTGATAAAGTGCTTGTGGTTTAACCACAAGACTGCGGCTATGGGTTTTTATACTGGCAAGTTTCTTTTCATAGTCTACTTTCCTAAGGAACGATAGGATTATGCAATCACCTGAATGTCTATCTGGAATGTACGCATTTGACTCTTTCTTGAGAAAATGTAAGAACGCTACCATAAATGTATGGTAAAAACTTTGCCATTCGCGCCTTCTCGCTGTACGTATACACTGGTGTGGTAAATTTGCAAATCATTTCTTACAGTGTAGTGCATTTCTTTCTGATTGCATCTCTAATGATATAGCTTTCAATGAGACGTCAAGACCCATCTAGCATCTTACTATTTAAAATCTTTATCAAAATGGTTTGCATCCATGTGGAGGAAAATAGGCAGGCCCATTAGTTATATCGATAACTTATATTTATTATTATATATTATTCGAATTTTCTTTCTTCCATTATTATTTTTCATGACGCTTGTTTTCGAAAGCATTATAAATAAAAGTTTAGTTGAAATACAGGCCTTAATTACTAACATTACTATATATATATATGTAGCTATCTGTACAATAAAATATTTTGTAGCACTACAAAAGTTATTTTAGTAACTCGTAATTTTTTGTAAAAGTTCATTCAAGAAACATTTAACAGTGTAGTTCCAATAGGTATTTCACAGCGCGATAACACCACCCCCAACACAATCGGGAAACTGCAAGGGTATAACAGTATTGAGCGTATGGTAACAATGCTATCCAAGTTTTAAGCAACACTTTATGCTTTTCTTAAAAAAAAAAAAATGCTTTGTGGTTTTAGGGCATTTTTTTATGTAATCATATTGATAGGTTTTTAAAGTCTTAAGTGCTGATACTTTTCTGTATACAAATTATAATGAAAATGTTAAGATTCCGCAATATATTTTATTTGGTAAGAGCAGCAGAAAAAAAGAAGAAAAATGATTATTTTCCGAAGATAACTATCTGGATGTCCGATTAGTAAGAATAAATTGTGCTATCGTCTTAAAAGATTATCAACATTGGCTGTTATTTGTCGGAAATGGTAAATGCAGTATAAAGAGCGAGGTAAAATTCTACCGACATACTTCGTGATGTAATTCCTTATGCAGCAGGTAATAAAAATCATGGACAAATTCTACCTAACCTGAGTATAAAGTAAGATTTTAACCCTTGGAAATCGAAATTTTGGATTGCATTTTGGCGAAATATCGTAAATTGGGCGAAATTAATTTACAGTATCCCGAAAATGGTTTTATGTTAACGGGACTTTCAACCTTAAAGCAAACTACCATTAATACATTATCCCGTAATGGAAATAACGGGGGTGACTACCCTCTTACTGCATTCAACTTTTTTTATCGCCAGAACACAATACTTCAGCTGCAGCGATACAGTACCTAGCACTAGGCAATACTACCTGACACATACGTGTATGCTATGCTGCTGTGTTTACTGGGCAGACGATAGTGAACCACATATTTAACTCTTACTATAAACACCGCGCATCTTACATCGAGTTTACAGTAGTGAAGCGGCCTATTTGTTTCTGGTGACGGTGTGTGCAGAAGTTATTGGTATTGCTTTCTCGCCTGGATCTGTATCTGCAGCCGAAAGATGTGTGTATGCGCTTTAAACTAAAACTGTGTGTCCTCAGCAGTAGCAACAAGAGGGCCAATTTTGTTCGTTACGCCAGACTGTTCAATAAAACATCATCAAACTTTCATAATTTCTGTCGATAAAAAAATGTTTAATGCAGTAAGATGTTGACCACACGCTGTGGTTATCATTGTTTCATTAATAATTCATTATTTAGAATTTGATTCCAGGTTGAATATCCCGACGTCATAATACAGTGTTCGAACATTTTAAATCTGTTTCACTTCGTTTACGATATATTGCAAAAATACTGCTTAAAATCTCGATTTTCAAGAGCTCATACCTCCCTTAACATTCAGGTTAACTAGAAAGTGTCCTTTACTCAATTAATTTTGCATAAGGAATGATCGCACGAAGTTCGTTAGTTGAATTCTGCCCCCTTATGTATATTATATATTTTTTTTTGTGTAACACACATAAGCCTACGTACCTACGTGTGTTTTGTTGTATATTTAGTTTTTTATACGCCCTACTTTTCTAAAAAAGTTATTTCACAAGTAATACTACACTTTTATTATTTATTCACTTTAATACAACATTTTCAGATATTTTTTTAATGAAATACTTCGTGTATATGTGTGTGTGTGTGTATATATATATATATATATATATATATATATATATATATATATATATATATATATATATATATATATATATATATATATATATATATATATATATATATGCGAGTCGATAGTAGGCTGAAGAGGTGCGTAGTTATATCTTTATCACAATTGAGTGCCACTCATACAGTGACTAAAGTAGATTTATGCATTAGAACAGCGTGGGAGCACATTCAGCTATCGAGCATGGGGTTGCCGTAATCATATCCGTTTATGAAGTCATTATTCTGTTTGAAATAATATACTGCCAAGGACATTTCAACTATTTAACAAAATTTTTAGTAATCGGTATGGAATTAGTTAAGCAACTTACTTTATGCAACATTTTAAAAAACAATATGACTTCAGTGGAGCGTCATATTCTAGGAAAGTTTCCTTCACAGCTGGTGCGTTCGTATTTGTGATCCACGGCTTCGAACTACATCCACATTGTAAAGTTTGCGCACTGACTGTAATCCCGAGTGTAGGCAACCACGCAACACTGTGTACAGGCCGCTCATTAGCTCAAAGTCCCTACACGACGTGGTAATGAAGGGCGAGCAGGAACGAAGAGTTAATGAGTGCGCTGTACTACGCAGGCGCCAATGGCCAGCGGTGCAGATACCGCGTGCAACAATAAAGTCTCGCACGAGTTGAGTTGAGAGATTTGGGTGGCTCTCAACAACGAGGTGTTGAGACCCGATGTGGACGAAATAAGGTGAGAATGGAGCAGCGCCGGAATGCGAGGGCGGGGGAAACGGGAGATCCCCGAGAAAACCCGCCGACCAGCTGCATCGTCCGGCACGATTCCCACCTGCGAAAATCCTTGAGCGCCCCCGGCGTGGGGATTGAACCCTGTTCGTCTTGGTGGGAGGGTAGCAGTCTAACCGCTCAGCCACCGTGGCCCCACAAGCCTCGCGCGAGACATATAAGGTAAATGCCCGGTTGCACCAACATCTTCCCCGATCAGAGATCAGATGACCCTAGATCCGAATCAGGATCCAGTTTGATCTTGGTTCCAATGTAAAAGTGTTGCACCAACGAAATTTCATGATTCTGGATCTCCGATTCTTCGATCTTAGTTCCAAAGTGAGAGATCGGTATAAAATTTGAGACAAATTTTGCTATTGGTTCGTAGTATATGACGTCATGGAAGTAGGCGTATTTTTCACTATAGATAGAACTAGATGTGCGATGTTTTATCTGTTGTAAGCGAAATATTGTACGAATTTTAATTAATAATATTCGAGTGAGTACAATGTTGTTTTAATTTCCCGAGAAAACAACCAAACGTAGTTCTATCTGTTGGCGTATTTTAAAACTACATTTGTCGACGATGGCTGCTGATCTCGGATCGAGTTTTGGAACCGCAAATTTTGGCGGTTCGAAATGAACTTCATCTCGATCTCCAATCCAGTTCTGTACTCGAATGGCGCAACAATTATCCGCGTCGATCTTAGATCCGACCGCGGATCGAGTTTCGAACCACGATGGTGCAACCAGGCAGAAGTGGCGGGGACGAAGCGTTCCACGAGGGAGAACGAGGCGCAGCGGGCGGCAAGAGGAGACAAAACGAATGGGCGCGCATGTTTATTGCGGACGTTTTCTCGCGCGCCTCGCGACCAAGTTGTGGGGGGGAAGTTTGGAAGAGGAAAGGGCTCGGAGAGTGGATGCATATCCGGGAGCGGCACCCAGTTTTCGCTCCCCGTAAAACCTTTCGTTTTACGAGCTGGGGAGGCAGGCGGCTGGCTCGCGGAGTCGCGCTGGGAAGCCGCTAGCAATTGTCTGTGACTGGAAAGAAAGCCGCATGCGACACGTAAACCAAGGGGACAGCCGCTGGGCTGTGCCAGATCCGCGAGTTTAAGTAAGAGCTGTCCCTTTACAAAGAGTCTCTTTCCCGGCCACACCAAAACTAGTTATATACCTACATTCACGGTTATTTCAAACTTCTCTGAAGCTCAGTTCAAGTTCAACTTCCAGGATATTCCTCCGCTTCTTGCAAACAAAGCTTGTCATAATCTATAAAAAAAAAACACCAAAATGACAACTCACCGCATTTGTGCACACTTATTGTAATAATATTCTACATGAGAACTATTTCTTACCAGGCATTGCCAGCGCACTCATTTAATCTTTGTTTCATTCATATTAATTATTAATTAAATATTTAACTTATACGTACAATATAAGCAAAATTTTAATCAAACCAAAAATAAAGTGCTTTTTATATTCACACACATCTAAAACGCTTGTGATACATGGTATATCCAAGAAACAATCAAACATGCAAATATGGGATGTTTTTCAAAGGTTTTATTCTAAAAGTGGGAAGAAACAGAGATTAAACTATAAAATGCAAACAAAAGATTAAAGGAACACGTTATTTGCAAGTTTCTTAACAAACTTACAGATGGGACAAGAAGCAGTTTGTCCCATCTGTAAGTTGGGACAAGGAGCTTCTTGTTCCCCTACAAAGTATATTTTAGAAAGCCGCGATAAATAGTTAACGTTGATAAGGGCTCCTTTCGGAAAGGTGACGTTTTTCAAATACGATTTGTTTTGTGTTTCGAGTCATTTCCGAACAGTAAAAACTTTGTTATACCAATAGAGGACGATGAGGCCAATTGCGTAGTGCCTTTCAATCTATTTTTATACATTTTTGTGAAGAATTCTCCTTTTACAAATGGATATCTCACTCGTTTCGAATCATGCTAACCATATCGTTATCGGTGTGATATCTCGCATCAAGAAAGTATTGATGACCGATGTTAATATATCGCAAATAACGATTATGTTGATATCGCAAATATCAGCCATATATAACTCAGATATCGTAAATATCTATCATATTTCCATCAAGAATACAGTTTGTACTGACATTGCAAACATCGAAATCTAAATATACCTATTATATAGCTTGTAGTGTTTCGCAAAATTACATCAATACTAATATCAAATGTGCCATAATATCATTAGTCTACTGCAGTATTTTTTAAAAATTATAATTAAAATAAATTTAAATTTCCTAAAAGTAAAAATATTTAATTATTTTTAATATGAAGATACCGGAACACTGGAATACCGCTAATATCACAAAATCGCCAACATCGATATGTGATATATTGTTGGACCATATCGCAGTTGCGATATTTCAAGATGTTGTCTGATTGATACATCGCCATATCGCAATAGTCGCGTAGGGGCGGTGCTATGAGGACGTCTTCTTAAAACTGGGCGCAGGTTACAAGCACTTGGGCCTGGCCTTTTACACATGAACACGCATTATTCTCCTTACGGACTTATTTCCCGGGAAAACTTTACACGCAAACCTGGAAAGTTATATTCTATGTGAAAAAAGTATTTCTCAGCTTGTTGCTTGAAGTATATGGCCTAAAATAGATGTGTGAGCCTTTCAAAGGGCAGTTTTCACAAACTAAAATTATCTTATGAAGTGCAGAGTAAAAGTTATATTATTGAAAATGTCGCAACCGTCCAAAGATATGGCCTTTATTCTCATCGCTAATTGAAGAAGAAGAAGAAGAAGAAGAAAAAACTAGTGGCTAGGTTTTTCTATTGTAAATATCTTGACAGCATGACCTCAACAGAGATCTCACGAAATTGGAGGAAGGAAACAAGAGTAGGAGCTCAGAAGTTGGTTAAGAGTGCTCACGGATCAGCCAATAGGCTCCATTTTTTTTTTTTTTTTTTCAATATATTGGCCATCATCGTAAATAAAAGACTTAGTTCCTGAAGATTATGTTTATTTTATATCTTATTGAATCATCCTGGTATTTTGAAAGGCGTTTTAATTAAAACTATCCAAAATAATGAACGTTTATGTGCGGTTTTTAATAAAATACGAACTTTTTAAATTTGCATTTGATATAACTAGTGACATGTTTTTCCTTTAATAAATATGGTATGTCCAAAATACCACTTCTGCTTATCTAATCAAGTAAAAATATTTGCAGTTTTTATTATAATGCTTTCAAGCCTGTTAAAGTGCCACCCCCAATGTCGGGGGAAGTATTTCTATAGAGTATTTTTAACTTATGTTAAATGTAACTTTCAAAATTTGCAAAGTATTTTGAAATATAGTATTTTCCTTTAAAAAAAAATAAATAGATAATGCATCCTAGTTTGCACAGCAATAAACTCCTTGTTTAAAACCGGAATGGACAGTCCACTCGCGAACAGTTATTTCACAAGCCGCCCTCTGTTTCCAGCGGTTTCTCTACCCGCGATGATAAATAAGCACGCATAATAAACACGCGCATTCGTCAAATGCGAAATCGAAAATCTGCAAAAAAAAAGCCGCAGCCAATGCGACAAATGCGTAACGGGCCATTTGAAACGAATTGATCGCACACAGCGCAGCATCACTTCGACGGCGAGTTGAAGTGTTTCCCCGGGACCATTTCCGCGTACCTAACTTGGTCCATTTCCCGTTACAGCTGCGGCGGCGGCTATACGGGAAATGACGAAGTTCCGTCGTTTTCGCGGAAATAAATTCGACCGCGAACACACACGCGCGCGGGTGTGTTCGCGGTCTGGCTTCCCCGTCGGCGAGGGATTTATTCGCGCGCTCGCTGGGAGGCCGCACCCTAACCGCGCCGCACCGAACCGCGCAGCGCCGATGCTTTATGAACAAGCGAACGGACGGGATGCAAATTATTTTTAAGCCAGGGTTTGAAGCCGCGGCGGGGGGGGGGAAGGGGGCAGCGCTTCCTGCCCTGCTGGATGGAGTGATGTATCAGGACGGCGAGGTCGGCGGAGGCCTGACGTGTTTATGGGCTAGAATCGCTCGCCCCGCCGCACTCGAATGGCTTTCCGGGGTCAGCGGGGGTCGGCCGTATCGACGTCTGCGGGAAGCGTCGGCGTTATATCACGCGCGCCTTAGCGCCCCCATCCTTACGGCATGCGTCTTGACGCCTTCGCCACTGATGGCCAGGCGTTATTCGGGTCTTGATACCAGAACCCTAGTTTTGATACAAACCTCCGAGATTTCTCGGAGTGGTTAGATAAAACTCACATACCCCGAGGAAGGGTGAAGTTTTTAAGAGTTAACGGATGGCTCGACTTTTGGAAATGTCGCCGGGGAAATGTAATGATTCTGCGGGATCTATAAATGAACGGCCTAACAAGAACTAAATACTTGCGCCCCAGTAAACGACATTAGGTATTGGATATGGGGGAGGAGGTGGTGGTGAGGCCGTGCCCCACTTGTGCCAGGGAACATTTGATGGTCAGGTTCCTGTTCTTGTGCTCTTGCAGTCATCACTATTTTATCGCAGTGTACCTGTCAGTCGTCAAACTAAGAGCTGCTCACGATAAAGTGAGCTTTTTTTAAAATCAACCTTAGAAAAAGTCACTGCCTCAGCCTGCACATATTTTAACGGGCACACTAAGTGACATTCGCCCAGTAGAGTTGGTAATGACGGATAGAAAGTAATTCCATTTGTTAACGTCTAATACAAAGTGTTAGGTAACCATTTGAGATAGTTTGGATTATATCTTTCGCGTGCTATTTTCTTTTAACGCCTCCGTGTGTAAAAATTATCACATATATGAAATGTTTACTTTTCTAATAATTTCACAGTTTCACTTGACCGACGTATGAATAAAGTGCTGAGGTCCCAGGCAATATTACATATTCACTTCATATTCACGTCCATATTCACTTCACTTCTACCTCTATATTCACTTCACTTCTGCCTCCGTATTCACTTCACTTCTGCCTCCGTATTCACTTCACTTCTGTCTCCATATTCACCACAATTCTGCTTCCATATTTACTTCACTTCTGCCTCCGTTTTCATTTCACTTCAAATTCAACAGCGCTCTAGATCTTGCTGTTAAATGCCCACCGACCATCTTTGACCTCAATATCTATCTCTCCCCTTCTTTCTTGCGCTCGCGTTTCCCTTCTGACTTTAGTAGAATGTGTATACGTAAGCTGGTGATTAAGATCTCACGTAGTTCATTAAAACCCGTTCTTCGAAACTGATTAAAAAGTAGGGACTTAGAATACATACCTGTAACCCATAACCGTCCCTTCACATTTCTACTATAACACTACACTTTTATCCTAGTCAAAGTAAAGTGGCAAAATATATTTATTTATTTCCTTCATCAAAAAACGTTTACTACTGTGTCTGTCTAACTAGGTATTCCACGTTTGAGTGAATGTAAGAATTTGCAAATAACTGCATAGAGTTTAAAATAATACAAAGAATGAAAATCATCTATTGCAACAATTCTAATCGTAAGAAATACAGGAAATACTCTTTCATCTATTCTCTGGTGTCAGTAATTAATTTTAATTCGAACTGTTTCTCGAATTTATGATTATTATATGCAAAACAGCTTGTACAACCCATTCAGAGTTATTTCCAGTTTTCTGAATATCTGCCTTAATTCTACTTTGGGTTGGTTTCTGAGTATCCTTCCGCCACGTAAAAACATACACACGGCCATGTGACTTCCACGTGCTCAAATGGTAGTTCACATTTTTAACTGTCTTAACAATAGAGGCATACATTTAAATAAAATTAGTAGGTTATAATTCTCAGCAATGTCTACAATGAGAGTGGGTTTTTGTTGCTGCCCAAGAAAGTAAAAATTTCATGAACTTACCATACGACTACGATTAATTTATTCGGCAAACAAGAGTAATCAAATGACCCCAACAAACGAGTGCATGCATCTCTCGCAAATCAATTCTGCACTGTAAAAGGATCATCAGCTTAACACGCAGTTAACCCAGCAGCACGCCCGCACATGGCTACCTATTTCATAACCACAATAAGTGACCTAATTCTGACACGCAAATAAGAATCGAAAAATTGCATTTGAAATGTCGCATATATACGCTGTTGCCAGCACACGGGATCTTTCTAATGCCAGTCTAGGGCTGGGATAGCTTTGATTGGATCGCAAATCGACTGAGGGGCGGAGCTTCACCACAGCCGATCACGAGATGGCACCACTGTCGGCACATCACGTTATGATAAACGTGTAAAAACAATCTTTAATTGACCGTAAATTAATGCAGTGTTTTATATAATATTTAAAAAATAATGGACACTAATTCACTGTCTACTCTCATGTCGAAGTGAATTGGGATTCAATAATCGATTGACGGAAACGTAAATTTAAACTTACCCAGGTATTTGTAGACAGAAGTTCAGTACAAAATGAAAATATATGTTTTAGCGTATGATATTCAAGTTGCTAAAATTAGCATCTTAGCTATAAAATGGTTTGCAACATTAAATGTAATAAACTAGGAAAATACAGTTGCAATATGCAAATAAACACACATCAATAATATTTATAGTCTTAAAATGCACTCTTTCGGAAAGTAACTTCCCTATAAGATTTCTAGTGTTTAATATTTCGCTGAAAACATGAATTCAGAATGGAGAAATATCAAAACACTGTTCTGTCACAGTAATGTATAATTGTTTTTAAGTGAAAGGCTGATTTTAGAGACTTTTAAAATCAGTTACTTAAAATCACATTCGCTATTTTGTATCCAAATAACTAGAGGTTAGAGATTGTGCGTAAAACAGAGAAATTATTTTGATATTTAACATTCAGGTTATTGTGTTCAATGGACCGTAAGCTAAATGGAAGTCTGGTATGAATGGAATTTACCTAAGAACGTGCACACTTTATATTAACCAAACCAACGTTTTGTACGTCTCGAAGGTCGTATTCCTTACTTTCACACCGTCTGATTAAAATGTACACGTTATCGACCAAGTTTCTTGTGTATTGCTGACGTTAGTAACCCACCATTTATTTTAAGTTTCTTAACACTCCCAATGCACTCACGCCAAAACAACACAACACATGTATCCACACTATAAATTCTAATCAGTGGAAAACCACTAATTCGAAGTGAAATTCAACTACTCGAATCAGTGAAAATGGCTCAACTTAGAATCAATGGAAAACCACTGACTGTTTCTGTGAAAAATTTCGCTGGTTGAATTAGAGACGTGAAACAATTTGACTGACGGCCGACTGCAGTGGCGAATTAAATATTGTTTGACGGCCATTTTTACTCGTGGTCTAACTGATCGATCAGTCAAAAATAAACCACTGAAAAACATGACTGATGAGTCAGTGGAAAATGTTACTGAATCAATAAGTGAAGGAAATCTGGTATTTTTTCACTGATTCATTAGTTAAATTCACTGAAGTGACTGTTGAATCAGTCAGGTACTGTTGACTGATTCAAACAGTAAAATTTTCACTTATTAAGATTTAGGGTCCAGGACGGCATTCAATTAAGAAAATGAAACATACGAATCACAGGTAATAATACAATTAAAAAAAAGGTAATAATAACAACTGCGGAAACATGATAAGCTGGTTAGCGTGGTGATTGATTGTCCTGCAAACGTCGGCAATTCGCAACTTGTGTAGTGTAGACGTAACGGAATTCGGGAGCCAAGATAATCGTCAATTTGGCGCATCAGAACGTAAATAGGTCTGAAAATAAACACCGCGTGCAAGAGATGCGATTCACCGTGTTTAAGTGCTCTCTTGTAAAAATATTTAATAAGAATAACCAAATATGTGTTTCTTATACGGTGCCTATCTAAAGATTGAAATAATTCTGTAAGAAACGATCATTTTATAAATGCAGTACGTAAAACAGAAACTGAATGATACTTTATATAAGAAATACCTTCTTTTTGCCGCTACTACCGTTTCAATTTTCTCACTGCTTTCATTTATGACAATTAACTTATACAATATTTAGAAAAACTTGACGTAAAATATTAATATTACCAACAATTATGGCCTCTTGAGTTGCGCAGAAGAGCGAACAAAATTTATTTACGATACAATTGTATTTAAGAAATTACTAAACAATTCATACTTTGGGTGATAATTCAAAGGTTTGATTCAAAAAGTGTATAAAATTAAAATTATGAAATATATTTAAAATTGTGGCATAACTAATAGAGTTATTGACAATAGATTATTTCTAAACTGAAAAATAAAACTTACGTACCCGTTTTAAAAATTTTCCTTGCTCATACAAAAAATTTTTATCCACGGTATTTACGAAATTGTCTTATTGTATACGTATGTCAACAAAACTTATTTTACAAATTAGCAGATATTCTATTGAAAATTGTGTTTTGATTTTGTGAGTGTTTTGTGTGTTTAAGGTAACAGTGTTCCGTTAAGTTAGTTACTCTTTGTCCACAGAAGTGTCTGTGTTGAGGGTTTAGCTTTTGCAAACCAGCTTCCCTCCATACGTGTCCGCTTGCGTTCACAATACATTTCACCTGTAACTAAAATCAGAATTTTCGGAAATGTCGGAATGAAAACAGCAAATAATTAACATGACAGTTTCATTCCGGCAACGAGTGCCTGAATACGTGTTTTTTTTGGCCTTTTTCGAAATAGCAGAGTGCGTGGGAATAATATACATCAGATTAACGCTCACTTTCCGGTGTAATCTGGTATCATACACCAATTAGTTTGATGTCACACTGACCGGACCAAACACTCGCCGAACTGTCTGATCAGTGGACATTGCTGCTAGGGTGCTATTGACAAACTGTAAATTGAAACCCGTTATCGTGACAGGCCAGTTGTTTTACACCATCGGGGTGATTTATTCAAATGCATAACTTTACATCATTTCGATTTTTGAGAAATTAAAAAAAAAAAAAAAATGTTTAAAATGGTTTTGAAAATTGGGATTACCTAATAGGTGAATTTAATTCAAATATAACGAAAAAATATATATTTATCTTCAGGTCGGATTGCTTGCTACATTGAGAAAATCATTATGATATGTGATTCAATATTCAAGAAACTTGTCATTTGAATATAGTGATTACTGTACGGAAATAATTTTGACCTTCAAAAATACTGTTAATGATTTCGAGTATGCTATGCAATGAATGGACGAGTAAATTGAACCAAAATTAATTGACGGAGTATAAATTCTTCACTGATATTTCTGCAGTGTTTATAATATAGTACTTTTGAATTCTCTTTTTAGGAAATTTTTCTTCATTGTATTTTATTGCTCACACTAGCAACATTTTGTTTAATATACATATGTAATTAATTACTTTTATGTTATAAAGCAATATGAGTGCCGCAAGAGATCCTGAGGTGCTCAAAATTAATCTCGTAATCCATTAAGAAAAAACATATAGCACCTTTGATTTACTTTTAAAGAAAATAGCAGTAAATGAAAAATAAACGGCAAATTAAAAAAATATATATATTTTTTTAATTTACTGCTTTTTTTTCTTTAAATGTAAATCAAAGATGCTATACTTAACCTGAATTGACAGGGTATAAGCACAATACCTCTGATTTACTTTTAAAGGAAAAAGCAATACATTAAAGAAATAACAATTAAAAAATATATATCTTATTTCTAAATTTTACTGCATTTTCTTTAAAAGTAAATCAAAGTTGCGATATTTAACCTAAATTGGAAGGGCATGAACACAATACCTTTGATTTACTTTCAAAATAAAAATGCAGTAAATTAAAAAAAAAAAAAAAATTTAAAAAATCATATTTTTAAAATTTACTCCCTTTTTATAATAGTAAATTAAAGGTGCTATATTTAACCTAAATTGACAGGGTATAAACACAATACCTTTGATTTACTTTTAAAGAAAAAAGTAATATGTTTTAAAAAAACAACAAATTAAAAAATATATATTTCAATTTTACTGCTTTTTCTTTAAAAGTAAATTAAAGGTGCAATATTTTACCTGAATGTACAAGGTATAAACACAATACGAATAAAACAGCAATGATTCTGTGAATTTAACATACAAACTACAAACTAAACACTCGCCCATGTCGGTTCTGTATAACTCGTAACATCGTTGCTTGAGTAAACTTGTAAACTATTTTCGTCGCAGTAAGCGAAAGTAACATCAGCCATCAAAAGTTAGCATTGTTTTATTACATAGGGTTGTGCATGTAATATGAACGTTTTCAGTTACATAATTCTGCGTCGAGTGCCCTAGTTACTTTTTTTTCTAACAGCCATTGTTTATTCTTCCACCAATTTTCTGAAGAAATATTGCCACGTAGACAGTGTATATATTTCACGGAACTCGAAAGTTAAAGACTAATGCTACAATAAAATATACTTATTGACTACTATTCCAAACGTGACGGCTTCACATATTGCTCACTTGACCGTGAATAGCATATAGTGTACCTATTAACATTGTAAATTAACGCTGTGATGGGAATAGCATTTAACGCGGTCCTGTAGTAAACCTCGTCTCTACGCAGTTCTAACTACGTGAATATCTGTTACGCTGCTATGAACGGCAGAGGTTCTTCACGGGCTGTGTTTCGGAGGATGAAATGCGGGGGTTGAAAGATGCAAACTTCCTTTCTACTTATAATGCAGTCCCGCATTGTCGTGTCTGCAACCCGAGGTCTGTCAATAATGGGTAAGGGCACCCGAATTTCGCGAAAAGATTTCACGAATAGTTGTATTTTATAACAGTTTTGCTCGGATCTACAATGTAAAAAAACATTGAGGTAAAGTTCCCTTACATGTAATGGAAGCCTCTACGTGTAGGGTAAAAATTACATAACAAGTAAAGTTTCATTCCCTAATCGTACGGGATAAGTACCCGAAAAAAGTTGGAGGAAATTCCATAAGAGTAAGGAAAAATTAAGTATATTGTATGATAAAATTATATTCAGAAAATCTATCTATATGCGATGCTAGCGACCTTATGCGTTATTAGCTATACGCGATGTTGGTGACATATGATGTTGGCGATATGCGATGATTATGATGTCAATATGAGTGACATTTGCCGTATCAGTATACGCTATTTTTTAAATATGTCTCCATCTATTTTCAGTACTCTCTGGGGGCGATATGTCGCATTAATACAGATGCGGTTAACATGTTTCGATTATAGACTAAATATGAGGTAGACCGCTTATTCGTCTTCTGCGCATGTACCCAATATTGACCTATCCTAATCATACACAACTGTCAGTCACATGGTCAGCAGAGATGAAAGTGTTTGTTTATATATTAATTTTTAAATGACAAGCACTGTCATATGAATAAAATACTCTTACCAATTTGAATTTAATCAAACTGCATTACAAATCCAATCCATGCGGTTTCCGTAAGACGTGTTTGGCAGGAAAGTAGTTGAGTGTTAAGACACGGAGATTGGTTGCGCGCAGCCAGCGAGATGAGATCGGTATACCTATTCCTCAATCTATGGTTTCGACACAATATCTCCAATATTGAGAAGTGGATATCGCACAGCTCCAGTCAACAATCGCACACGTGAGAAACAACTGAGACTTCTTCTCCTGGGTTGTCCACCACAGCGCTTCTCTGATGTGCCTTCCGCTCCAGCGCTTCCGGTGACGTCAGCTGCAGCTTTTGGCGAGATCTGAACAACGCCTGAGCCTGACTGGCTCACGCGCCTGATGATACAGTACTGCTATGGCCTGTTCACAGTAAAGTAAGCACTTTTGATGCCCTAGTTACTTTTTCATTTCAGAATTTTTTTTAATCCTTTAAACACCTTTAAAATAAATATTGTCATGTAAGTAGCATACTAAACATAATGTGTACATTCCACCGCAATTAGGAGTTAGCGTGTGAGGTAAAAATAAAATATATTTATTGGCAATTATCTCTAAATGAAAGGGCTTTCAAAAGTGCTCACTTTACCGTGAATACTCTATACCACCTTGCTTTTTGGTGGAAGTGAGTTGCGGAGGCGTGCTTGTCCCTCTTGTTGCAAAATGCACGTGAAATTGCTAAGTATTTTTATTACCGTTTGTTTGACTAGTTCCTGTGATTTTTTTTGCTATAACCGTAGGCAACTTCTTGCTAGTGGGTTGCTAAGATGCAGACAATCTGAAATGAAGGCGTGGCAACTCTGGGAGGTAAGGAGGGACCCAGGGTGTACCGAGTGATGTTTGGAAATACATAATACTTTTCTTAATTCATAAAACTTAAGACTTTCGTAACGGAGTTAACATACGAATATAACTCATAATAATGTCTGTATGCAGCGAAATATATCTGCCGACTTTTCAAGAGGACATTATTCCCTTCCGTGAAGTAGCGTCGCGTCGCTCCCCTGAGACAAGAAAGTCGCGAAATATTCAGTATTTTCCGCGCTATCCGTGTTATTGAACAACCTTGCTTCAGAAATCGACATAGGGAAACAAATACGCAGTAATTAGTATGCTAGTGGAGCTGCAGGGACACAGGGCTCAGGGATAGGATCCAGGATCCGTCCACCATCTTGGTAGGCGCGGGCGGCGGCCATGTTGGTCGGTGACGTCCGCCATATTAGTAGGCGTCACAGCCAGGGCTCGACGCCATGTTGGATGTTCGTCCCCTCTGTTAACCCTAGAAATTAGTTTAACAAAAAAATATTTTAATAAAAGATAAAGAAGTATTCGCCCGCCACCTTGGATTTTTAATATATATATATATATATATATATATATATATATATATATATATATATATATAGGTTTAGAGTGTCAATGCAGATCATAATTCCATCTAATTAGAATTATTTTATAGAAATTAAATATGTCGGTCTACCATTTCGGTACCCAGTGCATCGGGGGACATACTGATACAGCTTCCTCCCTCACAAAAACCTGCAACCAAAATAATTTGTAACAATTAGCACACACCACCACTCATCCCCTCACTGCCTCACGTCCCCTCTCCCCTCTCACCACCCTCAACTACTCATCACGCGCCTCACCACCATCATCCCTTAATTAATACCCTCACCGCCCACTTCGTCAGAAATGAATTTATGCTAGTATTTTTTCAACTTTTTTTTTTTTGCTAGTTCTGCATCCTGAGGTTTTCATACCTGGTATTCACATATAAAGAGACATTACGGCTAGATTGAGTGAAAGTGGGCGTATTGAACTTTGCCGCAAGCTTGCGAAGGTGGCTTCTTTGCTGTGGAGGAATTTGACAGCCCCTTTCAACGTAAGTGAGTAAACCTTCACTTGTAACTTATAAAATTCTCGAACGACGATACCACGTAACGTGCGATTGTCAACTTCTTTGGGACAAATCGGTACGAAATACTGATATTTTGAAGCATAATCATCAATATCCTTAATAAGGCCTACATTAGAACTACAAAATTTTTGAGAAACTACTCATAACAACATAAAATTTATTGATCCACGACCTTAAGAATGTCGCTTAGCAGTGAGACATTCAGGGGTCATTTTTATGATCGTAGATTAACTAAGACCACGGAATGTCCTTTTTGTCATTGCAGATTAAAGATGTATATGGCAGTAGTACCTAAATAAAATGTCCTGTTCACTATCTACAGAAGTTAAATGTGTGTATATTGCAAACACCGGGCAATTAGTTTGATTCGCACTGGTAATTACCGTTCGTTAAATATTACACCAACCGGCGTTTGTGCACTCTAAAAAATTTGTTTTGTATTTTTACAAAATAAAATCCTTGGAAACCCAGTTGTCAAGAAATTACTTTGTAAAACTACAAACAATTTCATTGTAAAACCTGAAAAACTTATATTTGTAATATTACAAATGATAGCCTTGGATTACAACTTACAGTATTGATAAGTGTACAAAAAAAATTTTTTTCTCCTAGAAAACAAATGTTATGAATTAATGAAAGAGAATGTCTTTTAAAAAATATTACAAAATGTAATTTAAAAAAAACATTACACTTTGCCAGCACGGGGACTAACACCCACCCCCCTTATATTATTAGCCTGCACCGTTAACTACTAAACCAACTTGACTTACGAACTTAGTGATTATTTTTATATTAATTTTATCTCCAAGTACTTATAAAATGTTAAGGAAGTTATTTGATTAAGATGAATACTTTTATCGGTGCGGTATTTCATTTTATGAGTTCCGTGTAGTTTGGAAACACTAACAGTTAATGAGTAATACGGTCAGGTTTGATTGAAATTGTCGTTTTATTATGATTGTGTATTTGAGTTCTTTAAGCGTCTTACGTTAGTCAAACTCGTAATACATTTATTTTTGCACGCAAATACACTTTACGTCACTCATAGTTTCTACAAAAACAGCTACATACAGTTTTACGTTGTCGGTTGAGTGTCCGCCATTTTGCTGAAGCTCGTGGATACAGGTCAGTATAGTACAGACATTTCTTGAGTTCTACTACAAACACGACCATTATAGTTTTACAAGAGAAATCTTTGTACTTTTACAAGCACTTGTAAAATTACAAACTATTTCTGAGTAAAAATTACAAAAAGAAATTACAGTGTGAGATCATGTAACGTTAATGTTGGCTGTGAACCCCGTTCTATTGTACTCAAATAAGTTTGCTGCCTTGGTCGTCGTTTGCGTGGAATTTAATTTCCTTAGCCTCCGCTTCTATGGTATATTATTTTGAAAGCTGCAAGATTTATTACGCCATACTTAGTGTCTATTTATTTCCCGAAGTAAAGGTTCCCGCACGTCCTCGGCGTAGCGCCATCTTCCTCGTGGCAGAGAGATTAAGCGTCAGATGACATGGACGGGAGGCAGCGAGAAGAAAAAGTAATTAAAGAAAAATACGTCGCGAAATAAATTAAATTTCTGCGCTGTTACGGAACATGGCTCATTAGCTGGAAAATTTAAACTTTGTAAACGCTCTTAATGATACAATTCCGTAAAAATGTACGTCTCCATTTTCTTTGGTGTTTTTTTTAGTGACTGTAATAATAATATTATTCTTAAATATGATCACGTCTAGCTTCGAAAGAGACGAGAAATGAAAATCATTTTACTTGGCCCTATACATGTCTCATAGCAAAGAACGTAAATGGCTCTAACAATTTCGAAAATATAAATATACAAAAATGAATATAATTATTTATTAAAACTATTAGTGGCAGCTGAGCTTCTTGCTAATATCGTAGTACAATTGGTGTATACACTTTTTTCTGTACATCGGCCGTCATGAACAAACGAACTACAAACAACATTATAGTACACTAATATTGATGTTTGTGTTCATGTTTACTTTAAAATTGTGGTATCTAGGCGATATTTACTACTTAAGAAAGAAGCCTTTACAAGTATACACTGATACACAACATAAAAACAGATAAAAATAGATCACCAAACAAGTACAGATGGTGAACATTAGCAATCATTTTAAAAATGCACTTTAAAAATAAGAAGTTACAACACGCATAAAATCACATACGTATATTACGCCTATTCCCGTATCACAAAACAAAGGAAAACCAACATACTCATTATTTATATAAGTACAATAATATCCAATTGCATAAACATTAATATACACAAACAATAGTCAAGCCATATTTACATCTACCTATTTCTTTGAAAACGATAAACAATAATTAATAACAATAAAACAACTCTCATTATTACGTAAAATATACGTACAAATCTTAACTCTATGCGTATCTGAATAGTTGTTGAACAGGGTATGTTTCATCGAGATTTTTCTTCTATTGATGAGTTGAGGCAATAATATAAGTTTTCTGTTGAACGAATTATTTAATCAGAAATTTTACGATTTGTTACAAACAGACACAAATATCTTTTTGACGCCAGGATACTGTAAACCCAACTTTGTGTGTCGTTTCGAAACTACTATAAACGGTCAAAAACAGTTTATCACAAACACAGTAACACTACTTTATCTTATAAAGTTTACTGTAGTCATATACGTAGTGAAATTCTTCATAACCAGCTTATTATTAAAACTGTTACAGACATATAAAAAAATCTAATTTACTAATTAATAAGAACATGATATAATAATATGAGACGATATTTTACATATATTTCATGAAATCCCTGCAAATATCTTGAAACACGTACACACAAATACACACACACACACATATATATATATATATATATATATATATATATATATATATATATATATATATATATATATATATATATATATATATATATATATATTGGACCCAGAAGTTAGACTGAACAATTGAACATGTGGACAGTGCGACGAACAAATATAATATTGGATAAAGGATATGAATATAATAACATGAAAGTTTCGATACCACAGCCAGAAAGCCACAGACAGAACAGTGGGAATAACAACTTTGTTCCATATTTATCAGTTAGACTGATGTAGAAAAATAGTAGCCGTTTCTCAGTATACTCCCTCTCTCACCTTTATATCAAATCGCGTAAGCAGAGTCCCATCACCTCATGTAACATTGTAGTGAGAATTTTCACAATAATTCTAGATATAGAGCACTCGTCGGCTGTGTGCGTAATGACGATGGATTACAGAAAACACCAAGAACTCAATTCTTTCCTTGTATAGTTATGAATTGTTGTTAAAAAAAAAAAATTAATTTTATGTTGGTAAGTAATTTCGTAGTATCTCAACTGCTGAACTGCATACAGGCTCTAAGGAGCACGTTTTAGTGAACAACAGTCCTTTGTACCGTACATAAAACATTCTAATTACCTGTACGTAACAAATGAGTATTAAATAATTAGAGGTTAACTACCGTCATTTCGTTTTCTAGTTATGTTCAAATTTGTGATAAATATTGTACATGAAAATAACTACTCAATCATTACAATATGATACACGAAAATTCAGGCAGCTACTAGTATCTCCTTATAATACAGAATGGTTCTGTTAATTATGAATGCAACAGTTCTCTTTTTGTGCAATATTGTAACAAGAAATGGTCAGATTATTATTCTCGTACATTTTACTGTAATACACACTTGTGGCACGTATTCCATGCATAGATTTTATAAAGCGAACCATTACGTGGACGCTTTGAATTCAAAGCAGTGTACTTTTTACATGTGCCAGTCTATTTCCTGTCCTCCTCCTCAGTCAACGGCATGTATAAAATATGTCTGACTACATTTATAGAGCACTAATGATGTTCATCATGTAGCCCATTGAAACCTACGTATACCTAATAGATGACCACAATTTTGCATCGCGGACCTGTGTCAATTTTTCGTTCGGTTTTGTACCCAGAAGTGCTATTTTTTATATTTCTAACTCTTTTTGACATCACAATTACCGTGACTTCTCCATTTTCAGATATAATCATCCTTGGGGGGGGGGGGGGAGCGTGAAAGAGACGAATGCAAGGATAAGGTAAGTGCGCGAGAGCTAGATTGATTACTCAAGAGACAAAATAAGTTTTCTCCGGAGACAGGGTGACTGCACGGTAAAATTTATAACTCTCTCTGTCTTCCACTGAGAGACGTGTCCACTGGTCAGAAGCCGCGCCGGAGAAATCATCCCCCATCTACCAGACATCCCCCCGGGGGAGGATTTCTTCTTTTCTTCCCTTAAATATATATCTGTGTCAAATCGGCGGGCTGGAAGGGGGTTGGCGGGTTCCCCCCGCCCACTAACATCACAAAATTGAGACATTTGTCATTTAATGTTGTGCGCGATAAAAAGACGAGGGGTCGGGAGTTCGCTTTGTCAGGCGTCATAGTCATCTGCGGCCGGGAGAAGGTTCCTGCAGAGCGAATGGAAAACGGCGAGAGCGGAAAATTTTTTCGTCTTGAAACTCGAGGCTGGAGTTTCCAGTGAACATTAAGGAGAAGTATTTGACGTTGAAACTTATTAATATACGGTGCGACCAACATATTATATTTGCTTACAACGAAAATCTTTACGCCATTTTTTCGGCCAGTGATTTTTTTCTTTGGACTATATGAAATGCATAGTTTTCTATTTCAAATATGAACTTGTTTTATCTCTTAATATTAACATCTGGAATACCTTAATTTTAACTTACTCTCTTACAAATTAATTAGATTGGTGGACCTTCTAAACGAGGCCAACTCGGGCCAGCATGAAAATTGTATACTCAAGCAGGAATCTTAGACTTTAACGTATTTTGACTAACAATCGTAAGTATGACAGATAATGGCGAGTCAAAAAGAGTGCATAGAAATAGGTTATAATTCAAGTTTTATGCGAGGTATCGATTTTAATTAATACTGTGTGAGTTTGGATGGCCCTTGATTATAAGTACGGGAGCTTAAGTATAATACGTAACGAAGATAAGAAATAAAAAAATTAAAAGTGATAATAGGAAAAAACACACTTTCTGTGACGCGGATTAATAGATTAAATGTTTATTATAGATACTTACATTTTAAACAGAGAACTGACTGAGCTAAATAGTAGCAGTTATTTCAAGCACTTGTGTTTATATCCAATGCACACCGTTTTCAGTATTAACGGTTTACTTTCTTTTTTTATGGACACGTCAGTTCCAAGTCTTTGGTAGTGCTTCTTGGTTATTTGAATACTTTATTATGGAAAACGCTAAGATTAAGTGAATTAAACCTGAAATCTTTTCGTCATATGGCATTATCAAACTCGTTTACAACTAATCGTGTGTGCCTAAAGACACAGTCAGATGCATATACAGTTGATCCAGTAGTGCCGAGTACATAAAAATGACTTATTTAATAAACAGTGACTTTCTAGTAAATAGTGCCGCTACCAAATCTTGCATCATGAATTCCGAGTTCAGGTAAATCCAAGTTCAGAATTAGCTTCAAACAAAACGTCGTGGTTTTTGTCGTTCTATTAGTTCAGCGTTTCACATGTCAGAATCCGTTTCAGTTATTTAACAATGCCTACAGTCTTCATATGATAGAACATAGAAATATTAAAATGTATAATACAGATGTTCTTAAAGTAAAATGGCCCACACATATTCAAATACTTCTTTTAGATTGCTAGTTAAAAATAGGGTATAGAAATTATAAACTTCACATTTATAAGCTACCTGAGAAAATGTTTAAAAATTGAAGTCCGGGTTTTAAAGTGTAAAAATCCTTATACGTCCTGCTAACACAGAGATAAAAAGCGCGACTTACGGTAATGGATTTGATTTGTATAATTAAAGTGAATGTCTCTAACTAAAGAATGCAATGTAGGAACATAAAATATGTTAACTTACAAAATTGCTCTATGGCTATTGTCGAACTAGCTCCTCAGATTTTATAAAACTAGACAAACACATGTTCACTATTTACATTGCTAGTGTGAATTAAAGAAATAACAAGTCAGATGTTCTTCACAAGGACAGTGGTCATGATAGGTTAACCATTAAAATTTATGTAATTAAAAACTATTAATAAACCAAGGAAGAGAACTCGATGTGTACCTTCCTTTAACAATGAGTTTGTCTCCAACACGTAATAGTTTACATTTATATAAAAAGAATACATTTTCTTTCTTCAAAACGTTAATAAACTTCTTTCTTTGTGCCTGTATGTACTCGGTTTTAAGACTTTTTCTATACGTGCTTCATGTGTGAATTGTATCTCAGTTGTTCTAAGTGTCGTTTAAATGATTCATTTCTCCGCACATAGATGTCCCATTAGTGATTTCGAACAACTCTCAACTTAGTATCAAGTAGGGGTGAATTTTGCTGTCTAAACTACTTCTGAAGAGCGTAATGACATTTATTCGTCATATATGGCTTGTGAAAGTCCAATGGAGATGAGTTCTACAAGAAATTCGCAGTAAAAGCTAAATTCGGAGTATTTTTTTTTAAATTCGAAATGATAGCCTGCACTGCATCACATTGTCGTTATACGTTTTTTTCGCCAGCTGCTTCTATTCTCTTGCCATTTATTATTTCTTTCATTTCTCCACCCTTGTATTATTAACATCAATACACTCGCCGGATATAAACAACAGACCGTGCGCACACAGATGCCACTCGTGGCGATTTCACAAAGGTATTTCAGGTCAGCGAAATCTTGGCCGGAAAAAAATGCCTTCTTCTACTTCACGGGATAGTTTCCGTGCCACCAGTTAACAGCAGACGAAAAATTTTGAGAATGAACTTCGAGTTCATACGGCAAGATAACAACACTTCTACTCGCTGAATAGGCCTTACCCGAGGCGCTAATATGTTCTATTTGGTTGAGACGCTTCAGATTCGATTATCGATTATCGATTATCGTTTGGGTTCAGTTAAGAATGTAAGGCGCCTCTACGTTAGCCTAAAGAAATAAAGGGGTGACCGTTAAAAAAAAAATCCAGGAAACATGCCCTTTAACAGCAAATTTGTGAAATATCCCAGGTTTATTAGACTCCTTTCAAATGTGTTATAATTTCGTAATCACAGTCCAGTTTACGTTCTTTTATAACAAGACACAGGGTAATAGGCTAGTAAAATTATATATGAAGCCAAATAAATTTATTATGCAAAAGTTTTGTAATTTTTGGAAGCTAAACTCCCATAAAAATAATAATGACAAATATAATTATCTCCAAATATTGGTATATGACTACAGAATGCAAATAATAACAATTTATGGTAATTATATTCATGGACAGTATAATCTCAAGTACTATAAAAATCGGTAAGTTTTTTAATGGAACCTCACGTAAAAACGAATCAAAGCTTTTAAAATACGAGATAAATGTATAAGTATTTGTTATATGCCATTAGGTCATATCTAATAAATATAACATCAAGGTATGGATTGCAAACCTGCGTAAGTTTATTGGAGTCAGTCCAACCACTTAGAAAATAATTTCAAGTGCTGGTGGCGATCGAACTGTGATCCTCTAGTTGGAAGAGAACGGATCTCCACACTATCTGAACTCGTTGTGAACTGGTGCAACGAAACCACTGAACACACAATAATGAAAGAAGTGCAAAACGAATGTGTAACTCAAACCGTTTATTGTGTCACGTACAAATGTTCAGTATGTGCACCGCGGGTGACACCGCATGCATTCACACGATAGTCTAGTTCTTGCCACACTCGCATCAACACCGCATGCATTCACACGATAGTCTAGTTCTTGCCACACTCGCATCAACATGGATGGGCCCGTCAATACACTCTAAATTTGAATCAGTGAGAATTTCACTCTTTCAATCAGTCAAACGTAGGCTATGTAACCGATTCAACAGTCACTGCAGATAATTTAACTGATGAATTAGTGAAAAAAATGCCAGATTTCCTTCACTTATTGATTCAGTGACATTTTCTACTGAATTATCAATCATTTTTGCCACTGTTTACTCAGTGGTTTATTTTTGACTGATGGATAAGTTAAACAACGTTTAAAAATGACCGCTAAACAACGTGTATCAAGTGAAATAACGAATAAACTAATAAAACCAATACAAAATACTTTCTAAAATGTTTTAGGTCTTTTAAAACGCCATTTTATGAGGTAATAGGAACACACAGCCTTTCATTCCGTTTGCACGTCTTTCATTTCGTTTTCATGGAATCGTCACAGCGCTCTGTTTGAAGTTTTAAACTGCATATAATGTGACGAAGAGAGTGCACTCATATAATATTCGTTTTAAAAATCTTAACGGTACCAGTTAAACCAAAAACGAAAAGTAAGAGTATGCAAATTAATTCTTCACGCTTTCGCGGCACGACGATAAGATACATATTTTCCTCTCATTGTTTCAACTCGGCGTGGTAGCGCAGATGGCTAGGTAAAGTCGAAGACGACAGGCTGTGCGAGGTAAATTGCTGTAAATTGCGAAATATAAACAGTAAACTATCGAAAATATGTTTATTCGAGTAATTATTTAGCTACATTCAATAAAAACAATATTTAATTCGCCATTGTATTTGGCCGTCACTTATTCAATCAATGAAATAATTACACGTCACTAATTCAACCAGTGAAATATTTTCACCTGAACAATCACTGGTTTTCCACTGTTTCCAAGCGGAGCCATTTTCACTGATTCGAGTAGTTTAATTTAACTGCGAATCAGTGGTTTACCATTGATTTGAATTCAGAGTGTAGTGCTTACCGCTGCGAATATCAGCTGTCTTAGGTCCGCGATATTACGGGGCCTGTCGCTGATGTAGCCCCACAATAAAAAGTCACACGTTGTTAGGTCTGGTGATCTTAGGGACCACAACATTAGATGCTGGTCATCTGTAAATGGAAGTCCAATGCATCGTCTAGGCAGCAGGTTGTTTAGGCGGAGACGAACTTCATGGGGGGAAATGGGCGGGGCAGCTATCTGGTTGAAAAATATAAGCATGGTTTTCCGACAACTGAGGCATAAGCCACTGTTGTAGCATGTCCATATACACTACACACGCACAAACTGTTTGCGTTCCCCGTTTATTTTGTACTGTTTTCATTATTGCAGGCCAACGTTATGTGGTTTACTGCCAATAAATGTCTGTAATTCCTCAAATCTTTATGAAATACGGTGAATGCATGTACAATATGAACAAGTAACTGATATAGCAAACTGAATAAGTGAACCCAATACCTGCTATGAGCGAATTTCGATTTTTTATTCACAACATAATCGATTTATGTTTCATTTAATTTCTCTCTAGAAAGAGCTATGCGCAAAATCCTTTATTCGAGTTTTTTCATTCTCTACGGCATTTTTAGTACATACTACTGGGAAGTACAAAGAGAAATTTCAAAGATAGAATTTATTAATGATATAGCTTTCATTGCAAGTTGTTAAAATGGCACGAAAAATGAAGGGAAGAGTGTAAAAGTTACATGTGCATAAAATTATGGAATAATTATGACACAAATTGAACAAAGTTGAAAAACCCATCAGCAAATAAGAAACTTAACATCACCGGAAAGTTTCATAAACTGTAAAGTAAATACGTTATATGTTCTCTAATAATTTAGAAAGTTATAATATATTACTGATTGTGTACGCTAGGTGAGTTTATCGTTACCATATTTTGCTACACATTGTAACTTAAATTCAGAAAAATTGTTTCCCTATTGAACCCATATTAATAATTTCTCAAACATTATCTGTATGGCTGATTGAACTATGTTCTACGAATATTAAAATTATAGCAGTCGAGGGCCATCTGCTATTATACAACATATTGAAGTTGGAGCTGAAAACACAGTCAGAGTAACATTCCGGAGCATTGCTGGCGTTATGGCAGCAGCAGTTTGCATATTGGCAATGCGTCGGCTGAACACACGTCATTTGAAAAATCCTCAAATGGAAAAGTCCATAGGTGTGAGGTCAGGGTAAAGTGCAGACCATTGCAGGGGTCCTCATCTGCCAGGAAACTCAGCATTCAGAAACGTGTGGACATAAAGTGCATAATTGAATGGTGCTCCATCTCACTGGAAGTAAACTGTGTTCTAACTGCCATCTTGGAAAAGCTGTGGCAAAAAAAAAAAAAGAGCGTTAGCATGTCTAATACCTCGTTGCACCAACATCTCCCCCGATCCGAGATCGAATGATCCAAGTTCCGAACCAGTATCCATTTTGATCTTGGTTCCAATGTATAAGTGCTGCCCCAACGAAATTTCATGATTCTGGATCTCCGATTCGTCGATCTTGGTTACAAGGTGAGAGATAGAGATTAAGTATGAGACAAATTTTGCTGTTGGTTCATAACATATGACGTCATGGAAGTAGGAATATTTTTCATTCGAGATAGAACTATGTGCAATGTTTTATCTGTT
This sequence comes from Dryococelus australis, assembly GCA_029891345.1. Classification (NCBI taxonomy): domain Eukaryota; kingdom Metazoa; phylum Arthropoda; class Insecta; order Phasmatodea; family Phasmatidae; genus Dryococelus; species Dryococelus australis. The sequence goes on along the minus strand of CM056996.1, from coordinate 216,391,523 downwards.
TTAAGAGAATTAGTGTTGTAAGAATTTTACTGAATAATATTCAAGTGCGTATAATGGTTTTCTTGATTTCCCAAGAAAACAATCGAACGTATTTCTATCTGTTGTCGGATCGAGATTTCGAACTGCCAATTTCGGCAGTTCGAAATGAACTTCATCTCTATCTCCAGACCAGCTCGCAACTCTAATGGTGCAACAGTTTTCTGTGTCGATATTAGCTCCGATATTGGATAGAGTTTCGAACCACGATGGTGCAACCGGGCATATGTAGGTGGCCCCATTGATGGTTCTTTCGGCGAAGAAAAATGGGCCATAAACCTTGTTTGTGGTTATCCCCATCCACACGTCAACCTGGGCGAGTCTCACTGGAATTAGGAATGCCTCACTGGCGGCTTGTCTGCCCACTTGCGGCAGTTAGAACTGTTTACCTTCCCAACAAATGTGAAAAGATGCCTCATCACTGATTAAGACGTGTGCGAGATTGTTGTGTTCTTCTTTTTTTGTGTGCAGTTCGATGAACATTTAGGTGATGCAGAACCTGCATGTTGTACGGCTCCTCCTTTAGCGTGAATCGCAACACCTTATGCACTGTCTTTGGCGAAATGTTCACCAAAAGTCGCACCGATTTTGGACTACGTTCAATGGACATCCTGATGACTTCAATTCTGTCGTCAGAAGTCGATGGATGTCCTGGTACGGGCAATGTTTCCACAGCCCTGGTGCACTTGTATTTGCTCTCCAACTTAAGAATGGCTTTTTCAGTGGGTCTAGCTTTATGGAACCTGCGTGGACATCTCGTCCGAATAGTATTACGCGTCAACCCTTCCTGCTGCTGCTTATAGGCTGAATATCATGCGACGTTTGTCCCCTGTAACAACAAAAGAAGTGTTTAGCTGTCGTCAACACCCTCCAGCAACATGAACTCCAGCAAAAATTACACATACACTGCACTGCCGTACATATAGCACCCTTAACTGCCCTATTTAAAAGAAATCGATACTTGAGGTATGTACAACCTGCATAACAATATTGTAGAAGTAGAAAGAGAAAAATTGTCAATAGTAACTTTTTGCATATTCAAGTTTCAAATTATTGTGGATTACACAATTGTTAGTGTATGGAAGATTTGTCAACCAGTTTCAACCAAAATTCATTTTAGTTCATTAGTTTCGTGGCAGTTTTGGGAACAATATGTAAAAATCACTCGAGCGGAAGTAAAGTTCGTTAATTAAAATTGCGTTAATGTTGCGAACCATCAACCACAATTTTAAAAATTAATTTTTAGCTTGAAGCCTATTCCCAGGGTTTTGGCGGGTTGCGTCATTAAGGGGTTGGGCGGAATGTTGTCATTAGTAAACTAGTGTTGATGAAAAATATGTATTTATTATAATAGTAACGGGGAACTGTTGAAAATCGCATATTTATTATTACACGTTATTTTTAATAGCATATTCCATTAAAATCGGGTAAGTTGTTCTTATTAACAAATAGGTATCATATGTGTACGCAAACCCAAGATTTATATTGTATGAATCTTTTCAAACCCGATACATAATTTTGCATGTAATATAAAATTTTATTACCAATATTTAAAATAAAAATTGCTTTTGTGATCTAATTTCAATCACTTATAAATATTTCTACACAAAATTCGACCAAACTCGAAAACACGGAACGTCATCGAAATTCTTTCGACATGAACCAGGTTGTCGCAAATGTTACGGATAATCGAAACTACTAAAATTACAGTTAAAATACTTTTGCTTATAGCTGTTCCCGGTTAATTGAGCACATTTGAAATGAAAGTTTTAAAGATGTCACTGACCCTACGTATACATTTTAAAAGATCGCACTGAGTAGCCTGCGACCAGTAAACTTGGTATAGGTTGTTCACGGTAAAATTAGCAAGTTTGAAAGCCTTGCGTGAAATCTAATTGTATGCACGTTATGTATTCTTCCGCCTTATGTAAAATTAACATTGCATGGGACTCGTCACTTTATTCAGGCGTCGCGCAAGTAAATCTGTGATGTTTTAGGGAAGTAAATGTTATAAAAATCTGCTCATTTTCACACTTCGATGCATTAAAAAATAGAAAGCGAAATAAATAATTTAAATTATCACAAATGGTTACCTAATATTTTTTATTCGACGTTAAAATATGGAACTACTTTCCATCCGTCGTAACTTACTTTACCGGATAAATGTCACTCAGTGCGCCCATGGGCAGTGACTTTTTTCTAAGGTTCATTTCAAAAGTGCTCACTTTAGCCTTTAACAAGGAATATAAAGTAGTTCCATGTCATTAACGTTGAATTAAAAGTGTTAGCTAAACGCATGTGAGTACCGGAATCTTTTCTTTCGCTTTGAATTTTTTAATACGCGTAATTTTAAGAATTGGCATATTTGTCAAAAATTTGCTTTTCTATTATTCTTACCCTTTCACTTGATCAACGCATGAATACAGCGATTGAGCTCGTGACCGTGTTAATTTTGCATGTGGTTGAAGAACACAGTGTCATAAAAGTCGAGTTTAAGCAGGGCTTTCAAAAGTTCTCAGTTTACTGTAGACAGCCTTATAACCACAAGCATTTCTACGGAGACATTCACATATTTGCAGTAATTTCGACGGTTAAATAGACAACGTATTTATCTGGTTTTCGGTTCAATTAGAAGGATAAAAATACATTGAGGTTTGATGTATTGGAATACATTTCTCTTGGCTTTGTTTGGTTTTATACGCATCCTATTATATAGGTAGATGATCTCTGTCTGTCTGCCTGCCTGTCTGTCCGTCTAAGTCCTTTGAAACTCAACAGAAGTTATTCAGATTTTACAGAGAGAATCCTCAGGGTAAAATACAGTTAAGGTTCGAATTTCAGCAAGATACGGTTACGCAATCATTACATTTTACCTTAAAAACACATTTTATAATTACTTTTTTCCTGTGAAAATCTTGTTTAATGCGTAGAGAATATTGCATGGAAATATGAAGGTAATGGAATATCATTTTTGGTTTCCTTTAAATGTCTCGCTTCAATGTTGAGTTGATTAAGTGGGGCCACAGTGGCTGAGTGGATAGAGAGATTTCAAGTGGGGTCTTAGTGGCTCAGTGGATAGACCTATGTTTAGTGGGGCCACAGTGGCTTATTAGATAGAACTGTATCAAGTGGGGCCGCAGTGGCCAAGAGGACATGTATACATTAAATGGGGCCTTAGTAGCTCAGTGGATAGAAAGATCCTAAGTGGGGCCGTATTGGCTCAATGGATAGAGCGATTTCAAGTGGGGCCTTAGTGGCACAGGGGATAGAGATATTCCAAGTAGGGGTCTTAGTGGCTCATTGGATAGAACTATGTTAAGTGGGGCCGCAGTGGATTAGTTGATAGAACTATATCAAGTGGGGCCACAGTGGCTCAATGGATAGAGCGATTCAAAGTGGGGCCTTATTGGCACAGTGGATAGAGAGATACCTAGTGGGGGCGCAGTGGCTCGGTGGATAGAACTATGTTACGTGGGGCCGCAGTGGCAAAATGGATAGTTATATATCAAGTGGGGCCTTAGTATATCAGTGGATAGAGAGATTCCAAGTGGGGCCGGAGTGGTTCAGTGGATAGAGCGATTTGAAGTGGGGTCTTAGTGGCTCAGTGGATAGAGAAATATTAAACGTGAGCACAGACGCTTCAATGTTGAGTTAATTTCACATAATTTCATTATTACCTACATATATCTATGCAATATTTTTTTCAGTCTTTGTATAATAACCACATTTGCTAACATGGCAACTGTTCTAGCCCCGTGACAATACAGAAAAAAAAAGGCCACGGGCTGGGTTCCCTAGTATAATATATAAACTAGCGTGAAAGTAAGATAACATTCGCAACACTTCACGTTGACGCTTTCTTGGTACGTGTTTGCTTGTCTATTCCAGCGAATTCCTCAGCTTTTTGGGCTATTTTCCGATGATTAGAAAAATGCCATTCACATCAAAGAGAAAGATGACGTTGTGTTTTACCCTATATTCAACCGCATAAATGCCACAAGGCTACTGAATCAAGTTATCTTAACTTGCAGTGTTAGTGTTGTGTGCATTAAGGGTGTTGTATACAAAAAAAAATATTATTTTTTAATTGTACCAAGCATTGTTCAACCTGTACGAATGGTATGTAATAGCTTTTTCCTCGAATATAAAAAAAATTACGCTTGATGTTTTTTGATTAATTTTGTGTCAAATACAAAACTTTTTCAGTATTGCTTCAGCTATAATAACAAACACTAAATAAGTTGTACGAATAAATAAATTTACAACTCAAACCCATTGGGTTGGCTATCGCTTGGCATATATGTAATCAAAAATAACACTTTATGCATTAAAATAAATGTTTAAAATATTCCATTATTTATTTAAATGTAACTTTTTTTTAAATATGTATGGCTTGTTATTGGTGAGTACATGTGTGTCACGCGATAGATCACGGTATTAGTTTTTGTTTAAAATGTCTTCATTTGTACAACTTAAATATAATTTGTTTTTATGGCCGCAGTAAAAAAGGAACATTTTCTATTTGACATCAAATTATTAGATAAGTATTAAGTGTAAAATCTTTTTATTCGAGAAAAATGCTATCACATGCAATGCGTACAATTTGAACAATGTTTGGTACTAATATAAAATTATTAATTTTTTTGGTCTCCAGCATTGTTAATTTCTCGGAAAACAGTGACGTATAAGGTGAAAACACAAAGCAAGCTTTTCGTTGAGTATGTATGGTTGATTACAATAAAAAAATTTTTCCCCAACTTTCAAGTGTGGATCCGTTCTTCCGAAATATACATTTACTAATCTATTCTACGTATTTTTTTTATGATGAACGTTTGCGTGCAGAAGTCCCAAAACCAATCCGGAAAGTAGTGTACACTGCTAGGAGCATTAATTTAATCATTTCTTAACAATTCTTTTGGAATCCTACAGACGTGTTTGGTTCTAATCGGCTTGCCTGAGAAAAACTGGCATAAAACCGGGCCGTCCTAAGCCTCCAAGTTCATCAATGTCATCCTATAAACGAAGTCCCTTGATCTGATCATTCGAAACTGCCACGGACTGTTTCTTTCTTACCTGGGATTCTCGTATCAACCTCCCATCATGGCATACTGTGGCTAATGCCATCTCGACAATTTACATATATCTTCTGTTTCCATCCTCTTATTGGTCATATTTGTGGTTTTCTCTAGCAACCATTAGTGTCGCAGTTAAAATAGAAAAATATTTGTCACCATAGGTAAGTCCATACACCAGGATCCAGTATAAGCGATTGTGAGCCATGACTTCTTGCATTCACTAGCCTTCTCCGACCGTCATTCTACAGTGGGGAATCCTTTACCCTGTACATTCAGTCAGAGGGCCAGATAGGAGATTGATGTGGTATAGGGTGTGGTCAGCGAGCAAAGAGCTTCTCCATCGCTGCCAGCCAGTGTTGCCGCTTCCGCTGAATAAACTGCTACTAGCACCCTGTCATTCCAACGCTGCTCCATACTCACCTCCATCACCCTCTTCGGCTCTCAAGACCTCGCTGTTAAGAGCCGCCCAAATCTCTTCACTCGAGTGGGATAGGGAGGCTTCGACTGCTCGTAACACCGGTGTTTTGAGAGTGGATGAGGATGAGACGAGTTGAGTATGGAAAATCGCCGGAATGCAAGGGTAAAGGAAACGGGATATTCGCGAGAAAACCCGTCGATTCATAGATTAGTGTTGGCACAGCGAACAGATACTTACGAGCTCTCCTTGACTATACATGTAATAAAATAAAGGAGGAAGAAGCAGACAGGTGTCAAATCCCATAGTCCGTGCACAATTGCCATGCGGAGATCCACGAGCGGCCTGACCGGGAACCAAACCAGGTTCGCCTTGGTGAGTGGAAATCTAATTTTTCCAACACACGAAAGTGTATACTTTTATCCAATCAATTAATTAACGAAGATTTTATTTATTTAGTAATTACTTCAAATTATACAGTTTTTGTGTTTAAAAAACTAGACTACATAATACAAACAATTTGTAACAAAATTGTAAGAGGATTTTACAATATCGGCTCCCTTTGGGTACAAAAAATTAATTCTCGCGAAAGCTGTAGGAATTAAGGATTGTGTCCTTAAGCCTGGGACGCGCGGGTACGTGTCTGCCCGGCGGGACGGCCAGCGACTGGGCGGGTGTGTGTGATGTCCCCCCCCCCCCCACCCCAGCTGCGTGGCCGGGTTCGAGTCCCGGGGGACGTGGGCTCGGCAGCTGGCACTGGCCAGCGGTTGCCCGGCAGCGACTCTCGTTTGTTTGCCGTCTAGTAGGCTAGCCGAGGGCCCGCCCGCCTCGCCGAGGGTGTTTACCGTCGGGGTAATGAATTGTCAACATGACGTGTTGCCAGTCGCGTGCTGTGCAAATGTCACAAATGATGAACAAACACGCCCTGCTGAGTGATGTCGATCATCTTCGGTGGCGCGCGCTACCCTCCCAACACACTCCGCCCCCAAACCCACCCACTAACCACTATGACTATTCCCTTTACCATTCTCACCCTCCTCGGACCACGGGGCCATCTCAGCTCCATGCCATCATCTCAACACGTCCGACGTTTTCCGAAAATTAAGACAAAAATGGGGTGTTGATGTGTTGGGGATGCACCCGTTTATTTTGCGTGAATACATCTACGTTGACACGTTCGGACGCCTTGATGTTTTTTTTTACGTTCCCGGCACCGTTTCACTCGATCATATGGGGTTTTATGGGTATCACTGGATTGCTTTTGAGATGAGCTATCCAACCGTATGCCATTCGAATATTTAGACTTGGCTTTTTGGCGAGTATAGGACGAAATTGTGTTAAGTTTTCTTAATTTTTGACATCAAACTCATACAATTTCACCATAACCACGCCACACAAATGTTTTAAACACGCAATGGATTAATCGTGAAGTGAGCTGTCGATTGAAACTCAAACGAGTGTCGTAGCTTCTCCTAGTCAAAAGTTATACTACGCGGAAGTTATGAGACGTGGCGAAACGAACTAAATATTACGCCCCCCCCCCCCTTCCCCCTGGCGTGCGCGATGCTTCGCTGTCCTCACTCAACGTAACATATTCTATGATCCTTTGGCAATCGAGTGGTTTAATTTAATTTTGAATGTAGACGATGGATTCGGATAGGTCGCAAATCTAAAGACGTATTCACGACAAAAGTAATCGGGATGTAATTGTACGAGAGATACGGCCATGGGTTTAACGTAAATATGCCTAGCAGATCGAGTAATTTTTTCTTCTGGGCATGGGAATGAAATTTAACTAACGACTTTGATATACGCTGTTCGCGGTTATTTGATCATTTTTTTCAATTAACCTTTGGAAATTATCACTGCCCTTACCTGCGTATATTTTCAAAAGTACGCTGACGGGCAAGAGTCAGGTAAAGTTGGCAACGGTGGAGGGAGAATAGTTCTATTAATTAATGTTTAATGAATAGGGTTAAGTAAGCATTTGCGAACATAGGTATTTTTTGCTCTATGTTATTTTTAATATATATAAGAGCAAGTATTATCAATTTGTGTAAAAAAAATTTGCTTTTTCTAAAATTAAGTGATCAGAGCCATGACAATGTTCATTTTACATATGGTGGCAGAATACACGAGGTTCATACAAGTTGATCTTAAGGAGGGTTCACTTTACCGTGAACAGTGTACAAATGGCTTGTGGCTTAAATCGACAGACCTAGACAAGTCGTTTGGCACCAAAATGAGCGCGCTAGTGCATCGTAGTCGAGAGATATACCTACCGCCCGGAAGTTTTCGCCCACGCTAAGATTGCCGCCAGTCGCCGCAGGCTCCCACTCAAGCCTTGCCGCTTAAGCGGATATTGCACGATACCTGCGGCCGTACTTGGTTCTTGTACAATCTTCTATAAGCCCTGGTGTACAAGCTGGTATACCAGCCGCTACATGAGCCGCCATGTAAGATTAATATTACACGACAGCAGTTTGCGTACTAGCATTTGGCACCCTCGGTCGGTGCGCAGTGTGTGGTTTGTAGTAAATATGAACTCCATTCGTAGAACTACTACCAGTTAGTAACTTGCGTAGGCCCATAAAAATACTAGGTAGCACGTCTAAATATTGCTATATTACTGTTCGCGTTTTACACAAATTATTTGCTTACTAGTATAGTTTCATCCATTTTCTTGAAAATGTCGTGAATTCACTAAAAGAAGAAGTGTGTTATATTTAATATTGACGAAAAATACTGACCGGTTGCAAAATATGTTTTTTTTTTTTACATACCGGGATATTATCCGCATGTAAAATCTAATGATAAAAAAGTTTGGGTCCGGCGGAGTTTCGGGCTCACGCCCAAAAGTTACGTGTTTTTTTACGGATCCCATGACATTTCCACTGTACTACCAGTTCACTCACAGTTTAGATTGTTTATATACTGTACATATCCTAAGCGTTTGAATATATTCTTTCATACAGTAGGTAATGTTTTAAGTATTTAGAACGGTTTTAAGCAGTAATTGAAAGTTTTCATGACCAATATTATTCATCGTCGTATTTTAAATATATTTCAATGAATTTCAACCTCACGGGTGTAGAATCAAGATGGAGGCTTCCTTTTCGGTTTCTTCATCAACTCGTTTCAAGTAGTAGCTACGGGGAGCGCCCTACGCTCTGCAACTACAATGTGATTGGCCAGGTACGAGAGCCGGTATAGAACCTGCCACGGAAAATAGGACAGGTCCAATTACCAAACCTGTGACGGAATCTGGCAGCGCAAGGCGAAAAATGCCATGACGGGTGCCGTACAGGCCGGTATAACGGCAGCTATGGTAGACCTTGCACAAGCTTTTACGAAATCTGGTACCGTGAAATATGGCCTTTACCAGCTCCAGTTCAAACTCACGTTCATATGGTGGTCATACATCCGATCTGATGAGAACACTATTGCAATCGTGTTATTTGCCACTATGATAGTCTCGGATGGATCATCCTGTAAACATTACATCACCGTATCAGTCCTGCACTCTAAATCTGAATCAGTGAAAATTTCACTGTTTCAATCAGTCAATAGTACCTGACAGATTCAACAGTCACTTCAGTGAGTTTAACTAACGAAACAGTGAAAAGATGACAAATTTCCTTCACTTATTATTGTTTCAGTGGCATTTTCCACTGATTCATCAATCTTTTTTTTTCTCTGTTTTTCTGTAGTTTATTTTTGACTGACGGATCAGTTAAACAGCGTGTAAAAATGGCCGTCAAACAACGTTTAAAAGTGGCCGCTAAACAATATGTATCAAGTGAAAAAAAAACAACGAATAAGCCAATAAAAAAATACAAAATACTTTCTAAAATGTGTTTCGTCTTTCAAAACACCATTTTACGAGGTAATATGAACATTCCACCTTCATTCCGTTTTTACATATTTCATTTCGTTTTCATGTAATCATCACAGCGCACTCTTGAAGGTTTAAAATACATATAATGTGGTGAAGTGAGTGCACTCGTATAAACTATTTGGTTTAATAATCCTAACGGTACTAATTAAACCAAAATCGAAAAGTAAGATCATATAGTTTAAATCTTTACGATTTCGATAATAACTATAAGTCACATATTTTCCTCTTATTTCTTAACTTGGTTCCGTAACGCAGATGCCAAGGTAATGGCCTAAAAGTGAAGTGAAAGGGGTGTGCGAGTTCAATCATGGCCATCTGCAACATTTTTTTAAATACTTTTTTTTAATTACGGTAAATTGCGCAATATAATTAGTAAAATATCGTAAATATATTTGACTTAATTAGTTTGCTGCATTCAATTAAAACAATATTTAATTTTCCACTGCAATCGGCCATCACTTATTCAATCAAGGAAATTATTTCACGTCACTAATTCAATCAGTGAGATTTTTTCACTGAAACCATCGGTGGTTTTCCACCGATTTTAAGTGGAGCAATTTTCACTGATTCGAGTAGCTGAATTTCACTGCGAATCAGTGGTTTCCCACTGACTTGAATTTAAAGTGTAGTGCCCCATTTGTCGGTCTCATTATAAAGACCTATTCACGTCAAAATTGCTGTCACTCAGCCCTAAGAAAAATATCTGTATTCCAACTGTGCGTGGATGCAGTTCTTATGTGTACCGTATATAAGAAAACTATTTCAGGTAGAAGCATTCTCTGTTTACAAATGGGTAAAAGAGATTCCGATGAAGATTTGACAAATTTAATAGGGTGAAGAATTTTTCCTCGCAAGCGTGACTAATGTAACTTTAACTTACGACAATGCTATTGTGTGTTAAATTTATTTCAGTTAAGTCGTACTTGATACGGATATACATACTAGGTTGGTTACATCAAGTTGGGTTAAAAAAAAAAAAAAAAATCTCGTCAATGTTTATTACAGATATTCCATCTTACCCGCAATCAGTCAGAGAAGAGCAACTTCCCTGTTACCCTCCGCCGTGCGTTTAATTACATTAATATTCAGCGCGCTCTTTATCCACACTTTTAATACGACGCCTTTATTTTTTTTATTTCTTCCGCTTTTTCTTTAATCCTTTGTATACCGTCGACCACTTTCTCTCTTAAGAGTTTTGATCGGATAAAGCAATTCTAGGCTAACTTGGCTCACTTCTTCTACTTTAGAAACTGAGGGCGTGCAACGTAACTTTTATTACCATTCTACATACACTTTCCAGTGTTGTAACTTCGTTGTCAGCTAATGTGTTCTCCTGAATATTTTAATAAGGCAAGGCATCTGCCACAAGACCCAGGATCCGTCCGCCATCTTTGTAGGCGTCACAGATAGGGTAGTCCTATTGGATATTCGTCATCCTGAACTCCCAAGAGATTGGTTTAGTAAAAATTTATTAAAGAAAAAATAATTTGATAAAAAATTGATCTCAATTAGAAATTATAAAAAATTAACACATCCACCACCCATCTCCTCACCGCTCTGTACCCCTTCAAAAACCCAAATACCCTTGACCTTGACCCATAGCCTTGACCCATGACCTTTACCTTGCCCCATGGCCTTGACTCATCACCTTGACCTCTGACCCAGATCTATGACCTTGATGTATGACACTAACCTTGATACATGACTCTTGACCTATGACCTTGTGAGGAATGTAAAACAATTCTTAAAACTCGAAGAACAAGTTGTACCCCCCCCCCCCAACCCTTCAACCCTAACCAACACCAGCACTTCTCCTCGTCTCAAATTAATCATTGACCTTACATAACAGAAATTATCCCTCCACCCATACCAATCAGTGGTATATGCCCATTGGCCACTAAATTATGACTTTAACACATATTTTGCCAGTATTGGACACTACAGAAAGTGCATTTTTCTTTTCTTTTTTAGCATCTTTCGCCAGAGAACTACCATCTCTTCCATTTCCAAACTTTATTTGGCGACTCCAAACATAAAGTATTTACTGATAATGTTTTTAGATTTTAGGTCAAACTTTTAAAAAATAAATAAGACAAAACATATTTTCTTTAAAAAAACGAATTTTATTCTGTAATGTACAACATTTGGAAACACATAAGCCCTTGAATGATAGTCTTTATATATACATCGACCTGTTCCACAGCACGTTCACCTATCATCCACTTCAGCGACCCAGAAATTAGCGATGCACGCCCTTGTCATGTCGTTTCAGAACCATCTCCACCAAATACCTGTCTGGAAACTTCGTGGGCTGGATCTCCTCGTGTATAAACTACCATGGATGTGTGCGTTCATATCTTTGCAGTAGTAAGTCCTCGGATTGTAGTTGCATATACATCGCACACAAAAGAGTTCGTGGCTCCAATTCGCTGTGAACACTTTCTCGAAGATGCCTTTCAGTTTGGTGATGCTCACCAGGTCACCGATTTTGGCTTTAGGATTGCATAGGTCCTTCCTCTTCAGGACAGCATATACGGTTCAAACCAGGGAGTCGTCCTTGATGACTTCGGGCTTCATGCGAGTGGTAGAATGAAAGGTAGAATTATACTCACAGACGAGTTTCGGCAGTAGCTTAAGCCACTTGTAGTTTCCGTTCACCACGAAATACTTCCCATTTTTCCCTTCAGAGTCCTGTTGAACCAGTCGACGATAGATGCTTCGAGATTGCTGTATGTGGAATAGTGATTTATGTTATGTTTCTTCATCAGGGCCTTGAACATTGCATGTAGAATTACTTGCCCTGGTCGGTTTGAAAATTAGTCGGGATGCTTCCTTCGTGCAACACATATGCCATGGCTTCGGCGACATCATGCATGTTCTTCGGCTTAACCGGCTTCGCCTAGAAGAATTTTCTATTGGCATCGATGACTGTCAACATGTATTTATAGTTATTATCGGCCCAATTATACTGTATCATCTCGACGAGGTCGGCTTGAAACAGGTCGTTCATCCCACAAATCATGACCGTGCGACAATGGTAGTTGCACCTGGCAGCCGCATGCAGTTCGTGGGCGATTCCCAACCGACTCATCATGTGTAGCCACCCTCCTTCAGTTCTCTCAATGATGAATATAATCTAACTGGTGTGCGAGTAATTTCCAACCCTTTGCGAACCAACCAGTTTAATGAAGATGATTGTAACGAAACTACTGCATGGTTTACACCCACAAGTTTCGTTGCAGAAATTGACCAAATTTTATTTTCTATGCTTTTTAGTTCTTGTCAGTTACATATTTATCTGTATAATAAATTGTGCGTGTAAAACCATTTAAAGGTTTTTTATCCAAATTTTTTAGACTGCAATTTCCCCTTATTGGAACCTTAAAAAAATAAAATCCCCATATGTATTATGCTACATAACATATTCATGTGTTGGGGTAACTTAGGGCAGGTGGACCTGGGAATGTACATATGCATTCATTCATGTTGAAACAGGCAATGTGTCGGATGGACGGGTGATGAGGGAGTGGCTGTGGGGTGGGGGCAGAAAGGTTTTTGCGGGAGTTGTGGAGGGAAGAAAAATAAGGGGAGAAGGTGGTGCAATTGGTATAAATGTCACCTCGTGGGGATCCCCAGTTTGTTGAAGGAAGAGTTTGGATCGTCTCATCTAGCTTGTATAGTCTAAGACATAGTTTGCATCTGCGATGTGTTCGGACACACAGTAGTACCATCGACTTCTTCGGGAGTGTTACTAGCGGTGCTAGTATCGACTTATTCGAGCAGCATGCCTATAGTAGGATCGACATGGAACTTTTTGGATGTGCTGCCTACAGTAGCCCTGCTGTCATCTGCTATGGACATTGTGCCAATGCCATCATCGGCTTTTTCGTGTGTGGTATCAACAGGGCTATACAATTCTTCCTCTTCAGTCATATCATCTACCTCTTCTACCGAGGCACGTATGTGTTTACTGAAATTTCTAGGGTCTTCGGGAATGTTTGCCACAGGACCAGCAGAAGTGCCATCCAGTTTTTCAGCTTGGACAACTGCGTCACCAACTGGACCACCGACCTCTGTTCCAGCGACAACTCTAATGTCACCACCCCTGCTGAACCATTCCCTCATTATAAGTGTTACTTCTGTGAAAAGACCTTCACTTGCAGTAGCATTGCTCATCGACATGAGAGGCATAGCTGTACAAAGGACCCACCCAAATAAAGTACACGTGTTCGAAGTGTAGTGTGTCGTTTTTTAAGGATGGATGGTCTAAGGATACATATGAATATGTGCAAGAGGTTTCGTCCATGTAACATAGAGGATGTAACTTCACAGCTATTGACATGACCTACCCGACTTTATCAAACACACATGTGCAGTAATAAATCCCCAGAACTATGACAACCGATATTTTACGTTGTCAGTGTTGACCAGATTTGTTAAGTCATCGAATCCGCAGCATGTGGACAAGAGTTATGCTGAGGTGGAAGAAAAGTATGATTTTAGCGGACTGGAATTTCTGACTCCTCTACAGCTAATAATAGTCTTTGAGAACAACAACCCTTGTGCGTCTGAAAATTTGTACTCTTTGAATGCCAGGGGAAAGTGGTGCCAACATGTGTGACTAAGAATGAGAAATCTGAACAAATCGATCTTCTGATGGCGAAGGACGAAACTACGAATATTTTGCATTAGTGTTACATAAAAAACTTTCCACGACTGTTTAACTCACAGATACTTCGCATGTCTGCAAGCTGTGTTTTAAGCATCATACCGATGAGCCACGGAAATCGGTACTCATTGGGGAACAGTTCCTTACAATACACAAAACAATGTGTAAAATATAAAGTTTCAATTGTATATGTGTTTCCTCATGTTGTACATTACCGAATTTTTTTTAAGGTGTGTTGTGTTTTGTTTATTTTTTAATAAAAGTTTGACCTTAAAATTAAAAATATTATAATTAAATACTTTATGTTTCGAGTCGGCAAATACAGCTTGGAAATGGAGGGCATGGGAGCTCTCTGGTGGTAGATGCTAAAAAAAGAAATAAATAGCATTTTCTATGGTGTTCAACACTGGCAAAGTATGTGTTAGTCATAACTTAGCGACCAATGGGCATATACCATTTATTGGTATGGGTGGAGGGTTAATTTCTGTTATGTAAGGCCAATGATTAATTTGGGTTAGGAGGGGTGGGGGTGGGGTATTGGTTTAGGGTTGTTCGGTGGGGTAACATATGTTATTCGATTTTTAAGAATTGTTGTACATATTTCATGGTTTTTAATTTCAAGGTCGCAGATGACAAGGTCATGGGTCAAGGCCACGGGCCATGGGTCAAGTTCATGTGCCAAGCTCATGGGTCAAGGTAATAAGTGAGGGTCATGATCAAGGTCAAGGGTCACTAGGTTATTTAATGGGTTAGGAGTGGTGAGGGTTGGGGCAGTAAGTGGTGTTAATTTCTTATAATTTTTTATTTAAATATAACTTATTAAAAATAATTTTTAGAATAATTTTCATTAAACTAATTTATTGGTATGTCGGGGGACGAACATCCAACATGGCTGCCGAGGCTGTGACGCCTACCAATGTGGTGGATTGCACCGACCAACATGGCCACCGGCCACGCCTACCAAGATGGCGGACAGCTCCTGGGCCCTGTTCCAGGTGCCATGCCCCAAAGTCGCCATGACCCTACTATTACAATTTACCTATAGGCCGAACTGCCTCTAAAAATTGTATTGTTCACGAAAAAACAGACGAAAAAGAAGTCAAATTAAAACAAAACCTGTGATTTTCATACCTCAGCTTCTATTTTTTTGTGTGAGAGGTGAATGTGTGTATAGGCGTACGTTTATGTATATTAGACAGGCATACATCTAGTACAAATTATGGTTCATTTATTACCAAACTATAGAAAAGTATTTCAAGTTAAGTATGATTTAATGTATATAACAGATATTTCCGGTTTTATGACGTTTACTATTAACATGATTTCGTGAATATTCAGAGATTTATGTAACCAGTCACAGAAACCAAAGCCACTATTCGTTAACTTTTTGTGATTAGTTATTGCTAAGAGTTTTATGTTTTCAAATAAAATAGATATATTTAATATTACACGTAAACGTCATTAAGTACTTTGCTGCGAAAATAAAATATAAAACACATATTTGGTTCTATTATACACGATTGCCTGTTGCTTTCGGTTGCATATTTAACTTCATTGCCTTAACGTTTCATGTAAATGCGTAACACGATGTATGATTAGTAATACTACATTATTCATTTTAATTGGACATTGAATGTATTTTTAAATACATATTATTGATTTAATTTTCCACAGCTTTCGACCTCCATTTTGCAATATGTCATCTTAAATTTAAAGCTTTTTTTAGTATTTTTAATATTGTACCAAAATATATTTAAACAAGTTAACTTACCAATAATAATTTTAAATCAATGAACCTCGTTACTATTTCGGTTACATATTCTAAATCTAAAACAATTAAACCGAGACTAACAAAACTTATATTTGTTATTAATAGCTGGCGTTTATTCCAATGTGAACGAAGTAAAAAATTGACAACTTCTTAAGTGTGCCATGCTGAAAGATATCACCTCAAATTTAAATTTAAATTCAGTGTGCTCTCAACTCGTTCCCACCATATTTAGCATGCAAACCGTAGCATTTACTATAATGAAGTGATCTCTTATTTACTATAATCAATTGATCTCTTATTTACTATAATGGAGTGATCTCTTATTTACTATAATCGATTGATCTCTTATTTACTATAATGGAGTGATCTCTTATTTACAAAGCAGTGATGGTTCTCTTGTGGTATTAGGCTATATGCCATACCACTGGAGCAAAATAATTTAACTTTAATTTGGTTATACTGACGTACTAAATGTAGTAAGTATTAGTTTAAATCTTAAGGCATTTAGGAAAGCCCTGCCACCAAAAATGTATTCTTTTATGATGTCCTTACATCTCAGGAACTATTCAATCTGTTATTATCACATTTATAGTAAATTTCTTTGGCTTAAACATTTTGTAATACACACGATACTGCTGTTTGAGCCTTTAATTGCCCCATCAATATTCCTTGCGGAAAGTAGGGTAGCAGTTAATTTAGTATTATTGGCTTCATTTTATTATTCCACCTTTTATTTTAAAGGTCTTCAAGAATTTAGTTTGACTCTTTATTCTGGAACATGACAAGTAGCGTTGAAATTACATTTGCTCCATTTCTGCACTGAAACTTGTAGGTAGAAACCGTGCAGTTATTTCGTTACAATACTCTTCATTAAAACTGTAGCGTTGCTGAGGTGTAAACTGCGTATGGGATTAAGGCGGAGAATATTTTGAAACGTGTGCGGTGCTATTAAAGGTTACCGTACATTATCGGAAGTTTTTGTGTAATTACAATTAATATACGGAATCGCGATCTGTAATGATGAAAACGGAGCGGAGCTCCGTGAGTAAGCAATCCTGAATGCCTTTGTATTTTATATGGCTTCGTGTTTCATAACGAACCATACCAAGTCTTCACGAAGCTTTCTTCGCCAGGAACTTACAATTAATATACGGAATCGCGAACTGTAATGATGAAAACAGAGCGGAGCTCCATGAATAAGCAATCCTGAATGCCTTTGTATTTTATATGGCTTCGTGTTTCATAACGAACCATACCAAGTCTTCACGAAGCTTTCTTCGCCAGGAACTTATCCGTGTTGTATACACGCCACTAGGCCCGGTTGAACCAATAACTGTCTTAGAGCGAGATTATAAAATCCTGGTTACAACATGTTCTTCAATTGGATCTGAGTTCCAGTGCGAAATTTTTGAAGCAGTGAGACTGGTCGAGCTACGATCGTTTATCTCCTGATCTGAGTTCAGAAAAATTGTGATCTTGGACTGGGGCGGAAAAACTATTTGTTATTAACTTTCTCTTCGCGATGTAGTAATGGATTTGTTTTTTTTTTTTTGGTGGTATAGGAGAAAATTGATATAATTTTTTGGACATACCAGTATTTTTCAAATTTATAATCTTGGTTGAGTCGACTACGAAAATTTTCCGGGCAATTATATTATGGTAGGTGCAAGATATTTGTTTTTTTTTTTTTTTTTTTTTTTTTTTTTTAATGTCTGCACGAGTATAGAAATGCAAAATATTCTACAAATTTAGAATAAAAATTGCACATTTTGTACGTAACAAATTTTAGGACCTTTTTTTCAGAGTGTAGCGGTGGTATAGTGGTTAGACAACTCGCCTCCTACTTACGTGAACCGGGTTCGACTCCTGTCGAGGCCGCTTCCAGATTCCCGCATGTGGGAGTCGTGCCGGACGATGCCGCTGGTCGGTGGGTTTTCTCGGGACTCTCCCGTTTCCCCCTACCTTGGATTTCATATTTCTTTCGCTTCACAACTCATAGGCTCTCAAGACGTCGATGTTAAGAGCATCCCAAATCTCTTCATTCACTCACCCACAGTTGTTGAGATATTGTGGACGCAAGAGCGATGGGCTCGTCTGGAGTTGTGTTGGCGTGGATGCAGTATACTGAGGAGTGTTTTTCTCCGAGGTCGCGGGAGAGAGTGCCCGGACGCTGACATGTCCTGGTGTGTCGCAGCTGCAGGGGATACCACCCTTCGTCGGCCACCTCGACGCAGGACGTTGCTGCTCCCAGCGGCGATTAATCAGCGTCCTGAATACTTTTCTTCCTCCTCCACCCCCCCCCCCCCCAACCAGACCCCCTGGCGCCACGCGGGGCGCAGTTTGGACAGTTGTAACGGGTCGCGTTGTGTCCTCCTGGTGACACGTGGGGAAAGAAGCGACCCTCTTTGTCCAGTCGTCGCCGCCACTGCCCGATTGCTCTCCAGCCGTTTGTCCAGCAACCGGAGAGCTTAGAACCAGTGGCGCAACAAAAAAAAAAAAAAAAAAAGACCACGGTACATGTACCTTCATTGCCCCCACACATTTAGAAAAGGGAGATAAAAATTAGAGTGAATGGGCAAACAAACTGTTTTTGTTTACCGAGATCCATTAAAATGTATATAGTATACAATCTCTAATGTTAAGTCTTCGCAGCGATGTACCTAACTTAATTAACTACATAAATAATTACTTTTGCAATAACTTAAGTTCAAAAATTGTTACCCTTTTATTGTATATGTAATACTTATATTAATGTTCGCTCCTGGATTATAAACATTTACCTATTTTTTATGCAACATTTAATTTAATTGAAATTTATAATAAAAGCGAAAATGTTTTAAGAGATGCATATACAAGCTTATCCAATTTTTTTAGTGAGAAGGAAAAAATTAGGGGGGAGGCTCAAACAAGGGCTTTCTCCTTCCTAAGTTGGAAAAAAGTACTTCTTAGAGCTTTCCCATATGTACAAGCTTCCTTTCCTTCATAGCAACCTGTTTCTACCCACATCCAGATGGACGTGTGTGGAATGTTCTATGAATGTGAAGTACCAAACTGGAATGATAAATATTTACAACGCTAAATTTGTTTAATTTAGAATGGGGTGAAATGTAAATTCCAACTACCCTATTTCATTGAATCATAATAAGACATTAAATGTTGCAAGTTTACTTGTTACTCAGTCCTGCAAATACTCGCACCGAGTGTTTGTAATTACATTCAAGATAAATTATCAGAAATAACACTTTTTCAGTGAATATAAACGTCTGTAGTGCTTTAATTCTTAAAGGCCTATAAAATAAAATAACTTTAATTCTCCATGGAACTTCACGGAAAACAATAAAATATCCCAGTTTTCTGATTGGCTGGTCACCGTGAAAATTAAGTCAAACGAGACGAAAACTGACAGCCGAAATCTGTGCAAATATTAAATTCGTGCATTAACGATAGCCAGCGAAGCATGTAATTTTCACTTAACGGTTGTTAGTCTACATAACTAACCACTCGGGAATTCTTCGTATACGAACGCTCGAGTGGTTTTTCTAACACAGGGCGCCCAAGACAGAAGCAGCGGTTCGTGTGGCGTCTGCTCATTAGAAGTTGCTAGGAGACTTTTGTAGATCGCGCAGTACTCAGTCCTCAAGTTTGAAGATGTTCCCTGAAAAATGGTTGTCGAACATCGTGTGTTTAGAGATAAATATATTCACGTATACGGTTAACGAGATGCAATCTAGTGGAGAATAACTTTGGATAAACCACACTCTAAATCTGAATCAGTGAGAAATTCACTCCTTCAATCAGTAAAACGTATCTGACTGATTCAACAGTTACTTCAATGAATTTAGCTCACGAATAAGTGAAAAAATGCCAGATTTCCGTCACCTATTGATTCAGAGACATTTTCCACTGATGAAACAGTCATTTTTCACTGTTTACTCTGTGGTTTATTTTTGACTGACGGAGCAGGTGAAACAGCGAGTAAAAATGGCCATCATACTACGTTTAAAAATGGTCGTTAAACTTTGTGTATCAAGTGAAATAACTACGAACAAACTAATAAAACCAGAACAAAATATTTTCTCCAATGTGTTTCGTCTTTCAAAACGCCATTTTATGAGGTAATATGAACATTCAGCCATCATTCCGTTTTTATGTCTTTCATTTCGTTGTCATGTAATCGCCACAGCGCTGTGTTTGAAGGTTTAAAATGCATACAATGTTGTGAAGAGAGGTACCAATTAAATCAAAAACGAAATTTCGCATTGGCGTGGGAGCGCAGCTGGTAAGGTAACGGCCTAGAGTCAAAAGTTTTGTGAGTTCAATCCCGGCCACGTTTGGAAATTTCTTCACTTTTTTTTAAATAATTTAAATTGCGCAATATGAATACTAAACTATCGTAAATATGTTTATTTCACGTAATTGTTTGGCTACATTCAATAAAATTATATTTAATTTGCTACCGTAGTCGGCCGTCACTTATTCAATGAGTGAAATAATTTCGTCACTAATTCAATCAGTGAAATTTTGCACTGAAATGATCAGTGGTTTTCCACTGATTCGAAGTGGAACCATTTTCTTTGATTCAAGTAGTTGAGTTTCACTGCTAATCAGAGGTTTTCCACTGAGTCGGATTTAGAGTGCAGTTGCACTATTTTCGCCCTTCTTTCCCCCAGCCAATTTACATACAAATTTACGTCGAAAGACTCTTACAAACTTTACAAGAAAATACTTTTATATCTGTTTTTACGAGAGTAACGTTATTTTAATTCATTAGCCATTTTCTATAAGATTAACTGATACTAGTCATTACTTACGTATACGATTTCTTAAAATCCATGTAAGAGTATACTTTCTCTCATTTCTAAGTTATATTAAACATGATTTTTTATATTTTATGGTACACAAAATGAAAATGATGTCAGGATATTGCAGTTGTCTCGTATTGTTTATTCAAAATTAGTTTTGGCACTTTCTACAAAGTTATGTTATTCCAATGGTTTGATTTAGTACGATCTGGAATTGTAGTGTCAGTTAAAAAAAGGTATTGATGAAATAAAAATAATGCATGATCGATTATGATAAGGAGATCATCATACCCAGAACGCTAGAACGATAAAATATATGAAATGAATGGAGAGAATAAGTTCAGTTAGTCCTGACAAAAAAAATCGATATCTGATGGAGTTACAAATATAAAGAAATAAATAAAAAATTTTGAACCCTATAAATGAACGCGAGTGTAGGATAGAGTAAGAAATTTTAGAGAAGCCTTCTCACTCCCTTATTTACAAATGGAAACTTTGTTGATAACTCAAGAAACGCCACCGGATATGACCGGTTTTGAAGGTCTGCTCCTGACCTGCAACTCGATATGCACATGGGAGAGCGACCCAGAACAATTCTTTAGGGGCTGTGAAATAAAAAGGGGGAGGAAGAGGGGGGGGGCTAGCCCTACTTCCAGCCTCATTGCCGCCGTTGCCAGTCTACCTCTAACAAAAAATCACGAGTTCCTCAGACGAGTCTCGGCCTCGGAGATGATCGTTGGATCTCACAGCTATTACTGTTCGCTCTTCTCTTCCCTACCTTTCCTTTCCGCTCTCTCGTAGGTTTCTGGGCCCGTGGCTTGAGGATCCGCCGCTATCCTTAACTTCCAAATGGCCTCTTTACCTCCCTCGCATCCCCGCAGCGCCCCCTGCCACAATCTCGCGCTAATAATTGCTACTGGAGTATTAAGCCGTCTTAAAATGAAATTCGTTTCTCCTCATGGCCCTTTTAAAACTGCCGTCCAACTAATAAAATAACGCCGGCTGCCGTTGTCTTTCCTGGCTGGTCGGAACATCCCCTCGCTCCCTCGTAGGAGGAACCAGAAGCCATTGCGAGTACTCTGTGCAGGTGGATGAGAGCGAACTAGATGGCCAGGAGTGGTGACTGGGGGGGGGGGGTAGAGGTTTTAATTAAACAGGCCCGTAAATCCGCACCTAATGACATGCCTTTTGTTCGCTCACCGGGGGAACTGGGTTACGTCCTGGCGCTGAAAGAGGAAGGAAGGGGGGGGGGGGGGAGATTGGTCGGACATTACGCGATGTTTGTTTCTGTTCGAGTGACTGATTCCGCCTTCTTTTCCCCCTTCGTACTTCTCTTTCTCTTTGATTCTCGCTCGTCCAGAGCGAAGACGCTACGCACTAATGAGACATCGGTCCCCGACGTATAAAAGGCGGCAGAACATTTTAGAAACATTGGTTCAAAGACGTTCAACTTTGACATCGTCTTTTAGTTTAAATTACACAGCCGTAAGGTCCCATGGTTCATTTCGCAACTATTTATTTAAATTAAGTATTTCTTCTGAAGTGCTCTCGATATGTAATTTTAAGGACACCATTATATAAGGGTACGTATATGTCGAGGAAGCATGTAAAGATATTTAAATTAGCCACTTCTAAAGAACAGAATCGTGGTTTACGTTTCGCTGGATGGTTTGGATGGAAAGTTTGTGCCGCGAAACTGCATCGCAATCGTTTTATTCTTACGCAAATTCCGTTACAGTGTAATCGCCTGTCCCAAAGAAACCAACTCATATTTACGGAGTCAGATAGGTATAACTGCACAGAAAAACACCTTTCGTAAGACATTTTTATTTGTGAGTCTCAAAAAGTGCCATGTAGTAGGGCCGGTTGAAGTTCCCGCTTTGGCTGATTCCACTGCCCAAGCAGCAAGTCAGACTTGCCTAACTTTGTTTCTCTGGCACTCCGGTGAAAAACAGAACATTGGGAGGTTTGATCAGACTAAACCTTCTCGTGCCCAAGTTTCTTATAGAGAACGAAGAATCATTTTTAAAAGAAAATAATCACCTATGCGAGTATTTAATAAACTTATTTTTCGACGACGGTTTTTACAAGTACCTACTTAATTTTATTTCATTATAAGATTAAAAAAATTGTAAAAGGTTCTTACTTAATTAACTTTACATGAATGCAGAGCGCGACAGTGCAAACATTTGAGTAAGTATTTTGATATTTTTGAGGTTCATAATAACAAACGCAATAATCAAGCTGAAAAATATGACGACACACACACTAGACCTATTATAATCAAAATAAAACTTAAAGGTAAACTGGCAAGTAACATAGACACTGTAATTGTATGTTAAAATAAGCTACCCTCATAATGTCATATGGAAGTGGTCGCTAAATCGGAAATGTATAAAACTATGAAATTTGGTGAAAATTTGCTTAATTAATGAAGTACAATCATATAGGCTTACACGTGTAGACAGACGGTATTTACCTAGAACAGATGGAATATAAGAGCAAAATCATAAAATCCACAACTTGATGAACGCCTAACTATTAGTAATAAACCACTGCCTGTGTGTGAACTAGCAAACGATTAGGTATATCACAGAGAAAAACACAGCTTATCTTGCGACAGTTCACATGATCAATGGAGATTGTATGTATTATCTATATTACCAATCAACCGATATTCATACAGATATCCTCCTTTGCCGGATTTTTTTGCAACGTAGTGTGAGGTGGATAAACCGAACATTATTTCATATTTGCGGAATAATTCGACTAATTTCCGCGAAATCTTGCACACCTACAGAAGTTCATGTAAAGTTACAGGATTGAAATGAGGTCAGACAATAACTTTAAAATAGCGGCTATATAGGCATTTTGTTATGTTTGGGATATCTATTTAACCATTTTACAATTTCAATCAAATAGTTTATGCTGACATTATCTACTATAAACATCGCGTACAGAGCCTCTGCTCAAGCAATTTTGTGATATAGCCCCATTTAAGACAATAAGGTTCTTATGCCATACCTCGGAAACCAATCAACCGATTTCCATCTAATTTTTCACACAGGTAGCGTTATGGTAGGCCATGTACCATGTGTTTCAGTGACTCGGACACCATTTACAAAATTATGGCCGAGAAAATATTTCAGGTTAATGAACCCTGTCATTCAAAACATTAAAGGCTGCTCACGATAAACTGAGTACTTTTGAAAGCCCTGCTTGAGATCTACTTGCATGCACGTTGTGTATTCTTACGCCTTGTGTAAAATTAACATTTTCATGGACCTCGTTACTTTATTTATGCGTCGGTCAAGTGAAGCTGTGAAATTATTAGAAATGTAGACATTTTAAAAATCTGCTCATTTTCACACTTCGATGCAATAAAAAAATCAGAAAGTCAACGAAATAATTTGAAATATCACAAATGGTTGCCTAATACTTTTTATTATTCGAAGTTAAGCAATGTAACTATTATGCCTCCATCGTTAACAACTTAACTAGGTCCAAGTCACTCAGTGTGCCCGTTAAAATATTTGCAGATACGGACAGTGACATTTTTATAAGGTTGATTTCGAAAGTGCTCATTTTATGGTGAACAGCCTTTACAATGCTTACATCAGAAGTTGATGTTTGTTCCAAATACTACATCCGTTATGCACTTGATTGCAAGCTAGCTTAATTTTACGAGTTTTTGTGAATTCGAATCGTGGGTAAGTCACTCGTGTGTTTTAATTAATTGTCTTTGTAGAGTTTCGCATGTTTCTGATTTAATCTATAATGATATTGCTGTCAATGAGACGTCAACCCTCTAAGCTTTCAAAAATTTAACTATTATTATTTTTTGCCCATGTAGAGGAAAGTAGGCTCATTAGTTATCAGTATCATACAGCTCGAGGATTTTGTTGGTTTTTTAAGCTAAGTTAATAAGATACACTGTGAGGATTTGAGATTTTGTAATGCACTAAATATTTGCAGCCATTGTTCCCTGTCGGGACGATGTGCAGGGTTTTGGTACAGTATTCTAATGAAGTAAAGTGTGATGACAGGATTACGAGGTTTTACTAATTTTCCAGACGAATATCTTGGAAGATTGTGTTGTACCCCTTTGTACATTTTTAAAACGCTGATGAAATATAGATTTGGGTATATGCTTTATATAAACCTGCAGATGGGTAGTAATTTTAATCATGGCCAAATGACCCCTTAAATGCTCTACACTTGATTCTGGCATTGTATTTAAACTTTTCGTATTCGCTTAAAATACGGAGTGATTCACGCTGAAATACAGCTACTCACGGGGATTATTTCTTTTCCTATTCCAAGGTCATTTGGAGCAAAATCTGTCATATAAATGTGGGTCATATTGCCAGTATTTAGAGAGAAATTCGGAAATTTAGAACGGTGAAGATAAAAAAGAACAACCTTTTCAGAAATAAAAATAAATTATCATCAGACTTTACACTTGAGCATCAAACACCGTATCGGCGTATTCTTCTGTGGAAACTGTACGTGGCATTGTAACACAATTACTACATATTACAACCAGAGGATAAAACCACAGCAAATGAACAGTAACGTGCCATGTTCACGCATTACACAATAAAGTCGCATTTCATGATGTTCGAGGTAACGCTGTGTTCTTTCTTTGCGAAAATTGTAAAAATTACCCACATTTATATGACATGATTTTCTCGAAATTCCTTGCGGAATAAGCTTTGTAAGTGGCACTAACTCCCCATGAATCAGCCTGTGTTTTCCAGTGTGTGAATTATTGTAAGCGTTAGTAACTTTTTGTAAACTGGGAAAATGTAATTTTTTAATTAGTCATTCGTATTTGTGTCTGCTGACCTTTTACACTACCATCGTAAATTAATATTTTGATATAATTTTGTGGATTGAACTCTCGTTATACTACCTGACACACTCCGTAAGTACGAACTAGTTCTTGCAATTTCCGGCGTGGCAAAATGTCACAGGGGATTCCAACCTGCTACCCGTCTTTAAGAATCAAGTGGTCGCAAGTACGTTACGTAAAGGACGCATAAAGATTAGTACCTCATCTACCGAATGCTGTTGCAGAGTTCGAGAAAAGCCAACTTCGTCGATTACATCGGTCATTAACCGAAGCGGTTGGTCGATGAACCGCGACGCAATTCGCTTGTGCGGGGCTGTGTGCCTGCGCTTTGTCATGTATCGTGTGTCTGTTATTTGTAAACAACACGCGGCCTCGTCACAGGCCTATTGAGTTCGGCTGGGGGGGACACAACATGGCCAGATCGCTCCCTTCCCTCCAACCAGTGTTCTGTGGTTGCCATACAATATCTCGTCGGCGTGCTGCTCTGAGAAACTGGATCTGTTACGCCGCTTGTAATAAGATCCGATGGGTGATTTTGATCTCGATTAATACCATAAAATAAAAATACAGGATTTGCACGTAGAAATAATTAATTTAAAAATTAATATGTCCGTGGCCAATTCCCTTAAAACCATATTTCACGACTTTTTTTCATTGCATAAAATAGATTTTTATATTGACCACGTAAATGTAAATATTTGTACTCTAATGATTATAGTTTTCAAAATATAGCACCGAAAAGTCGAAAATTTCAGAATACAGGAGTCCAAATTTCTATTTCTACTAACTAACATTGCCAAATAAATACATCACATGTCATGTGATCTATATCATATAGGATGATTCACGAGGAGTTACCGCCACTCACAGGGTTTATTACTTACATCATTTGGGTCAAAATATGTCATATATGTGGGTCATTTTCCCAATATTAAAAGAGTAGTTCGAAACATTTGAAAAATCAAGAATAAAATAATAACCCTTTCAGAAGTAAATGCAGTGAAGTATTATCAGACCGTATTGTTTACAGTTGCGCATCACAATTGCGTCTAACAAGCTGACGAAAGCTGCTCAAAAATGTTTCCATCTCCTTCCATTCTCTTGGCCGCACGCTTATTAACCGCACGTGTTTTTCTACACAGCTGCACACGGCTGTCTTAGATGTCTGTAGCGGCATGCATGACACGCGCAAGTAGTTCCTCACGTGTTTGTGCAGTCCTTTGGTAAACAATATCCTTCATCCATTCCCATAAGCAATAATCTAGGCATTTCCAATTTGCCGAATTACTCTGTAAATATCGGGAAAAGGACCCGAATTTATATGACATATATTGCTCCAAATGATCTAACGAATAAGCTCTGTGAGTGGCGGTAACTCCTCATGGATCGTCTTGTATAGCCAACATATTATCAGGGATATTTAACAACTAGCAGCTCGTCATCGCTTCGCTCAGGCTTCATGGAGTTATTAAAATAAATACATATATATGCGAATACTCGTGACTACCCATGACTACCTGCGACTACCCATAACTACTTGCGGCTACCCGTGACTACTTGCAGCTACCCGTTACTACCTGCGGCTACCTACGACTACTTCCGACTACCTACGATTACTTGCGACTACCTGCGACTATATGCAACTACTTGCGACAACCTGCGACTACTTGCGACAACTTACGACAACCTGCGACTACTTGCAACAACCTGCGACAACCAGCCACTACTTGCGACTACTTGCGACTGCCTGTGACTACTTGCGACTACCTGCGAGTGCTTGCGACTACCTGTGACTACCTGCGACTACACGTGACTATCTGCGAATGCTTGCGACTACCCGTGACTACTTGCGACTACCCTTGACTACTTGCGACTACCCTTGACTACTTGTGACTACCCGTGACTACCTGCGACTACTTGCGACAACTTACGACAACCTGCGACAACCTGCCACTACTTGCGACTACTTGCGACTGCCTGTGACTACTTGCGGCTACCCGTAACTACCCCTGACCACCTGTGACTACATGCGACTACTTGCGACTACCTACGACTACTTGAGACTACCTGCGACTACTTGCGAATTTTTTATATTAAGATACACAATTTCTTCTAACATTGTTTCAATTTATCTTTAATGGTTTTGTTAGAGCATGCTTAGAAAGAAGCCTAGTAGCTTATTTTTCTCCGACTTGCTTTACAAATTTTGAAATTTCTCACGGAATTTTTTTGCTAAATTAAACATAGCCTATGTCCATCTGGAAGAATTTATCTTTCTAATAGTAAAAGAATTATACGAATCAGCCGTGCAGTCTCCGAGATTAGCCGTTACATATAAACAAACAAACTCACATGACCTCTTTATAATATTAGTAGAGATCTGTAATCGGATACTAGTATCCTGAATCTATTTTAAAAGACGTATTAAAATAACTGACTCTCGGACGATTAAAAAAATGTAGGCAAAAACATCAATACCAATTATAAAATAGATTCAGGATGCCAGTACCCGAGTACCGATTGTTAAATATATTTGATATTTTAATAATATGTTGTGTATATGATATAGATCATATGGCATATGATTTAGTTGACAAAGTTAATTAGAAGTATAGAAACTTGGACTCATACTTTCCGAAATGTTCCACTTTCCGGTGCTATAGGTATGTTGAAATATATATTAATTTGTTACAATGGATATTCTTTGCATATGAAAATATCTTTCATATAATGAAATTACAAATTATCGTGAAATATGGCTATTAGAGTTAGTAATCGGGACATATATTCTGTACATTTCTTGTGTGCGCTTTACGTGCATCTCAGCAAATGAAGGTCCTGGGAGTTCTAGTTTTTGCCAGAAAATAAAAGAAAAATTATCTAGTCCCGTACAGGTTTGTTTCCATAACGTTAAGTTTATTCTAGAAGAAAACAATTAAGGAATTTGTCAAAAAATCGAATATTCAGAGTTTTTTCCCGAACAGTTGCCTTAATAAGTAGTTTAATCTGTAGGCTTTCATCGAGTGTAATAAACTCCCACTGTAAAAGATCTCATTTTCACATGAAATCATAACGACTGAAGCACTGCATGCAAGCTCCGAGCCTTGCGCTTATGGGCGATGGGGCGTTGGACACGCGTGTTATTGTCGTCCGTATCGCCGTGCCTCGAACGCAACAAAACAAATCTCGTGGCCCTGTATTCTTGATGTCGGATATTAAAAAATAACTTTATATGTGTACCAATCATTGTTCAACTTGTACGAATTTAATGTGATATAATTATCCTAGATATAAAAAAGTTTTCAGTTTATATTTTTTTCAATAATTTGATGTTAAATCGAAAATGTTCCTGTTTTGTTACATCCTTAGTAACAAATGCTAAGTAAGTTATACAAATGAGAAAAAATTACAACGTAAACTTTATAATGCCCCGGTCTACCACATGACACATTCGTAATCACCAAATAATTGAACATATAAATGAAAAAAAATAGTTAAATCGAAAGAAATGGCTTATATCTTTAATAATTTTTTATTAATGAACTGATATTTGGTGATACATATATGCCAAGCATTAGCCCACTGCTTTAATTTACGTGATTTTTATTTTTAAAACTTAGTGAGTATTTATTACTATGTCTGCAGAAAAAGAGAAAAAGATTGGATTTGACATCAAATTATTAAAAAAATATAAAGTGTAAAACTTTTTTATTTGAGGAAAATGTCATCACATGCAATGCATACTAGCTGAACAATGTTTGGTACTATTATAGAATAATTAATTTGTTGGTATCAAAGCTCATAAGGGGGATTTGACCACCACCATCTTGGATTGATCTATATTTCGCCGCAACCTATATTTCAGTTGGTTTAACGAAATGTTACGCTCGACATAGCATAAATAATATATTCTCAATCTTGATCATGTCGTTACATTTTTACCGCCTTTATTACGAGTAACAGCTGGGAAGAAGTGATTTTTTTTTTCCATTGGACGACTAGAGCAGTGAAACTAACCGAAGTACTCAAGCATTGCCAACTTCAGAAAATGTACGAAGGAATTCCCCGTGTCGTGTCGTTTTGGTGGAGTTCAATACGAAATATGTAATGCACATTTTTGCGAAAATTCTAGAAATCCAAGACGGTGGGGACTGATCCCCCAAGGGCGAGTCTCACTCATCATTTTGTTTGTTTGTTTGTTTTATTGCGTCCGTAAGATCCGTATTCAATACGTAGCCGCACAAAGAAATTGGACAAGTTAAATTCCAGTATACAAAGTTTATACATAGGATATAGTAAACACACACGCGCGCGCGCGCGCCACACACACAAGTGTGTGTGTGTATATATATATATATATATATATATATATATATATATATATATATATATATATATATATATATATATATATATATACACACACACGTCAGATTGCACGTACACACATCATATCGTTCTTCATAATGCGACTAATGTTCATCCAAGAAGCTGTGGGGCGTCATCGTTTTACTGAAACAGAAAAATAAAAAGGGTACGAGAAAAACAGGAACAAAGAAATCCGTACATTGAAATTTTGTACAATGATTTCTTAATGTAGTTTTAGATGTCCATCTACGCCATAAAATGCACATTCAATAAAGAATACTTTCAGTTGTTTTTTAAAAAGTTTTTGGTTAGAGAAGCAAATTTCTTGAAGGTGTTGTAGTAATTTATTAGAAAGTTGGTTATCGAGGTAGTTCGGCCATTTCTGGACAAGTTTTAAGTTAACTGAAGCTACGTGTAAGTGTTTTTTTTTTTTATTCTAGTGTCATGCTTATGGAAGGACTCAATTTTCAGAATGAAATGACTGTTTTTGGACACGAAGTCTTGGCTTTTCTTGCTTATTTAATATTTGAAACATGAATATTTCAAAAGTACGCTTATAGTGTACTAGCTGTTGACTTTACGGTGAAGTACATATAATATTTGGTATAAAACAAATTAGCCCCGCCGCGTGTATCTGCGGTTTTAATCATCATTTGGAAAATTCCTTGAGGACGGTTTAGTTTTATAGTACCTTGATATTTAATGTAAGGATAGTAGAGAAATGTCGACGTTTTATATCCAAGTCGGGAAAAGCTGCTTTTCGGGCACTTACGTGATTTACGCTGACTAAACCATAAGAGATACACCCAATTAATGTTCTACAGAATTGTATGTCTAATAAGGTCTACAAAAAAGTCCGTGAGAGCATGTGTTTATCTTTTAAGGGGGAGGGGGGGGGGGGGGGGCGTTCTTCCTGTCGAGTGCGGAGGACCGACGCATATCGATCCCTGGGTAGCGGCGCGGTGTCTCGGGGACTCTGATACAGAAGGCACGAGACAGCTCCCGCTGGCGTAGCCTACATTTGCACACGCCCTGCCTGCCGCTTCGTTAAGGCCAATGGTGCACGAAAGCAGTATATTTTTTCCCGATTTTCGTTATAACTTGTTTTTCACATGTTTTATCGAAATTATTGGCACGACGAGACGTAAATATTAATTTTTAACGACTTGTTGCATTGTTAAATATTCACTACCGTTATTTTTCTGTGAACACTGATGGAAGATGAGAAATAAATATTCTTTCTTATCTTCCATCAGTGTTCCGATAGTAGTAATGGTAGTAAATATCTATCAATATAACGTGTTCGAAATTATTCTTTATGCCTTGTCGTGCCAAAAATTTTGAAAAATTCTCTGAGAAACAACTATCTACCAAAATTAAGGTAAATACACGGCTTTTGAGCAACATTCCGGAAAACGTGGACGCTCAGCCTATACCTTTGTCTTTCTCATCGGCTAGCCTACCCCGGCGTAGGAGGAGAGGGCTCTCTTTCCCCTCCTACTCCTCCTCCTCTCACCCCCCCCCCCTTTTCCATAATCCCCTGTACTTCTCGCGCATTTTTGTGTTTCGCGCCGAGCGATAGACGCGTCCCGTCACCCCCCCCCCCCTTTCCGGGGGCTCTTCTTCTCCAGCCAACCGCCATGTTTTTACTTTCTTTATTCTCGCTGGAGCTGGCACCATACACACCCTCTCCGTGAAGCCGAGGTTAACCGACCTAGAACTCGTCCTTCACGCTGTGCTGGCTCGCATCGCCTCCAGCACAAACTCGAAGGGGCCTGCGGTGGGCTGAACGGTTAGTCTGCTCGCCTCCCATCCAAGGCGAGCCGGGTTCAATCCCCCGCCGGGCCAGTCCCGGATTTTCGAATTTGGGAATCGTGCCGCTGGTCGGCGGGTTTTCTCGGGGATCTCCCTCTTCCCCGCGCTGCTCTGTACTCACCTCACTTCACCCTCATCGGCTCTCAAGACCTCGCTGTTAAGAGCCGCCCAAATTTCCTCACCCAAGACACTTTCTTTGCACTGGCCATTATTTATCCGCATGCTCCATTTAGCTGTCATCGTCATCATCGGCCATACTCTGATGTTAGTGGCGAGCATGTATACGAGTACTCAGGAAATTCCAGTGAAGAGAAATGTGGAGAGTGGATAGGACGGGGCGGCTCTTTAACAACGAGGCGTTGAGAACCCGTGAGGGCGAAACGAGGCGAGTATAGAGCAGCGCCGGAATACAAGAGAAGAGGGAGATCCTCGAGAAAACCCACTGACCAGTAGTATCGTCCGGCACGATTCCCACGTGCGAAAATCCGGGACCAACCGAGTAGTGTCCCCCAATGAAGAGAAATGTTAGTAAAGAAACGCATGATTACACACGAGACAACTGTTAGTAATAATTAGTTATACGCGGGAGCTTACAATTTATTATATGGTTACCTAACTGACTAATGCTGAACCACGACAGTCCCACATTAGTTCGAAGACTGAGGCTAGCTTGGACGTATGATTACGGAGGTTGGCACATCAATCATTTTGGCGGCTCGTTGGGACATACTTCTCAGCCGGCGTAGTTGAGTGAAAAATACTGTGTTTAAGTTGCTCCGTTCGTTTATACTGTGTCTCCCACAATCGTGTCCTGGTTCGCAGTTCGGCGAAGGAAGCTCTTGCTGTTTCAGTCAGCAGGTTTGGGCAATGGCGTTTATATTGTGTCTGTGTCTCCCACAATCGTGTCCTGGTTCCCAGTTGGGCGGAGGAAGCTCTTACTGTTTCAGTCAGCAGGTTTGGGCAATGGCGTTTATATTGTGTCTGTGTCTCCCACAATTGTGTCCTGGTTCCCAGTTCGGCGAAGGAAGCTCTTGCTGTTTCAGTCAACAGGTTTCTGGCAATGGCGTTTATATTGTGTCTGTGTCTCCCACAATTGTGTCCTGGTTCCCAGTTCGGCGAAGGAAGCTCTTGCTGTTTCAGTCAACAGGTTTCTGGCAATGGCGTTTATATTGTGTCTGTGTCTTCCATAATTGTGTTCTCGTCCCCGGTTCGGCGAAGGAAGCTCTTGCTGTTTCAGTCAGCAGGTTTCTGGCAATGGCGTTTATATTGTGTCTGTGTCTCCCACAATTGTGTCCTGGTTCCCAGTTCGGCGGAGGAAGGTCTTGCTGTTTCAGTCAGCAGACTTGGGCAATAGCGTTTGTATTGTGTCTGTGTCTCCCACAATCGTGTCCTGGTTCCCAGTTCGGCGGAGGAAGGTCTTGCTGTTTCAGTCAGCAGGCTTGGGCAATGGCGTTTATATTGTGTATGTGTCTCCCACAATTGTGTCCTGGTTCCCAGTTCGGCGGAGGAAATCTCTTGCTGTTTGAGTCAGCAGGCTTGGGAAATAGCGTTTATATTGTGTCTGTGTCTCCCAAAATTGTGTCCTGGTTCCCAGTTCGGCGGAGGGAAACTCTTGCTGTTTCAGTCAGCAGGTTTGGGCAATGGAGTTTATATTGTGTCTGTGTCTCCCACAATTGTGTCCTGGTTCCCAGTTCGGCCGAGGAAGCTCGTACTGTTTCAGTCAGCAGGCTTGGGTAATGGCGTTTATATTGTGTACGTGTCTCCCACAATCGTGTCCTGGTTCCCAGTTCGGCGAAGGATGCTCCTGCTGTTTCAGTCAGCAGGTTTGGGCAATGGCGAATTTGCTGCCCGCTGGCATGATTGTACTTTCCAGTTAAATGGTACGTTCAGACAGGCCTTTGAAATAATGCGAGCGGTATCTTTAATTAATTTCACTGCAATTATTGGCGATGCTCGGTATCTTACGTGACTTTTTAAAGTAGTTAAGAAATTACGAATTAATAATGGAAACCATCAGCCACGTAGATAAACTCGTTCCCTTCGTTATGGTCCGTGAGATACACTCGTTCACATAATTTTTGTGTGAACATCATAAATAGTCGATAATTCTACATTGAACGCCCTAAGTCAAGTTTTTTTTTTTTTTTTTTTTTGTTCATGCCATACGTGATTATTGATTACATTTCTGCATGGAAATCTCATTAAATATCTTTTCGTAGCACGTAAATATTATTGTGAAGTTTGTAATATATAAATAAATGCCCAGTCTATGAATTGTTATGTTCCCCATCACTAAAGGATACATTGCAAAGGTTGATCTACTTGATAATTATTATATTGTCGGATTACGTACGGCAGGCACAAAGTTTTTAGAATGTTACATTCTGTTCTGTATTACGTGCTACTTCCTCTTGACGTATAAGAAAAATCTCTCTATATTATATTCGATAAAATCGACTGCAAACAACACTTGGTGGTACCATAAATCTTTCCAAGGAGAGAAATTGTATTTTTTAATGATTTATTTTCTAAGCAGTGCATGTGTTTTAAATATGTTCGCATAATTCTACACGCTTCTGCTGTAAATGTGACGTTCCAAATGGGGCAAAGGGGCAAAACTGGAAAGTGTAGTCCTGAAATGTCCACAAACCTTGACACTAGGCCAAGATATGCTGCGTGTTTACGTTACCCATTTCCGATATTTCTCGTACCAAAATATATATTTTGGCATCAGCATTGAGGTTTCTTAAAAATCAGCGTAGCGTCTGTTACTAGCAGAGGAATGTCGAGAAAGGAGAACTTGTATATTTGGATAGTAAGTAACGCATTTTGGGAAAATTTGCTTTACGGCATTTTCTTCAGTTACTACATCATGTTGTTTTTCGGACTAATCATAATGGTAGATGTGATTTTCTATCTTGACCTTATAAATGTATGTGTTCAAACAATTTTATAACATATCTGGATATTGGTCATTGTCATCATTTGTCTACGTAACGAAAAGCTTGCGTGTAAGACTTCGGTGACAAACACCGTGATTTTATAAAATATATAATGTCAGAGACGTGCATTTTCACAAAGCAAAATTAAAATATTGAGTATAAATGTGACTGCGTGGTCAAGGTCGAGGTGGTAGTTAGATTAATGGACTCCTGGTTCGAAACGCGGGTGAGTCAAGAATATGACTCGTGTTCCATTAACCGAGCAAGATGACAAAGTGGTAAATCTTCGAACTTTCATTCGGGAGGGTCCGGGATTCGATTCGTGGTTCGGTTATCTTGATTGAGGTTTTCTGTTGTTTCGCGAAATCACTCCAGGTGAATGCGAACTGATATGCAGGCGGTGAGGTTGGCAAAGGAGGGGAAGTAATTCCATGACTTAACGCCGAGTTCAAAGTTTAGGTCAACATTCTTATCAATACTCAATTATTTTATTTTGCTTTCTACCTTTTTTAAACTCATGTGCTAGAATTAGCAAATCGGCAAAATATTTACTTTTATAATAATTTTACAGTTTAAATATACCAACGCATGATTTAAGTGATTATGCCCATGGCAATTTTAAAATTTACGTATGATGGAAGGATACACAAGGTGGATACAATTAGATCTTAAACACGGCTCTCAGGAGTGTTCAATTTACAGTGAACATCCTATATCTTCCTTCCTGTCGGTATAAAATCACCCCCCCCCCTTTTTTTTTGTCATTTACCGCCCCCTAGACATTTCTGGCTAAGCCAATGTTTAAGGATTTAGATTTATTTTCTGTCACTGTAGCTTGCTTTTCAGATCAAAGGTTTGAAAAAGGGGGCTGTCGGGGCATAGGGCTTATCATAAGAGATATTTATAAGCTGACGATAATTTATTTTTCTAGTCTCACAAGAGAAAATTCATACTGGTATCAGTATCAATCGTGTAAATAGTACTGTGTGTAACGATAAGTAGAGACCCGTAAATTTTGCGAGTTCATTCAAGGACAAGTTAAACTTTATCCACATGTAGCACAGAGTTTTCGCTTCTACTGGACCACAGTTAGTTAGACACGCCCTGGACGACTTTCGACCAATAACGAACATGTGGGGAAACCAGGGTCCGAATCCCGTGCTACCTGGCCAGTGGTTAAACTGGAGCAACAGCCAATGAGAAACTGATTGACTCTCGAGAGCACAAGGGATCGTGGAGTCTAGCTTGTTGCCGAATAAATCCGCGAAATTGCCGTGTCTCTAATGATAATGACCGTGTCTGAATGTTAATATGAAGTGTTAAAGACAGTTAAAAGTAAAATGAGCACTTTTGAAAACAACCTTTGAAAAATGTCACTTTCCCTATCTGCGTACATTTTAATATGGGTACTTACTGACATGTGCGCAGTGAAGTTGGTAACGACGCAGGATAAATAGTTCAGTGTATTAACGTTGAATCGAAAGTATCACGGAAACATTTGTGAATATTGAAATCATTTGTTCTGCTTTCGGGGTTTTTAAACGCACATAAGTGTACGAATCAGCGAACCTGTAAAACATCTACTTTTCTAATAATTTAACAGTTTCTCTTAACCAACGCATGGATAAAGTGATCAGGCCCATGACAGTGTTAATTGTACATGTGGTGGAAGGATACACAATGTAGACACAAGTAGATCTTACGCAGGCGTTTAAAAAGTGCTCAGTTTACCGTGAACAGTTTATAAATGTAATTAATTAAGAGATATAAACAAACACAAGGATTTAAGGATATAGTCTATTCGCGGTTTCTTCACGCCTTTTGAATCGGAGATTTGAAAAATCCCCCCATGTATACTGTATTTGGTTGTTTCTTAAAAATGTCACCCATTACAAGCGTTTTAAACTTTTATTAAAATAAAATTAGCTTACTTTAATTGGACCTTTATTCATGTTTTATTTATAAGTAACAATATTTCACTTATAGTTAACATGATTTTAAACAGCGGGATAAAAACGGTGTGTTGGTAACAGGTAGTAAGAAACCGCTCTTATGCAAAATATATTTACACTGAGAGCGCACTGTCCCTTTAGTGTAATTTTGTAAAGACTGTTCACGTTAACGTGAACCAAATGAACCTTAGAGAAAAGTCACTGTTCCCGCATACACATATTTCAATGGGCGCACTGAGTGACATTCGCCCAGTAAATTTGGTAGTGATAGACGGAAAATAGTTCCGTATATTAACGTTGAATGAAAAGTGTTAGGTAACCATTTGTGATAGCTTAAAATTATACATTTCGCTTTCGGTTTTTTTAATGCATCGGTGTGTAAAAATGAGCAGATTTGTAAAGTATTTATTTTCTTCATGATTTCACAGTGATGGGGAACACGACAATGTTAATTTTACATAAGGCGGAAGATTACACAACGTGCGTACAAGCTGATCTTAAGCAGGGCTTATTCTAAAGTGGTCATTTTACCGAGAACAGTGTATAGACTTTGTTATGCTTGGGTCAGCAAGAGGCGGAGGAATATCACGGAAGTAGAAGTTTAGCAGGGCTTGAGAAAAGTTGTAACGTACCGTGAATGATGGGCTGTGCGACGATGCTGAGGAAGGTGATGTGTATGGCGCCGAGTGACTGCTAAGCGGGGATGTGTGTGTGTGTGTTGCAGTCAAGCCGGAGTACGTGAAGGTGACACGCGGCGACGGCACCGAGCTGCAGAACGCCTCCGTCATCGGGCCCTTCACAGAGGGCGACGAGCTGTCCCTCGAGTGCGAGTCTGGCGGCGGCAAGCCGATACCCAGCGTCACCTGGTGGAACGGCACCCACAAGATGTCCGGTAAGTGATACACTCTCAGTGTGGGGTAGTACACGCCAGCTGCGACCCAACATCGCACTGCTTTCTTGCCAGGGCCATGTGAGGCCAGGGGGCAATATGAATCTCAGGCCCTCTTTACAGCTACAGTTTACAAATTATAGTTTCAAACCGTCACACATATATACTAAAACTAATGGGTTAATTATTTAGTTTCGATATTTTAAAATAAAACATGGATGTAAGTAGTAGCTAACAAAAAACTACAAATATGATTAGTGCTTTATTAAACCGCAGCCAGTGCATTCACAAATACTAGGAATATATGCAGGGAAATCAAAATAATGTATTGGAAATGTTCCGAATAAAATTGAGCCATATTAAACAGCATTTTATTCTAAGTTAAGTTATGGTTTTTTGCGAATGTGTTCGTTACTAAACTAGCTTACTACTTCAGGTGAAAAATAAGTTACTGTTGTGCTAGATATAATAAAAACATGTACTTTAATTAGTAATATCTGCAGCAATCCCTCTAGGTTAGACGGTAATTTTAGAAAAGTCAATTCGATGTAAATTATTTCTTTTAATCGAAAAAAATGGCCCCCATGGAATATGGGGCCCGGGGTAATTGCCCCTTTTGACCCCCCCCCCCCCCCCACCTCTAGACGTTGCCCTGTTTCTTGCCAATACGACTGTCGTGTAAGCCACATGGGTAGTAGTTGAGGTTAGAGCCCTTTGAGATGTTCCTATACTTACTCTAGCCAATTTTTTATGCACTTTAAATTAATTAATTAACTGACAGTATTGTTACATAAAATGTCTTGTCTTTTTAAAATTATGAAATAGACAACACATCTGTCACCTTGCATTGAGAAAAAGGTTTTGTTGAATCACACAATATTTATTTGGTAGAACCACATCACTTGTTTGTTAGGGACAATGAACTATTTTGCTGCTGAAACCAAATTATTTTGTTGTTCTCATTTGGTTGCCCCCAAACTGTAAGATTAAGTTGGTGCCACTAAATATTTGTTTGGCTACGCGTACATTAAGTTTGGGCTGACATAAAAAAATGGCAAGTTTGACCAAGTTACGAACCTAGTTCACCTGCATCCGAGCGCTACGCCTTTGTAATCTCAGCAAATGTGACAACTATTGACGCCGGAAAGCTTTTAAATGATAAACTTCAACTATTGGCCAACGTGTGCAAACAAATATTTCAAGTTTTACAGCTTTACTTGACAGTTTTTTGTTGCATTGTTTTATTAATGTGTTTATACGATTGATAAGCATCGATAAATGCACTAACAAATATGGTTACTATCCTAATTGTCACAAATAAATACAAACACACTCTTGGTCTGTATTTTAGAACGAAGGCAGTCAAATGAGTGGACAAACAAATATATACAGTTGGCTCAACAAAATATTTAGTTAACATTCAAATTTTTTTTTTTGGCCCGACACAGAGATTTTATTTATTCAAAAATGTATTTTGTTAGACGAACAAACGTAAATTTGTTGCTTTTAAAATATTGTTTGCTCAACAATGTATTTTGTTAGGGCAACTAAATATTTATTTGGCCCTATATAAACAAATATTTTGTTCGATTTTCTCTCAGTGTGCACCATGTGACTTTTGATAGTTGTATTGGTTGTGGGGGTAAGTCAATGTTGGGTACACGCGCAGAACACAAAAATCGGCCTATCACATGTTTACTGTATTATGTAGTAAGTAAACCTCTCCAATTCAACTATCCGCTCTAAACAACCCGATGTTAGGAGCCGCCCAAATCTCTTCACTCAGTCATCCGCAATCTAAGGCCGTCTTCCACATGACAGTTTAGCAAATAAGGCCGTGTCTCAGTTGGTCGAGAGAGCTCTCACTCACCCTCTCTCTCTCTCGCTCTCTCGTTCTACCGGATGACGTCACACAGAGCGCTGTCTGGTAGTCTCGGAGTTTGTCGGACAGAGGGCGAAAGAGCGATAACACGTAAACTCGCTGGGCTCTCCCGCGCTCTCTGGCATCCGCCATATTCTTGCACGGCTGTAACATCATACGGTGAGAAAGGTGAGATATTTTTAAGGCATCGGGTTAAAGTACTTAGAAAATGGACTTTATTTCAGTTTTTAATAATGTGCAAATAATTTAACTATGGTCATAAATGTTAGTTGTACTATATGAAAGCACTTGTCGGTAAAAACATTGCAGCTGTAAAAAATGTATATAATTAGAATCGAGTTACAGGGTATAATTTATTATATTAATCCCCAGCAGCCACCCCCTCACACTTTTCGCCCCCTCATTCTCATTTAAGCCCATATGTACCTCCCGGTCGGAGGGGCTTCTCCCACACGAACACTCCAGGGCTCACACACAACACTTACACATAAAAAAAAAAAAAATCGACAGTGCATATATTTACACTTATCATTTACATTTCACGTGTTTTTATCTAATAGTGTTTTTATCTAATAGTGTTTTTGTTTACAGAAAGAGAGGGCTTTGTTCTAAATCGAGAGCTTGACAGAACGAGAGCCCTCTTGCTGGGTAATACCAAAGAGCGCTCTTTATATTAAGACACGGCCTCAGATGGTTCAGAATGTACCAGAGTGCGCGAGATTATAGTGTGGAGTGTAAGTGACTTACTTTCAAGCTGGAACATGGCTTGGGTAGTTAGGAATTTAGTGTTGTTCAATTGAAACTCTTTTGGCAGTCACTTGTTTACCTATGTACAAAACGCACAAACATGACAGTTATATGAGTCTGTTAAATGAAATACAAACTGGTTTTTATACAAAAAACAGCGTTTAGTTGGTTATTATCACATTAAAATTGTATCAGATGTTATCGCCATTTATAGCATGTCATTGCAATTAAATTCATGTACACAGTTATGAGGACAAAAAGTTATGTATTAGCACATTCGATAATTGTATACTGCCTGTATACAAAATTAACATAACCCTTTCAGACCCCTTTTAATTTACGGTTTCAGGTGTTGCAATCAAAAAGTTTTATGATTCGTGCTGTACTTATGTCTACACAACACTTGATTCATTGCCACAGCTAATGAGCTGTAGGCTACATGTTCGGCTACAGTTATATGAACCAATTATTATTTAGACCAGTGAGACGGCGAATAATTTACCCACAGGTAAGATAATTGGCCATTGAGCTTCGCAGTGTAGAGTACAGACCAAAAATTACTTACACGTTCGTAATGTACACAACTGAGAGCTTTGGGTCTGAATGGGTTAAAAAAGATTACATAGTTTCGTATGTATAGCTCACTAATACAGTGTTATTAAAAGCATAGGTTGATAGTTTCCCGAGATATGACTTAAAAACTTAATTTTTATTGTGGGGCTAACTTACAAAATGGCAGATAAATGTCGGTCTCTATAGACAAATTTTAATGGTTGTTTTAGATACTGCCAGCATACATAGTTAAGTTGGAATTTATTGCTAGATTTCGGCTAGTAATATTTTAAGTTTAAAATGACTATATGGATGCCATTTTAAAAATAAATTTCTGGCATACTTTTAATATATCATTTAACATCATCTGCTGCAGTACTACTTGTTCGCTCAATTTGGTACAAATTGGTTCAATATTTACTGTGATATGACATGAAAATGTCATTTATTCATGGGACGCTGTCTTACAAAATGGCTGACAAAACGGTTATGTGTTGGCATTTATGGTGCTTGTAATATATACTATCAACATACTTAATATGGTCGAAATTGTTTAAATGGTACAGTACATATACCAAACAAACAGAAAATAATCGTATGGCCACCATTTTGAAAATAAGTGACTAATAAAGTTCAATGTTTCTCGTTTACCTGACCTAACATAGTATTACTTACGTTGCAAATTGGGTGAGAATTGATTTGATAGTTTTCGTGATAATAATGTAAAGTCTTAATTTTTCATTTCATGCTGACTAACAAATTGGCGGACTAACGACAATACCCATTTCAAAATTTATTGCTTACACAATGCTCTGCCAGCGTACAAAATTTGGTTTAAATCGTTTGAATGGTGCCCGAGTATGACATACCATACTAAATTTTAAAATGGCCGCCATTTTGAAAGTAAGTTCTGGGCGTGGTCGAAAAGTATAAAAATCAGGTGTTCTTGCTAAGTACTATACATGTACAGAGTTTGGTGAAATTCGGTTAAAGCGTTAAAAAATTTAAAGCGGAGACACACACATGCACAGATACAGAGTCAGGAAAGTGATCTCATAAGCCTTTCAGACTTTCTTTCCTCCGGAAAGTAGGCTACAAACAGGCTTGTGGCCTGGTATAAAGGACGTGAAAAATTAGCGGTTTCTCGGTTTTGCGTAAGGAAACAAGCTTCAAATATCGCTTCACTTACACCTCCATTTTGTGCCCTTGTTTTACCAAAACTCTTTCAATCATGCGCTTGGAATGCACCACGTTTAATTATTCCAGCCTGCCGTTATCCGTTATACACTTTTGCACTGCAACGCAGAACTTTTACAAACTATTTAGATAAGGAAACAATCAACTACAATTTAAATATGATACAATAAAAATGTTTCGGCATCAGTGAAATTAGTGAACTGATGTCCATTAGAAATTAGAGGCACATTACGTATTGCTTCGTTGGCGTGGTTTCACTGATATTAGTTGACTTCTGCTGAATTCCAGTGGGTTCCGCAACTCCGAGGTATCGCTTGCAGGTTCGCTCCATTTACATTAGTCGGTTTGTAGCTGCTTATTGTCCGGAATGTACTGATTAACGTTACTAGTCAGGTTTCCAGTACAGCTCTGTTTCAAACTCCGAG
Source organism: Dryococelus australis (assembly GCA_029891345.1). Classification (NCBI taxonomy): domain Eukaryota; kingdom Metazoa; phylum Arthropoda; class Insecta; order Phasmatodea; family Phasmatidae; genus Dryococelus; species Dryococelus australis. The sequence goes on along the minus strand of CM056996.1, from coordinate 216,349,233 downwards.
GTATCGCTTGCAGGTTCGCTCCATTTACATTAGTCGGTTTGTAGCTGCTCATTATCCGGCATGTACTGGTTAACGTTACTAGTCAGGTTTCCAGTACAGCTCTGTTTCAAACCTTTAAACTTCACATTTTTGTGTGGATGGCGAACATTGTTTAACTACAGCGTAGTTACTTAAAAATAAATAAAGAAATAGAAGGAAGGAAATTACGTGTTGTGTCTTTACGTAATGCGCTTTCTTGGGTGAGTTTTGCACCTCTTATTATTCATGTTGCGCACATAAATGGCGAGCTAGGCTTAGTTTACTGCCCTTTCAATAAATCTATATACTCTACTAATATTTTTAATTTTTGAGGCCAACCATGGCAAATGTTACTGTGGCATTATTAAGAATTAATTACTTTCTTGAAAGTTATTTGCACATCTTGTTAACAGAAATTGGCCCCTTTTGAGAACTTGCCGACAGTGGAGTATGAGCCAGAAATTATATTTAGCTGTATTAAATAATTTGTGTGTCTTAGTTATATGGATTGATCTGCTGGCTGTATCTGGGTACGATGTTAATATGCTTCTTGCTATGTTTTTGATGTTTTATCGAGGTTCCGTTTCATATATATATATATATTTTTAATGAAATTTATCAAGGACTCATGATTTTGTAATAATTACTAGCAATGCAATTTCTTTCCTTTTAATTGATAAGGCAATGCATTTGTTTTTCAGCAAAGATTGTTACTCAAAGAGAGCAATGATAAATGTTTATGTGCTGATCACCTCTTGAAAATCATTTTAGTGAAATACAGTATAGAGAGTTTAATGAAAATTCTAAACATGTTAAAAAACTACTTATAAAACCCTATTGCAGTAACCAAGGAGGTTGATATCCTTGAACTAATATTGGTAAAAATAGAATAATATAAACTCATTTATAGATCTGGAATAGTCATTACGCTTGTAACCACCAAAAATTGAACATACAGTGCACAGTATCGCGCCAAACAAGTTACATCGTAATTTCGGAAGTGTGCAATTTCCATTGCATGTCGCATTTACGCAGTTCACAACATTATGACAACGCTTTCCCTCCGTTTCCTTACGATAAGTTTCTTCAAATGACGTCATTTCTTTACTGACCTCATTTCTTTTAAAATAAATTTATAACTTATAACTAACTGGGAAAATGAGGAGATATTGTTATTAGTAAGCATCACCTACTGTCATTAAGATTTAAGTTTTAAATATTTATCCAACTCTTTCGCTCGGCTCGAGCTGAAAAATTTTGTTGATATATTTTTTACAAACACATTGCGAAATATTCCCATTTTTGACTCATTTAACTTCACTTCGTAGCTTGCGGAAGAATAATAAACGGTTTCTTGAAATAAATTTGTACTTTTGATTAAATTATTCTCTTAATACTGCAGATAATTCTTGCTCAAGCTGGTGTATAGACATTTTTCTTAATTTTGCAAAATATTGTCTACAGTTAATTTAGAAAGTGATGCGACTACACCTGTTAACCATTTTGTTACATTTTTAATACAGGAAACAATTGAATGTAAGGGGAAAAACCCGTAGTAATTAACTATTAAATGGAGAATTTAAAATATTTTCTGAAATATCCTTAAATAAATGCGCGTACAGTTATACACTGATTGATATTTCCTATAGACTGATTCATTTTCGATATAATTAGGGAAGTACTTCAGCGAAAAATAGCTAGTGACTATGAACATTTTCGTACAGCTAAAATCAAGCGTAGAAGAAAATTCCGACTTTTTTTTAAATATGGCTGCTGGGATGCTGCTACCTCCAGAAATGTGTACAAAAGTTGCTTGTAATAACCACGATGGAGCACTAATACACTGCGGTTCACATCGATTCACGTTATTTGAGCTGACCGAAAGAAAACCAACAAGATCGGGTCTACATTCTAAAAAAAAAAAAAATTGTTCTACCTTTACGAGAAATATCATTAGAAACCCAGTTGGCAAGGAAATCCTTTGTAAAACTACAAAGCGTTTTCTTCTGATTCTGCAAAACGTTTATTTGTAATATTATAAATGATAACCTCGTACTACAATTGATATTATTGAGAAGCGTGCATATTTTTTTCTTCTAGAAAACAAATGTAATAAATTAACTTCAGGGAATAAAAAAAAAATCAGAATATAATATACGAAAAAAATTTTACACTATGTCAGCACGGAGATTAGAACCCATACGTCTTGTGTTATTGACCGCCACCTTTAACCACAAGACCATCTTAACTTAGGCCTGTGACGTATATTATTACAGTAAATATAACTGAAAGTACCTAAATCATCATCATGAAGTTATTGGTTAAGAAGAATATGGACATTAATTTCATTTCAAGAGTTATTTTGCTCAGTTAAGAGATTCGGACGGTTCTAAACAACGAGGTATTGATAGCTAGTTTAAGAGTTTTGTGTAGCTAGGAAACATTTATAGTTAATGAATAATACGGTTACGTTTTATTCTGATTATTTGTGCTTTTTTTTTAAGTGTTTTGCGTTATTCAAACTTGGAATACATTTCTTCTTAGACGCAGCTACACATTAAATCACCCTTAGCTTTTGCACAAACAGCTATATACGGTTTTACGTTGTTGAGTGTCCGCCATTTTGCTTAAGCTCGTGGAAACGGGTCAGTATAGCACAAAAAATTACTGAGGTATATTGTAATCACGGCCCTTGTAGTTTTACAAGGGAAATATTTGTACTGTTACAACCATTTGTAAAATTGCCAAGAATTTCTCAGTAAAAATTACAATTTTTTTATACAGTGTACGAACTTGCACTCGCCAGACGGGCGTTGACCTCTGCAAAAGCATCAAAATTATTTCTTCCTCTGTGTTTTTTTTTGCTCGCTCCGTAATCTCACTTACCAAATGCGGATTTCGTCGTTCCCGCTGCGTTGTTAGGTTCGCCGGCTCTGGCTGGGCACGTAACAAGACAACTCGCGAATGTAATATGACGGAGTGCATCGCGCCCTGCGACAACCGTCGCGGTGCATTCATTACTCAATCGTTCACTGCCGCGTCGCGACGCCAGGGAGGAAGAAAATTCGCGGCTCGCCTGGTTTTGATCATCACGAGTGCGACGTCGGAGAGGGAGAGAGAGAGAGAGAGAGAGAGATAGGACTAGAGAGAGAGAGAGAGAGAGAGAGTTAGGTATTTCCGTGATCCTGCATGGCCCCCGCGCCATGCCCCCCCCCCCCTTATACATACCTAAACCTGTTCCATTTCTCCTAGAAATTTCATTAACGCCGTCGGCGCCTCCTCCCGTCAGTTACATATATCATGTGTGCGCACATGCTGGCGGCCGACTTTGGCTAGGAAATGCGTTCTAGAGCCGTGGAACATATACTGCTCCTCTCGCTGCCCCGAGACTGACATGCAGTGGTGTAGCCAGTTTGAGGGGGGGGGGGGATATCGGGAAGTATCCTCCGCCCTCTCCTCCTGAATTAAAGATTAAAAATATGCGATGGTAAAATTTAAAAATTACCACTTCTATTTTTTTTTTAACATAAGAAGTGTGCGATCACCTTTGAACATCAATGCCTATAGCACGTTGTGGTTCTATATTCGTATATTAGTCCTTTGATTGTAATTATTTTTTAAAACTAAATATATGTAAACTGATGCGTTTAATTTTTTCACATGTGAGAAATTTGCAATTCCCTTTGAACACGGCGGAGGTTTATAGCATTTTGTATTTCCGTCTCTGTATGTTAGTCGATTGGCTGTAATTAATATTTTGATATAATAATTGTAAATTTCACAGTTTCATATATTTTTCCTAAAGTAGAAAAATGAACCCCACCCTCGTCATCGAAGTAAATCCCTGACTACTCCCCTGCTTGTAGGCCAGTCTCCCCAAGCAGGGTGGCACAACTGGATGTGTTCAACACTTGAATTATTTATTTTAGTGTCTTTCTAGCAAATTCTTTATTTGGCATCTCCTGTGTGACTGTTTATCAAACCGGCTCACCCATGCCAGCGGATTTTATTTTATGTTTCAAGGTTATGGACTTGAAAAATTTCTCAGCGCCGCTAGTCGCACTAGTATTGCATTTTACGTGCCGCGATTAACTCTTTTAGCCATAAGAAATAACAGTATAGAAAACATGTTTAATCACAGAGGTCTTATCTGTTCTTTGTTTATATGATCTCTTTGCTGTTATTTCACATGCTGTAGTGTTATAGGCTGTTCACAGTAAAGTGAGCACTTTTGGGACGTTAGTTACTTTTTTCGGACTTTTTTTTATCCTTTAATGTCCTTTTTAAATAAATATTGCCATGTAAATAGTAATCACGGCGTGTATTTTCCACCGCATTCGAAAGTTAACAGCTAAGTCTAAAATAAAATATATTTATTGACTATTTTTCCAGATTAGAGGGCTTTCAAAAGTACTCACTTTAAAGTGAATAGCCTATATCTATAACGCAGCAGGGTTATCAGTTTCAAGAATGTACAAATGCCTTGCATAGGCATAGTTAAGAATAATACAGACGAAAACAGCCACTTAATGTGCGAACTCCAACCACATACGTGAACAACATGGAGTCGTCACTAGTCAGAAACATATCGGAGCGTAGTTCACCAATCAGCGTCTTGTACTTGCAAGCTGGAATCTCACACAACAAACAAAAAAAAATCTCTTATTACTCGGTAGCCAAATCACACAACGCCCATCCTCAGAGCCTCGCGTAGCCAACCAAGGAACATCAAAAGAACCGCCACGCAATTTCGCCTCTGTTTACTGTTCTACTCTAGTCCCTATCGTGTGCTCGCCATTCCTTTCTTGGGAAGGCGGACTCAGCTGATAGCTTTAGGTTATACGATGCACCCAAACACAAATCCATAACGTTTAAGAGTCTCATGCCAGGTTGCACCAACATCTTCCCCGATCCGAGATAGAATGATCCTAGTTCCGAACCAGGATCCAGTTTGATCTTGGTTCCAATGTAAAAGTGTTGCACTAACGAAATTTCATGATTTTGGATCTCCGATTCGTTTTGCTATTGGTTTGTAATATATGACGTCATGGAAGTAGGCGTATTTCTCACTATAGATAGAACTAGCTGTACTATGTTTTATCCATTTTAAGTGAATTATTGTTGTATGAATTTTACTGAATAATATTAGAGTGCGTATAATGTTGGTTTAATTTTCCCAAGAAAACAATCGAACATAGTTCTTTCTGTTGGCGTATTTTCAAACTACATCTGTCGATGATGGCTGCTGATCTCGGATTGAGATTTCGAACGGCCAATTTCGGCGGTTCGAAATGAACTTCATCTCGATCTACATTCCAGCTCTGAACTCGAATGGTGCAACAGTTTTCTCTGTCAATCTTAGACCCGATCTCGGATCGAGTTTCGAACCACGATGGTACAACCGAGCATCAGTGCATTCAGTTATATTACACTCCATGATTACAAAAAAAAATATGAACACACAGTAAAAATCGGTAACTTGAAACAGTCTGAAATAATATTTGTAGGCTGTTTGCGGTCTAAGCACTTTTGAAGCCTAGCTAGAGATCCAATGGAAAGTTATCATTGCCGCAGACTTGATAACTTTAATCATGCATCTTTTTCAACTCTGTAGAAAGACCCGCTGAGTTTTGTTTAGCTGTGGCAGTGGTTGAAAACATGCATATTGTAGGAGGCCCCGGGGTTCTTCCTTTACGCATATTATACTCCTCTCGAGATGCTGTTTTGAAGGTGCCGAGCCAGGTGCAGTCGTAACTCACTGGACTCTCATTCGGGAGGATACGGGTTCGATTCCCGGCCCGGCCATCCTGATTTCGGCCTTCCACAGTTTCCCGAAATCAACACAGGCGAATGTTGGGCTGGATCCCTAACAAAAGCCTTGGCCGATTTCTTCCCATTCCTTCCCCAAGGCCCCTTCCCTGTGCAACTTGCCGACGAGACGTTAGCCCAACTAAAGGCTGTTCACGATTAAGTGAGCACTTTTCAAATGAACCTTAGAAAAAAGTCACTGCCCCTGAACGTATGTATTTTAATTACCGCACTGAGTGAAAGTTGCCCAGTAAAGTTGGTAACGATGGGTAGAAAATGGTCCCACATCAACGTCGAATAAAAGGGGTAGGGTAACCATTCGTAATTACTTAAATTATTTCGTTCGCTTTTTGTTTGTTTATTTATTACATCGAAGTTCGAAAATGAGCAGATTTGAATAATATTTACTTCCCTAAAAATTTCAGAAGTTTCCCTTGACCGAGGCATGAATAAAGTGATGAGGACCATGGCAATGTTAATTTTACATAAGGCGGAAGAATACACTAAGTGCACATAAGTAATTCTTAAGCAGGGCTTTCAAAAGTGATCATTTTACCCTGAACAGCCTATACCTACCTTACCTGCCTGTTGTGAAGGTATACACGGGTACCGAACAGCTGTCAGCGCGATAGATAGTGTAAACGTTACTAGAGAGCATTGAAAACATGCTATACTGGGCTGCTGATGTAGTCTGTAGGGTCTCGCCCACCATATTCAGTGAAGCACAGTTTTTTTTTCTAGCTTTTAAAACCATTTTGCGGTCTTCCGATTAAATATTATGAAAGTAAATTTAAATATTCCACAAAAAAAATGATAATAAAAATTATATTAAATTTTGAAATTATTAAATTATACACGTGAAACAGAAAACTAAAGTTACCCATGAAAAATTACGAAATCATTCACAAGAATTAATTTTCTGTTGTTCATACTGTCGGTGTGTGTTTACGTGTGTGTAGGGCGTGTTCATTACTGTGCTGCTTTCAGCAGTGTAATTAAATAACAGTGTGCACACCTGGCTCACAGGTAACAGGTACTTGTGAATCCAACCGTATATAATCTATCCGGGCCCGTGCCCACAGACGTGTTACCAGCAAACTATGTACATACATTACCCTGTATCTTAATGTGCTATTAAAGCTAGTTCATAAAATAGAATTTTGTTTATTTTATAGATATACGTTTGACAAAGGTTTTTTTAAAAGTTCCACGTTGTCACTTAAGTATCCAACGAAAACGAATAATTAGATACACGACCAGATTTCCGTTCAGATTTCTGAGAATATATTTAAGCTACTTTGAAATCAGTGATATAAATATTACAGACCCAGACATTTCTCTCGTTTGTACACCTGGAATAATTTCTTAAAACCATATAAATTAACTTCAAGTTTTCTTATATCTATTAATAATCATAGCCTGAAACATGAGATTACTTCATACGTTTGTAAAAAGTACAGACATCACTGAAGGTATCACACTGGCAGAAATTGTATCTTTGTTGATGTTGCAGTAAGATATCTGTTTGAAGTGCAGTTACAACTACGTTACTCAGTATTTTCTAAAAAAAATCTATAATTAAAGTTGTTTTCTCCTTATAACTTGTATTGCCGCTTGTCGGAACAGAAGCATAAGTAGCTTCGTCATACCTGCATGGCTGGATGGGATTTCCGCGTCTTGTGTGCCATAGAATTATTGCTTTATATAACTATTTGCGTAATCCCTACATGCCGGTAGGGTCGCGGCGAATGAGGTAACAGGAGACAAGTCTCTGTCCGAATTCTCCTGACATGCATACTTGTGCGTACCTGTCCGCGGAAGTGACATCAACATGTATATACTAGCGCTGTCCGAATTCCCAGTAGGTATATAGTACACACAGGCTCTATACTTGACAAGTACATTAAGTTGCTTACTTGCTGGGCATACTTACACTTACGGCAGTTGCCATATTTATTTCAGTTGTGAAAAGCAACATGTACGTTTTGTGGTTATAAAGCTAACAAATTTTGAAAGTTAATAGGTATTTATAAAATGTCGTTCTGTTTTATGTAAAAAGTTTTAGGTCTCCTATTTCCGTGAATAGGATATGCAAATAACCGTCAGTTAAATAAATGTGCTTCCATTTATGAATTCAATTCTGAGCGTTTTATAGACTTTCGCAGCATATTTCCCAGGTGTATGCTTAGAAATAATATTAACATTTCAATCCGTATTTCCAAGTTATTACAAACCCCATTGAATAATATTTTTCTTTCTTTTGTTATCAATGTGTATATTTCAAACACATAGTAAGGTACGTATCGAGGGACCAGGGAAGAATGCCAGTTTCTGTGTAACGGAACAAATCCCATAACAACTGCCCTGATTTGTTTACAATCTTCTAATGAAGAGGCAATGACATGTCCGAATAGCCTCAACAAGTACACATCACTGCTAGTAAGCAAATGCACGTACTTACGCGTATATACTGACATTTCGGATACAGCCAAAATTGTACCTGGTAAGTTTGTTTCGAGATGAACTTATGCTATAGGAATATGGTGTGCTAATAATAGTGGTATAATAGAGCGTGAGCGATTTCTGCGTCTGAAATGGCGTGGACAGGTTCGGTGAGAAGACCCATGCCTAACGAACTAACGGACGTAACTACTCACTACAGTAAGTGGTCTTTTGTGGTTTCGTACATGGCTGAAGTGCGAAATGAGTGTCAAGATGAGCGACGATGAGTATGGAATTGTATCAGCCGACGCATAAATGGAGCAAGTAGTTTTACTGACGTATATTGGCTCCTGACATAGTCGACGCCGGAAAGGCACCGAACCACTCAAGTATAGCGGGCTCATGTCACTTCTGTACCAAATATAAAAGTGCATAATATTCCTGCTCAGCTCAACTTATAAAATTATTGATTTACGAAAAGTTCAATTAAAAGTTTTATTATTTGCACGGGGAAAAGTATTTCGTAGGAAATTAACACTTACAATTTTGTGTAGTTATCGGAAAATAAGATTTTACAGCACACAAAACTTTATTGTTGACAAGTAAATAATTTTTGTGTACACCATCAAAAAAATCTGACCAGGTGAATACTGTAAAAAAATAATTTTTCACAGTTTGGAGTTACAATATTTTTAGTTAATTTAATATGGTTGTTATGACTTAGGTTCGCTGTAAACAATCACGTTTAAAAAAAAATCTAATTTGTTTTCTGAACGCGTAATGAAAACAAAACTTTCTCCCACGCGAACTGCTCGCTCAGCTGTGTGCGTGACGTCACGCGGTCGGAAGGGGTAATTGTGTTTCTGGCAGCGCTTCGTGCGTCAACAAGGGCTAGTGCGTGCGTGGCTGCGTGCCCCCTCCCCTCCTACTCATTTCCCCTGCCAACGGCAAACAAACAAAATAAAACGTCCGCAGCGTCACATTGCTGGCAACAACCGTGGTCGAGTGCGTTCCAGAAATGGCGGCGGCGTCAAGTATTCGGCGCTGGCTCGTGGGCGCAATTACGCAGTTGCTCTGCGCGCGGCCATCTTGCCTGTGGCACGCCGGCCATCTTGCTTGGGGCACACCAGACATCTTGCCAGCCATCTTGCTTGTGGCACGCCGGACATCTTGCTTGTGGCACGGCGTACGCCCATAGACTAAAGATGAGGTAGCCTGATCTCGCTGGCTGAGCACTAGTCTCCGTGTCTCAACACTGAGCTGCTTTTCTGCCAGCATGTCTAGCGAAAACGGAATGGATTGGATTTTATGTTAGAAAACATTATTTGTAAACAAGTGCTTAGAGATGTTTTTTTATATTTACTCTAGCCGATTTGTAATGCAGTTTGGCAAAATTCAAATTTGTAAAAGTATTTCGTTAATACAACAGTGCTTGTCATTAAAAAATTAAGATGGAAACAAATATGTTTGTCGCTATTGACCATGTGACTTTGACAGTTGTGTATGATTGGGGTAGGTCAATGTTAGGTAGATGCGCAGAAGACGAATGAGCGGTCTTCCTCATATTTAGTCTATGTCTATGCATATGCGACAGTACAGCGGAAAAACTGGCTTTGTACACCGCACAAAGCCTGCACTCACAGCCATCCGTCCGTTTGGCAATCATCTGTCTATCGATTTCGTCTGTCAGTTGAAATAGATTCACAATAATCCGTCGTCAGTCAATCCTTCTGTAATGCAAAATTTCAGCGTACCAACTTAACATTGGGATTTTTCTTTAGTTGGATGTATATTTCAGATAGAAATAAATTTTCAAGAGAAAACAATTTTGGGGAAATAAGTATTTTACGTTATATGCATATATACTAAATAAGTTTCCATTTTAAATATCTGAACTTACAACCGAAGATTAATAAACACAGATTCGTTGCCTTGCATCTTATTTCAAAGTGCGTATTCCCGCCAAAAGAATGTCGTCAAAAGGCCGTGGTTCATCCATCCGACCGTCGAAACTTGATGTTTGATAAATATTTGATGGATGGACGAATTCAAAAAAGTTTCCCTGCTATTGGTTGAAGATCACGTGACTGCCGGAGGGACGGATGCGACGGACTATTGTGAGTCCAGCCTAAGACAATACGTCACCCTTTGACAGAGTGGCGGCAGACGCAAGACGAACCAACAGGATATTTGACACTATATGACAGAACTCATTAGGTGGAGCGAGGTGGCGCCGTAGTGACTCACTGGAATTGAATTCGGATGGACGCTGATTCGATTTCTGGTCCAGCCATACTGATTTAGATTTCCCATGGTGTGGTGCGGTTACGTACACTCCAGGGAATTGCTTGGTGTGGTACCTTACTATATACAGACTATGGATGATTTACTTGCCCGTTCCTAATTCTATGTGTAATTTTGCTACATCTCTAACGACCTCGCATGAAAATCCTTCATCAGGAAAGACAGCAATAATAATTTTATAGGTTTTAAGAAGTTAAAAAATTTGTAACACTATTTACAAATATTATAATTCACTTTATTCTCATCCTTTCCAGTTACGAAAATCATCATATTTATAACTTAAATTAATCTACTGAGCATCAATTATTAAAAATATTTAATTAAATATGTTTTTAACATTAGCACCAATATTTTTGTTTATGCAAACCTAGCCATACTTGTCGAAGTCATTCTAACAAAATGAGCTTTCTGCAGTAGGCATATTCAGAAAGGAAGCGCTCTTAAATTTTCACGAAAAATAAACTGTCAGATTTTTTTTTTTTTTTTTTTTAACTTAAATAAGTAAATTCTAGCCAAAAATATAGTTTTACATAAGTATCCACTATTCTTTCTCGTTTAACATAAAACTTGCCTACTTTTCTGACATTCTTTGTTGTGCATGTACTAATTTTTAACGGGTTCTTCACAGTGTACAGTTGAAACCAATGCTCCATTGGAAACCAGTTTTCTTCTACCTCAATATCTGTTGTTCCGAACCTCAGGACAGCATACCATGTATGGGTGTAACTGTCAAGGAATGCCTGGTTGTTAGGAAATAAATGGCCGAAATATACACTACGCAATAAACTCTTACTGCAGCCTAGTTTACGGGATATATAGAATCATGAGTAATAGCTGCTTTAAAGGTCACACAACAGTAAGCCTCGCATCATTTGCAATGTAGCGGTGATTGTGACAGGTCGTGTTACACTGCTATGTGAATCACGTAATATCGGCATGATTTCACGATAGTTTTGTTAAATGAAATCAAACTGGAACAAACCACAGCAAATACATGCTATCACATTAAGGCAAAGACGTCATCTGCATGGGTGGTTGGTTTGAAAAATGGTGTGGCTGTGACCAGAGTTTCTAAGATGAAGGTAAGATGTTATTGCTGGCCAAGTGTGGAAGCAAATACATGCACCCGTACCATCATCAGGTTACTTGAACAAAGTTCAAAGTTTCCATTCCAATCATTTACGACTATTTACGACAAATAAAGGCGAGGTAAAAAAAAATGTATGGTTGGGTACCACATAACCAAATAGCATTGGTCCCAGCATCAGCAATAGTTTGTAAGTTGGTCACCATAATGAGCCCCTGCATGATCATCTCGTTATGTGCAATGAGAAATGGGTCTTCGACGATAATCGCAAGTGAAGTGGTCTGTACTTGGACATTGACCAAACCCCGAATACTTTCCAGACCTAGGTTGACGCCACTTGAAGTTTTGCTGACAATGCGATGGGCAGCACTTATTGTTATCCATTACAAGTGATCCTCTCGGTGAAATTATTACCTCTGGCTTGTAGTGTGCTGAACTTTTCGATATGTGCTGGCAATTATATAAACAGCAACCATCATCGGTCAATAGGAAGGGCTGCCTGATCTTGGCAGACAATGTCAAAGTCCACGTGGGAAAATGTACGAAGCAGGAGTTGAATGCCCGGAAGTACAAAGTCCATGTGGGAAAATGTACGAAGCAGGAGTTGAATGCCCGGAAGTACAAAGTCCATGTGGGAAAATGTACGAAACAGGAGTTGAATGCCCGGAAGTACAAAGTCCACGTGGGAAAATGTACGAAGCAGGAGTTGAATGCCCGGAAGTACAAAGTAATGCCGCACCTTACATATTCCCTGGACAAAGTTACATCAATTAATATAATTGTACTTTTATGAGTATTATTTGCTTCTTAGAAGACAGAACGTCCACGCGCAGTAATAGTGAAGAAGGTACCTTCCGAGATTTCCTTGCCTTACAGGAGCACAGCTTCTTCAGGTGGTCGTTGTAAACAAAGACTCTATTGAATGATACATACATAATTGCTCCATTCCAGAACTCAGTAGGTGTGTTATGTACGAAAACGACAATTTATTTCCGAATAACCTTAAGTATGGAAAATTTGTGGAAATGCTTTTGAAAGTAGCAGTCACATTATATTTATGGTTCTAATGGGTAAATTTGTTATGGATGCTAATGACACGCATTCACCACCCATACTTGAGTTTGTGTAATTTTAAATGTTTTAATCGAGCACTACAGTAGCAGAAATTCCAGCGTAGCTTCTATCGGCTTTTGTGATGCCTAGTTTGTTGGGCCATCATCATTTTCACGAAAGGGTATCTGGGTTTGAGTAAAATGGTAATTTTAACTGACTTTCAAGATGTATGAAAAAAGTAGTTGCAATCAAATAAGATACTAACAGTACGATAAAAAGTGAGTAATACACAAGTACAATAAAAATCATTTTTAAAATGGGCAACGAAGAATTGGCTTTCACTTGACTACGATCGTCATTGTTTATTGGTTATTGTAGGACATTTATTTGATCGTAAATACAAAAATAATTCAGTTTTACGGCTTTTAAATGTTATGATGTCCTTTTTTCGATTTTCGTGGACTTGGCATTGAAACAGTCATTTTCTACTGTAATTACTATAGTAAAGTACTATATCATGGATTTGCCTTGTGATGTGAAGCATGGATGTTTGAATTGTTTTATGTAAAATAAAATCAGCTTTTTTTTTCCATTACGAACACCATTTAAATATCTACATTAGTTTGTTTCATACGTGTATTACGTATCAGAAAAATCATACTCTTTGTAAGAGTTATGCGAATGATTTCTTAATTTTTTGTTCGTATAAATACTTTGTACCTGGAACTTAAAGTACTATTTACATTTGGAGGAAGAGGTGTAAGCATCTTTATACTGGAGAATTTTTTGAGAATACTGTAATGGGCACATGTTTAAAATTGCTGCTGTAACTTTTGATGTTACTTTGCTACGTTTTTGAAATTTTTGCTTTCCATGTTTTAATATTTGTTCCCGATTTTGTTTCAAACAGTACAATGTAGTACTTTCCTTTGATCTAAGCGAGATAATTTATATTTTGATGTAACAGTGCATTGCTTTGCCTTCGGTCCGTTGAAATAAATGTACCCTTGTAAAGGAAAACAGACTTGGTTATTTATTAGGTAAGTACAAATTTCTTAGAAAAAATTCCGAACAAGCAGCGATGTAAATGGAAAGAGATGAAAATAAATATCGACGTCATCTCGAGCTCATTGTTTCTCTACGAGAAACTTCGTTGGCGTCCTTTGAAGTGGTTTCCTGCGCTGATGTACGTAGAAAGTCTCGTAACACTGGAAAATAACTGGCCATTAGCAACTACCACGTTTGAAACTGTTCCTGCAGGAGGCGTTTTCGAAGAGGTGGAATCGATACCACTTCCTAAAAATAAAATCAACCTCCGGACGACAGTACGTTTTCGTCCTCTCGGGGCTCTGCAAAAAAAGGGACATCTCATTTGCAGACAGAGTAATCTGTCGATATCACAAGTGATACTGGGACACAGGATCCCGTAAGGTACAAAGGTTGAGTACGACTTTGTGATGAAAAATTCTTTGGGAATTTCATTCGAAGTGCCTCTATTAACATAAAGCATTTGTTGCAACGGGAGAACTTGAATGTTTCAACTGTTGTGTTGATCACATTGATTTAATTATAAGTAGGCTAATCTACTGGGTGCAGAGTCTAGGCAACGATATGCGGGAAGTGTTTGGATCCTTCTCAAATATTGAGGTTTCAGTTTTCCGTACATATACTTCGAGTTGAAGTTATGGTCGATTTATACAAAGACGTTCCTCGATATATATATATATATATTCTTTTTACGCTGAGCCATATATGTGTATCGTTTTATAAATATGTAAAGAGTGTCAGACGGAATTCGGTCAAAAAACTTCGTGATGGCGATTCCTTATACAAAATCAAGTGGGAAATATATGGGGCATTTTGGACTAAATTAATATTAATGGAGATATATGACCTTGAAAACAGAATTTTTAAACTGAATTTTTGTGAAATATCGGAAAAAGGGAAATTAAGTACGACTCAACGAACATTGTTGTATGCTGTCGGAATCTTCAACCAAAGACTGAACTCTCATTAATACCTCCCACCATAATGTAAATAACTAGGGTAGCCACCCTTTTTTTTGCACACAATTTTTTTACCACCAGGAATTACGAACGTTTGATGCCGATTTGTTGAGCAGCATGACTTACTAAACAAAAATTGTCGTCTTGTTGCAACTGCTCAAGACACGGCGTTTTCGTGTAAAACGCGCACAAAGATTCGGCTGCTGTGGTACAGCGCCTCAAACATAGGCAGTACACAGTCCTGAGGTTGCTGGTTTGTATCTGGTTACAGCCTGTGTGTGATTCCCTGCAGGAATTATTGGTACTGGCTACGGGCCTGGAATGTATCACTGCCGGCCATTGTTTTCTGCGCGTTTTCCACGAAAACGGTGGGTCCTGTACAGTTGCAACAAGAGAGTGATTTTTGTTAGTTAGGTCTCACTGCTCAAAGGCCATTTTCAAACGTTCATCAACAATGACGGTGAAAATGTTATCTGTAACAAGAGAGTGGCTGCCCCTCGTTTTCATTACGGTAAAAAATATTAAAGAAAGTTTTCTCTTAGGTCGAGGAACCAAATAATATGAAAAAATGTTCGGAGTATTGTAACTTTGCTTTTCGTTATCGATGTTTCGCAAAATTACAGTTTAAAATATCGATTTTCAAGAGATCATATCTCTCTTAATATTCAATTTAGGTATAAAGCGTCTCCAACTTGATATTGTGTAAGGAATCACCTCGCGGAATTTGTCGGTCGCATTCCGAGCCACCCTGGGTGTGTGTATGTAGTGTGTGTATGTATGTATGTATGTGTATATATATATATATATATATATATATATATATATATATATATATATATATATATATATATATATATATAGAGAGAGAGAGAGAGAGAGAGAGGGAGGTGCCTGTGTGTGTGCGTGTGTGTTTGTGTATTTCACAAGTGACCTCTCTATGTAACAAATAAACTCGTCAATATAGATGATATAAAATCTTTTGAAAAATCATTTGACTAATAAATATTTCATTATGTAAATGGATTTTGATTAATAATTTTGCAGGATAGTATTACTCAAAGTAGCAGAAACGAGGATACAGTGCTAAATAAAAATAATACATTCTGCGCCAGCAAAACGTCGAACTTTTAAGGAATTCGAGGAGGTAAGAAAATTTTTTATAGAGTTGGGTAGCAAAATTAAAAAAATGAAGTCAGTAGGACAAACAGTACCTCGCAAATCTTGCTGAACATGTGTTAACGGAGGAAGTAAACGGAAGACCTGGGAAATTATATCTAGTTGGGAGATGTCAAAATAAGAATGTGATGTTATTACTTCAAAACGAAAATAACAGAAGTGATTAATGCACTGTTAAAGCGGCGAGAAGGCATAGCATTCAGAACAAGATGTGATCAGCCTGTAAACATTGTAAGTGAGGAAGTTTTTATTGCTTTCTTTTTTAAGGAGAATTGGAGAAGGCAAGGGGAGGGGGGGGGGTGGAAGATACCGTATCAGAACACGAATAATGGTTGTTATAGTCGTGGTCGCCCTTTGCTTCCCATAAGAAATTTTCTTTAGTACAGCAGTTTGAAAATTGGAATAAAAGTCACTGGAAAAATTCGCGTGACGCTTCCTCCATTCCGTAATGTTTCACGTGAGCCTGGGATATTATGTTTCTAACAGCACGCACTTCTTTTTTTAAAGGTCAGCTCAGATTGCCCTTGGAGCTGGTGTATGTACTTAAACTTTGTTGTCAACGCCTGGTGTACACTCCGCGATTGACAAACAGTTTGTGCTTACGTGGTTATATGCTATTCACGGTAAAGTGAGCACTTATGATAGCCCTCTCATTTGGAGTAATAGTCATTAAGTGTATTTTATTTTAGCCTTAGACGTTAACTTCCAAATGTATCGGAATATACACACTGTGTCTATAACTTACATAGCAATATATAATTTAAAAGGTGATTAAGGGATAAAACATGGCTGAAGGAAAAAAGTAACTAGGGCCTCAAAAGTGCTTACTTTAACGTGAACAGCCTATAGTCGCCTGTAAATAGGCTAACTGCAAAACGGAAAATCTCAAATCTCTCTGGCTCTTGATCTATGGAGAAAGGGACATTCGCATCTCCATTTCCCTTCTAGCGGATTTAAGGCAAATAATTCGTCGCAGAGAAACCACTAATATAATACCTACGTATTCTGCGACAATCCCATATGTTCTTTAAATTGTTTGTTTACTTTCTTCGGTTACTAGCATGGGAAAACAATATTCAGATTTTTCGAAGAGTTCGATGAAATGGGTAATACTGCTTTAATATACTGATGTGAATAACTAGATAATATTCTAGGCCTGTAGCTTTTTTCTGTCCAACGTTTTACATTACACAGCTCAAGTTAAAATTAATACAAAACAATGCATTGCCAATGTGCAACAAGACCGTACACAATTCGGTATGAACTGAAAAGAGTTTCTTTACCACAGTGAAATTAATGAGTCTTAAAAAAACAGCTCCCAGTACAATACCAATAATTTTTTAATTCTATTTAAACAACTTACAAATATAATTACGTAACAGAATGAATATTGCAATGTAGTTTCATAAATTTTCATAATCATTTGTTAGTGCATGCAGTGATAATAAAATTGAAACTTGCACTATGGTATGTTTTTTTAAAAGCAAGTCATCCGAAATCCAAACTTGGAACAACGTAGCCCGCCAGTATCGTCCATGGATGATAGTCACTGTAAAGAAATGTCTGGTAAACTTCCTAAACTGTAATGGAAGTTTTTAACCTATACACTGTATAGTAATAGTATCACACATCAAGCTGCCGATATAGAAATGTTTAGCAGCACTACTATACAAAGTACGGAACTTCTTTACGCATTTAACTGTATCCTGAGGAAATGAAGGAACGCTACAATGAATATATAAGGGGAAATATTACCATTCCCGCTTTCTCACTAAGCGTATTTACGGGTATGGTAAATTTCCGAATAATTTCTTAGAGTGTATACATAATGTGGGCAAGAGCCCGCACGTAAGAAAACATTAGTCGATTGTGTCTACTGCAAAGATGTATTTCACATAAAACCTCGTGTATGTGCTACGACAATGCATTATGTATGATTATATACAACTGAAATTTTAATTTATTTGTGAGAAGTTACAACACAAATAAAACACATGACTGAATATTAGGAAACGTGGCCCACATATGAGGCAAGATTCCTGTCACAATGGGGTAAGAGTCCTATTGGAATCTATAACATTTGGAAAAGCACTTTCCCATATAACCAGTACAGGGTTCCTCCCACCATGATCTGCATTCGCTACACATAATCCGGTCGAGAGATGAAGACTTTACGTACACCGCACAGCATCCACCACAGAAATAGTCCACATTACCAGAGCTTGCAATGCCTTTCTTTTTATCTAAGGTCAATTTGTGTTTTGCTCCAACGCCTTTCGTCTTCAAGCTTACTGATTTTGCTGTTACGGTCGTTCTCTTTAGGATAGGCATATTTTTATTTCACTTAGTAAGGACAGCATTTTAGCATATGGCGACGATATGAGAATTTTAGATAATTTTGGATTTCTGCGCGTATTTTGTGGATGACTAGCTTTTGGGAAGGGCCTGATTATTTCTGGCGGCACAGGACACTTACAGAAGTGTACACTTTCATAAGACAAGCATTGGAGATGACGTCAGTAGAGCTGCCTGTAGCGAACTCTTTGCAAATATTTTCATGGTCACTTTTTGTAGACCTAATAGAAATGGTTGTGAACAGTGGTTTCCTCAAATTTTGAAACGTGCTTAGAATTACAAGCAAGCTGTACTTCCGCACTCATGTGATTAGTTCTGTCGCCAACAGGAGACAGTTGTTTGTCGTTATTATTTGGGAGAGGCCTGCCAGTAATCTCCTTTCCTTGTGCTCTGAAGATGTCAGCTGCCAAACGCCGTTCACGCATCTTATTTAAGTTCACTTCTTAAAAGAGCACACTGATCCATAACTTACTGGGGAATGGAGCCCGGAACCTTATGGTCAGAAGATTGCATAGCGACATGGGCCGGAGAGATCGCTTCATGAACGATGTAACCTGTAGTTTGGAAGTTAAATAAGCTTATAATATATTATTTAATGTCTGCTTCAGTTACTACAAATGTTATAGTCCCATTGTAAACAACAATTTCTGCCTAGTTTCTTATTTCCATTCGTTATAGTAAGTTTTAAAATTTATTAAATAGTCAAAATTTTACATTTACTTACTGATAAATGTATAGCAAGCATTTCCCATTCTTACAGGTTACTTAAAAAACTAGCACTTCGAACGAAATGGTATGAGCAAACATAGAAACAAATTTTTTACAGGGGTATCGTCCCTTACACACTCCCCTCACTTCGCCGTCTTCTATCTTGAAAGAGCTGTCGCGTGGGCCTTTTTCTTCCAGTTCGCTTTCATTTCACGAAGGTTTTATATGCTCTTATCATAACATTATTTTAGTCTGTGTATCGCAGCTCTAACAATGCCATTGTTGTCCATGTAGCCTTTCTGTAACTCGATGTACGCTCCCTCCACAATTAATACCCCGCTCCTGGGCCCTACCAGCAATGCTTCTGTGTGTAAAGGCCATATCCGGATCGAGGCATATACGAGTGAACTTGCATCTTTGCATACTTTGCTTACACTTGGTGCCATAATTAATGAATTTTAATAATAAATTGGACTAAAATATTTCTAAAGATTATTTCCCCCATTTTCATTTAATTATGTTTGCATTTGAAAACAAAAGTGAAGGAATTCTTGGCTAAAAAGTGTTAAATAAGTATGTTTTTAATTTGGTAGCATCATTATAAACGTAATTACAAAACACTCCGTCCCATTAAACTGATAGTAGTTTTTACTGTCACAGTCCATGAGCACTCTAACTTTGAATCAACAGTTCCCATACTGAAATGCTACTAACTGTAAATTCATTTAATAAGGTTATAACAACTGGCGAAGTGAATGCATTAAGAACAAGTGCCCAGAAATGTGGGAATCGCTGCAAATGAGTCTGCCAGGCCATTAGGTGAGTATAATTTAATGAGGAAAATAGCATAATATTTCCCGCTCTTTTGCAGTCGAATTCCCCTTCGATTTGGAGCATTTTCCTGGTTTTAGTTTTGGTATCAGCGCCATAGCAGAGATGAATAAAGTGGGTGAATTAACCTAGCAGCCCGTCACTGAAGGGAGAGGTCAGATAGCAGAAACAAGATGGAGAAGCGGCGAAATGCAGAATGGTGGAGAAACACGAGCACCACGAGGAAACCCGCCGTTCAACGTCAACTTTCACCAAGCTTCCCAGGTGTTAAAACTGGGCTGACCCCGCCGGGAATCGAAGCCGATTCGCCTAGGTGAGAGGCGAGCAGTTTGATTGCTACATCACCACGGCCTCTCCTTCCGTAAAGAGGAGGTTGAATGTGGCTTGATGCTCGTCGCCTGGACTGAACAATGAATTTGTTAGCTTATACGTGCTGGCTGGTGCTTGCGTAAAATTAATTGCGATTTGTTCTGTCTTGCATACATATTTCAAGAAAAGGAAATCGAAATATGGCATTACTTCCACTATCAAAACAATATCGAAGTATGTTGAAATATTCAGATAAAAGTTTTCTTTTGCATTATATATAACATAATGTGTGTATGCGTGTACATATACGTGAGTTATAAGAGGTATAAAACAAGAACACGATTTCAATTGTTCTACTGTGTGTGGAATAAAAGTGTTTCTTTGCTAACATCCCTCTTTATTCCACGAGTGACAACTACCAAAGAGCTATTATTCGTTCCGTTTTAAAACATATTTTGTCTCGAAGGCTGGAATAGTCAGCCACGCAAAATGGGATACGAATAAATTGGTTGTCGATTTTGTATACATTAAATATTAGCCACACTGGAACAAAATATCTAGCGATTAGGAGTATTTGCTGTATAAGCGTTACTCCTCAGTAATTGCTTCCAACAGTGAGACTGTAACTCCATTATAGCAACAATCACAAATTAAACACTCAGAGAAACTGTAGAGATGTTTTACAACTGACTTTGTTGCTCAGGTAAAATTACAGAAGGAGCTAGCAGCATAGTGGCCTTAGCAAGCACTTCATAAACTGAACCAATCACGTTCAACGAATCAATTTGCCCTCTTGTTACAGCGTTTTAGGTAACTTCATCCGTTAGTAAAGACGTGGATGGGGGTGCTTCGCCCTGCGTGCCGAAGCATCTCGCGAAAGAAAGAGAGATTATAGGGGGTTGGGAGCGGAAGGGTTGAAGGCTGGGGTTTGTTGTGGCTTGTACAAAGTGTACGAGGGGGTCGAGGGAGGCGGGCACTGAGTTGTAAACTGCTGCCAGAACGCCAAGTTGGCAAAGAAAGAGTCTGTTGCTGGAGGGAAGCATGAGCTAAGCAGAACAAGAGTCAATATGAGGCAATTAGTAAGAAGACAAAGCGTAATAAGCTGCTCACACAATAGCGGCGATGTCAGGTCCGGGCAGAAGCGCACTAAGTCCACTATTGCCCCGGATATATGAGGTGCCTTGAACAATTTACTTCCACCTGGCCTTTTCTCTGTGGAGCAATATTTTAAAGTAAATCATTCACAGTAAACATACTAGCTAAATTTTAAATTGATGTTAAATTACTATTACGAAATACGACTTCCCTTGATATTCGTCTGTAGTTCGCTGGGAACAGTAAACGTAATTTTTTTAAACATCTTCTCGTTATAATTAAACTATAATTACTTCTGCAGTGAAACTATCTTCAGACATTTATTTAATTAAGCCTTCACGTTAATTTAGTAACACGAACTATCCATGGATAAATAGAGTCTATAATTTTTTCTGCATGTATTTCATTTCTACGTCATTAATTTACTTATAGCGGGCATTAATTATTTAAAAAAGGAGAGTCTGTTTTATTAAACAATTTTAACATAATTACGCAAATTTATTTTAATAAAAACAAGTTGCAGATTATTAACTGCTGATCTGTTTGTTTGTTTCTTGGTAACTAAAATCTGTTGCTGTACAAGACATGTTAGATTCAATTCTTCTGGTTTATTAGTACATGTTATCTGTAACATTGTCTTACGAGTTACTTGTTTTCAGTTTTTGATCCTAAGATAGTTACATTTTACTTGTATCGTACATGATAAAATTAGGTATAAAACATGGAAATTAAGTAGTTTTATAAATAAATCATACGAAACTCCGTGAGGAATAATGCCAATGGGAAGGTTAAAGATATAAAAAAATCATTAGGATTTTTTTTCGACTATTTCCAAACTAGACCTCTTCATGATATTCCATACGTTTCGAGAGTACACGCCTCCATAAAATATGAAATAATTGTGTCAGTGCTAGCAAAAGTTGATCGTCGATGAATTATAGGAGCAGTATAATTGTACTTTACATACTGCTTGTTCATTAGATAGTTTTCTGAATAAAACATGCACGTTGTGGAGTCTTTGTAATAATACATTAAAAATAAGATTATTCGTTATACAGCCCGTTTGGATGGTAAGAACAAGTCATGGATTGAATACATAGGAGATTCGATGGTAAATGTAGGGACGTGGAATGCGGTCGTTGGCGCACTGTTGCACGGAGCTGCAGTTGTCCCGGGATCGGAGCTTGTTTTACACGGCATTAGAGCCGGGTAATTAACGATGAGCAGGAATCGGCCCGGACCAGGTCAGCATCACTTCTCTCCCTGCTACCATGGGAAGGGGGGGGGGGGGAGCATTTCTACCAGTGGGACATCTGGGTAGCCCCCGCACCGTGCAGACAATTAACTCGCTCGCTAGCGAACTGATGTACCGTCATAGCCGTGAATAGAGCATTGCCCGCCTCAGTTCACGGTTAATAAATCTGCGCATCGGAGGTAAATTGCACTATGTGTATTTTACAAAACATTGGTTTTGGTATTGTCTTATAGTATTTCTCACGTTATTTCCCATTTGCAAGGCACTATACGACACTATACGTAATAATAAGAGATTTAACCAGTACGAAAGGGCACTCACTATGTACCATCATGGTATCCAGGTAAATTTCAGTCCGGTAAATATTATATTTGTTACATAGTGCCATTTACGTCCGACGCACATAAATATCCTCGACAATCAAATATTTAAGGGGTCGTTGATTCGGGCCTATGCGTTTATTTACCACGGTGTGGAATACCGCCTGTAAGCGGAGTGGAGATATTTGGGCGGCTGTTAACATCGAGGTCTTGAGAGCCGATGAGGGTGAAGTGTGGTGAGTATGGAGGAACGCTGTGATTTAAGGGCGCGGGGGAAACGGGAGATCCCCGAGAAAAACCCCCCAAGCAGCGGCATCGCCCGACGCGATTCTCACGTACAGAAATCCGTGTGCGACTCCATCGTGAATCGAACCCCGGTCGCCTAGGTGGACCCCTGTAAGTGAAGTAAGGTTTCATTAGTGTGCATTAGCTTAACGATTCTGTATATCTTTCACAGGAAGGTGTGTATAACAGGTAAAGTACATTGTAAGGATCAGTGACTAATGCTCTTCCTTGATGCTAATTCATAAACATAGACTAAAGATGCGGTCGACCGATCTCGCTGGCTGCTCACGAACATTCTCCATGTCCCAACATTGAACCCCTTTTCTGCCAATATAGCTTGCAAAAATGGTGTGGATTGAGTTTGAGGTTAGAACACTAGCTTTTTAGTAAACGAGTGCTTTTAAAATGATTCTACACTTCCTCTAATAAATTTGTAGTGAATTTTGATTAAATTCAAACTGGTAAAACTATTTAATTAATATAATAGTTATTGTCATTTAAAAATTAATATATAAACAAACACGTCCATCACGCATGACAATGTGAAATTGACAGTTGTGTTCCTTTGGGATAGGTCAATATCGAGTACATGCGCAGAAGACAAATAAGCGGTCTACCTCATCTTTAGTTTACGTTCGTAAACCGTGATACTGCTTTACGATATGTATCTGGTTCGTATCACTGGTCACCGAGATAAAAAAAGCAACAGTTTATTGGTTGTGATAACGAATCGGTTTATTTTTCAACTTAAGAACAACACGCATCAATGATTACTGGCTTGCGGCAAACAAAAACCATAAATCGGTATGGTTATTTAAAGGTTAATGTAGTCATCGAGAATCCGTGCATTAGTAAATTATATTTATGTTTTTGTACAATGTATATTTTTAATCACGGTGAAATGTGTGACAAGAACAAAATGAAAATGTTAGTTTGATGATATGTTAATGTTAATATTTGGGCGTGTGGAGGGGTACATCCCAAGAATAGGGTAGCACCGAAAGGTGTGACGGTATTTTCGGTTCGGCTTGTAAGCTAACGTTGTCCCACAAGTGGTAAATGAAATAATGCCTAGTTTGGCTAATCTAAAGGCACTTTTGCATTTATGTGGGGATAGAGATGGAAGCGGGAACTCACTCGGAAAAATTAAGAGATTTGGCAACGTCTGCTACGTTTTCTATAAACCAAAGTTAGTCGTATCTTCCTGCTAATCGCATAGCCACCGAAGTCCCTCGAAGTCTTAATGGCGGAAATCTTCGTTCTGTGACTTGCAACGAAAATAAACAGTAGATGGCATTCGCTCGCAGAGTTACTAGTATTTACTTTGGTTTTGAAAAAAGCCGCACTATTAGCATGTTTCTATCAAAGGAGTTAGTTACAAGTAGGTCCAACAGAATAAGTTGCTAAGAATACTTATATCCAAAGGAAACGATGTGCCGGATGGCAGTTAGCAGGTAAAAGAAGACTTCTGTGTGTTTGTGTTCACTGAAATTATTTATTTGGCATTTTGTTATCTTAAAGCATTTTATTATATAATAGGACGTTCTCTGCCTGTCTGTCCCTCTTTAATACTTCAAAGTCCCTTGAAACTCAACATAAGTTCTTCCAACTTTGCAGAGGTAATCCTCGAGGTCAAATGCAGGTCAAGTTTGAATTTCATCAAGATCAGATTTCTACTCAATCATTATCTTTTACCCTAAAAACTCATTTTTAATTACTTTTTTCCCATAAAAGTTTTGTATTAATGCATAGAGATTATTTCATAGAGATAAGAAGGTAATGGAATATAATTTTTGTTTACTCGTTTCAATGTTGAGTTAATATCAAGTCGGGCCTTAGTGGCTCAGTGGATAGGGCGATTCCAAGTCGGGCCGCAGTGGCTTAGTGGATATAACTATATCAAGTGGGGCCGCAGTGGCCGACTGGATAGCTGTATATCAAATGGGGCCACAATGGCCAAGTGGCTAAAGAGATTCCAAGTGGGGCCACAATGGCCAAGTGGCTAAAGAGATTCCAAGTGGGGCCTTAGTGGCTCAGTGGATAGAGAGATCCCAAGGGGGGCCACTGTGGCTCAGTAGATAGAACTATATCAAGTGGGGCAACAGTGGCCAACTGGATAGAGAAATATCAAATGGGGCAGCAGTCGCTTCAATGTTGAGTTAATTTCAGATCATTTCATTATTACCTACATGTATATCTGCAATATGTTTTTTTTTTTTCAGTCTTTGTATGATAACCAAAATTTGTAACATGGTAACTATTCTAGGCACGTGACAATACTAAAAAAATGGTCACGGGCTGGGCCCCTAGTAAACGTATAAGAATTGTCAAATTTTTTGAATATTTACTTTGGAGTAATTCTAGTTTCACTTGAGTGAAGTATGGATAAAGTTACCAAGTCCATGGCAATGCTGATTTGACATATGGTGTAAGAGTACAGAATATGCATACAAGTATACGTCTTATTCAGTGACTTACAAGAAATTTCTCAGCTTACTGTGAACACACTATATTTCCGTGTACTAAATCCTGCATTTTTTTTTAACTTGTCTCTCTCTTTTTCTGAGATAATTAAATTTCATTCAAGTAATTTTTTCTTGTCTGCCCAAAAAAAAAAACTAGTTTTTATTTTAGTAACTGGTTACAAGTATGCTAGACAAATCACAGACAAGAGAAAACGCAGGTCAATTTTTACCGTAAAAAAAGTTTCTCTGTAGAAATTTAACTAAAGGCTGTTCACGGTAAGGTGAGCTCTACGGAAATAAACATTTGAAAAATGATGCTGCCCCAACGTCCATAATATTTAAACAGGCACACTGACTGGTCTGCGTCCAGTAAAGTTGGTAACGACGGAAGGGAAGTAGTTCCATGTCTAAACGTTGAATTAAAAGCGCTATGTTAATATTTGTGAATAATGGCATTATTTCTTTTGTTTTATTAATTTTTAGTATATTTACTTAAGCGTATAAATTAACAGATTTGTAAAATATTAAATTTTCTAATAATTTCGAAGTCTCACTTGACCGCTGCACGAATAAAGTGATCAGGCCCATGGCAATGTTAGTTTTGCACATGGCGGAAGTATACACAATATTCATACTAGTACCTATATCTTAAGCAGGGCTTCCAAAAGTGCTCTATTTACCCTAAAAAAAAAAAGAATAATTGAAATGTTTTATGCTATAAAAGTACATTTGAAGGTATAAAATAGAAAATTTCAATGAAATGGTTGTTTGTGGGCCGGTCTAGGGTGCTAGAAGACATAGACTTGAATTGCAAGCAAGTCGTAGGCCTCTCTGACATTATAAGTAATAGGCCATATGCTATAACTAGTTTAGCCACAATCCGCCTTTCGTTTAGATGAATGGTATGAAAGTAACGATGCTAAAATATGCAATCTCACTTCATAATATTTTACTTATCACTATCTGAAATATTTCCTTCAAACAACAGGACTAGCTAAACTAACAAAATATTCTCAAACACAAAATATTGCAAGAAACAAATAGAATAACTCCAAGATTTAATATGTTTAGCTACAGTGTATTTATCTAACATTATCGATACAATTATTTAAATTTAACGATTACCGAGCATATCATACAAACTCAAGATTCAGTATTCAGTGTCCATGAAACATATATAGTAAGAAAAAATTTTGTTTTGGCTGTGTTGGAAGCGCGGCCGTTTGTTTTGCGTGAATACGTCTACGTAGACGCGCTCGGGCGCCTTGATGTATTGTTTACTTTCCCGACACCGCCTCGCTCTATCATATGGGGTTTCATGGGTATCACTGGATTGCTTTTGAGATGCTGTTTCCAAAAGAAAACTGTTTCTGTATTTCGACTTAGCTTTATGACGAGTATAGGCGGAAATTGTGTTAAGTTTTCTTAATTTTTTACATTAAACGTATACAATTTCACCACAACCACGCCACATAGGTAAATGATTTTATACACACGCAACGGATGTTTCTTGACCACAGCGACGTAGCTTCTCCTAGTCAAAAGTTATACTACGCGGAATTTATGAGACGCGGTGAAACGAACTCAAAATTGTGCCTCCCCCCCCCCCCCAACTCACCATGTGTTGCTTCTCGGTCCTCACTCAACGTAACATATTGTTTGATCCTTTGGCAATCGAGTTGTGTAACTGAATTTTGAATGTAGACTATAGATTCGGAGCTGCAATGCCAAACTGTATCCCCTGATTTTATCATCGAATTTTCTGGATTGCCTCCCATTACGGTCGTAAATGTAATGACGTATTCACGTAACAATTTGAGGCGGAAAAACCCTAAACATTTGAAATGATTTTCATAAATGTCCTGAGAAGCGGAAGTGCATGTCAGTGTTCATAATTTTAAATGTTTTTAACTGAGTGATTGTAGCTGACTATTAATGCCAAGCTTTTGAAACTCTTATTGCTTACTACGGGGTCTATAGTACATAAAGAATCAACGGGACATATATATTTGTTCACGCAGAAACAGCTTTTAAGAAGGTAAGGAAACGTTATATCGCTCCCAGAGCCAATGGTATCGTGTTATTTCTTTTGCTGCGGAGTGCTAGCGAGCTACTTGTTATATTGCGCCATATTTTAACTTCAAGGAAATATTGCTGCTCCGTGAATGCTTACGGATATTCGAGATGCTGTAGTGACTGAAGTGGCAGCCTCTGCCTCAGGGAATAAAAAATGGCTTCATAAGATTTCAGGTCGTTTTCCAATACCTGTTTTCATATACGTCATTCCTGCAATGTATCATGCTAGCGGAGTTTTGCCTTAATAATATCAGCAGTGAATTTTAATAATTTATTCTGGAAAAATTATTATATATTTATTTGAATCGCAATTAAACGTATGTTTTGATCAATAACGAAAGCCAGTTTAATCTGGGAAATGTTTAAGGAAAACACTAAAACATGAAACACATATAAAAATAATAATTTAGTTATGTCCGGTATGAAGTAGCTTTTACTGTTATGGAGTATGTTTGGTAAAAAAATTGCCATTTTCGTACATCGCACAACTACTGTGTTTTGGAATTGAGTAAACATATATGGGTCGCCTACGGATTTTTATACATTTTTCCGAAATACTCTACCAGCAGAAGGAGTAGTTATAAATATCACTTTTAATGCATTGACATTTTAAACAGTCTTCTATGCCTAATTTTGATCAGCAATAATAAATACATACTAATAGTCCTGTTGACTCGACCGATGACACGTGAGATCTTTATAAGGTTCATAAACACTCTTTATTCTGCATTTTTTATTTCTCTACAAAATTAATAACATTTAACGTTCCTGTTTTACTAGCGAATGCTGCAATACATTTATTTAGCGAAATAATAACACATGGCATTAAAATAAGTTGTGTTTTCTTCTCTTGGGCATTCAGAACATTTATCCGTTATATGCTTGCTTGTTTTTAAAACAGCAAACAAACGCCTGCAAACTTTTACGATGGGTTCTCTTCTTTTCCAGTTTTAACATCAAAGATAATTTAGTAAAAAAAAATTTCCCCGCGAGTAGTATTAGTTTTCCGACTGATTGGCGTTATCTACGTTCTCTTTTGGGTCTGCTGAAATATTATATAGACAGTGTCTTTAAGTGTGGTGTAGCCGTTTTAGAACATAACATACGATAGCCAAATTTTACAAAAAAAAGTATTGAATATTTTTTGTATTTCTATTTTTGTGGTAAAAGTTATAAGAAAAAACGAGGTTCTTAGTGACTAGACGTTATATGAAATAGTTTTTGTCCACGTGTATTTATATGTATGTTTCTGTGTGCTGCCCTCTCTCTATCCCATTCAAATTTTTTTACACATATTCCTGTCTAGATGCGAATTCCGCTCCCCATCTTTGCAAAACTTAGATTTTTTTCTCCCAATTTTTGCTTGAGAGTACATATTACTACTAGTTTCAAATGCCATTATATTATTTTCTTCCTTTTCCCCATAAACACATCGCTAACCAATTAAGACAAAAAAATACTGCTTTTTAATAATTCCCTGTTATTAGGATACACGTGAACGAAAGAGGAGTAGGAATGATACATGCATGCGTATTAAATTATTGAAACTCGAAACGTTTCTAACACTTCAAAAAAAGAAACGAGACATTATAGAAAGAACATAAAATAATGGTAATTAGGTAGTTAACTGTCTATAAGTTGGTATTCCGTTCACGGCGTGCGAATAATAGTTAGTAAATACATTTTATTTTAGCCTCACGCGTTATATTCCTAGTGCGGTGGAATCTACACACTGTGTTTATTACTTACAAGGCAATATTTATTTTAAAAGGGAGTTAAATGATTAAAAAGTGTTGAAATAAAAAAGTAACTAGGACGTCAGAAGTGCTCACTTTACCATGAACAGCCTATACATTTATTTAATGGTGAAATTTTTTGTACCAGAAATGTTTTCTAATCATTGGATTCCTGTAGTGTTTTTTATTTGTTTTAAAATATTAGGTGTACTTATTTATGGTAATATCGCGTTTTTTTAAATCTGAACGTACAATATTGATTCATTATTAAATTCGGGTTGTATAATCTACAAGTCGCAAAGCTGGTCGTTACACGATGGCAAAATTTAAATTTATTTAAATCAAAATTTAAAAAATCTTACTTTCTCTACGAGAACCGTACTGAATTTTTTAATTTCGTTTGGAACTTCACGCCCTTGAGTGTTTGACGTATTTTTAAAAAGTGGTAAAATGTTTTTTCAGTATTTGTTGTTAAAAAAGGACCGAATCATGTTACAGAAGATAGTAAGTACAGGTTCCTTTCCGAAGCATTCAAAACTTTTATGGACCTCCCCAAAAAAATAATTTTAATGAGAACAAATCAATTGATTTATGCAAAGACGGACATGTAAAAACACTTTTAGTTATTAACCAAAAATTGCATATTTTTTACAATAAAAACGCTTGAACAAAACATTTGAATGACAACATAACAATCAACAAGCCATTTTTGATAACAAAAATGTTTCAGTTTTTACCAAGCAATCTCAATAATTTTTTAATATACCAAAGACCTTCAGGCGAGTTAGTTTTGTTTTTTTGATGACAAAATTGATATGGCTCATTATCGTGCTTATAATCTTATTAGTGGTTATCCAAAAGAATTTTCTTTGTTTGGATTAAGAGATGAATATAAAATAAATGCTGTTTTGAATTCATATTCAAGGAAAACTTTTATCTTCTTTGAAAAGGTGAACTATAGTGTAATAGACAAATGCAGTTTCCAGATAAAAGAGACTGGTCTAATTAGCAATAAATTTCTTCATTTACCAAATATGATAGAGCCGGCTTTTAGATATACCAATGGTTTTCTGTATTCCTTTATCAACGAAAATATTATGGAATATAATGAGTTTACAAACAAATTGACTAGAGTTGGTAAAAATAGCATTTCCACATTTGGCATAAGCTGTGAATCTTATAACAAAATCATAAATGAAATGAAAGATATCATTAATGACTTAGAAAATTTAACTCCTTAAGAGATATGTAATTAAATGAATCTGGTCTATATTCTTAAAAATTTGTTCTTTATTTATTCATTTTCTTTTTTAAAAGGAATACTAATAAAAAGTAGATTTCCTATTCGCCAATTTCACTTGCGCATAGTTTTGCTTATAAAAAATGTATTCAACAACAATCTTACTTACAATGGTAACAAGGTTGTTATAATTATTGATATTAATAATAATACTTGGTTTATTGCTAATCAAATTGCTCAATAATACTTGGTTATAGACGAGCTAAAAAGGTTGTTAAAGACCATATTCGCCGAAAATATTTAAAACATATAAAGAACTGGGTAGCACCAAACCAGTGCTATCTGAAGAAATACGAAATACTACTAAATTTGTTAATGAACCTGGTCTTTTTCAACTTCTAGCTACATCTAAAATGGAAATAGCTGAAAAATATCAAGACTTGCTATATGAAGAAGTTTTGCCATTAATTAAAAAACATGGCGAATATAAGATTCAAATAGATGTAATGCATTTAAATGATATAAATAAAATTAAAGATGATATTAAAAATTTAAGTGTCAGTCGATCTGGCATTAGATGGAATAGTTCGCAGAAACTAGGTAATCAGAGACAACAATGTTGTACCACAAAGACAAAATCAAAATTTAAGGCCAACTTTCGTTCTGTTAAAGTTATTTGATGACTGTAAACAT
The DNA here is from genome assembly GCA_029891345.1 of Dryococelus australis. NCBI lineage: Eukaryota > Metazoa > Arthropoda > Insecta > Phasmatodea > Phasmatidae > Dryococelus > Dryococelus australis. Next base: position 216,317,971 of record CM056996.1, on the reverse strand, counting down.
GATTACTATGTCATTAGAACTAAAAAAAATGTTCAAAAACAATTGTATGGAATTGAAAATAGACATTCGAATTGTGTGCAATTATTGAGATTTCATTATATTCCAAATTCTATAAATCTATATCAAAGAATGAAAGAGACATTGCATGGTCAGATTGAGTGTTTTCGCAAAAAATTTAATATTGCTGGAAATAAATATACTTAACATTAATTGATTAATGATATTAATACTCTTAGTCGAATAGAGTAAGAAGCAATTTTTATTTTAATATTCGAACTTACGAAACATCAGTTTTATTAATCCAAGCATTATGAGAGTTATCAAAACCCAACCATTTTACATAAATGTTATTACCTTTTGTTTTTTAAACTTTTTCAACCAAATACTCATCTGGTTAGTTTGATTTCATACTTTCATATTCATAAAAACTGCCCTTTATTTCTTCTTCTTTTTCATCTTTCAGTTTGTAAGTTGCCACATCATTATTTAAAACCTCAAAAATGGTAAATAATTCTGTTGCCCAATTAGCTGTATAACCCTTTTCAAAGATTCATTTACTCTTACTTACCCGGACAATATCGCCAACTTTCTATTTCGGTTTAGTAATTACATTCGCTAAATCTTGCTATCTTAAAATTTTTTCATGTTTTTTATTTACTTCAATTAGTTTGATGCCAATGGCACTGCTTTGTATTGTTATATTTTTTCACTAAATCATCTAATATATTTACTAATTTATAATTGCAATTCAAAGCAAATTGCTTCCACATTTTATTCTTCATAGTATGATTATATCTCTGTACAACACTGGATTTAAGTACACTGAATGTAGAATAATAATTTATGTTATATTTTTGCATAAATTCTTTAAATGTTTCATTATAAAAATCTAAGCCATTATCACTTTGAATATTATGCCGTTTTCTTTTATCTATGATAGATTCTAAAGTAATTGCTACACTCTTGGCTGTTTTATCTTTAATTGGTATAGCTAAGGCATATTTTGAGAAAATATCAATAATTGTCATAATATACTTGTAACCATTGTTTATATGTGATATTCCTTTCAAATTTCTGGTACCCATCTCTACAAGATCAATTTGCCATAAATCATCATTTCCCTACGAAATTACTTTTCTTCTTGGAATTTTTTTTGTACAGGTTTATATTGTTCACTGGTTATGCCTTCTCTTAATTTAAGTTTTTTTAAATTTTATTTATTAGAATTGCGTATAGAACATTTACTTTTCTGAACTAATCGTCCATTTTTTGCATTTTCATTTTTATATTATTATTTTTGGCGACTTTCTTGCACGTCAAACACCAAGTGTTCTCCATTTAATAATATATTTATAGTTAATCTTTATATTTCACGAATACTCCTATTGTAGCCAACATTCTGTCAACAAAATAATTAGATAATTATTTTTTTATTTAAAAAAATAATAATTGTTATCGTTTTTTTATTTAAAAAATTAAAAACTAACCCCTGTTAATATGAAAAGAGTTACTATAATCTATTTTTGTAGTTCCCTTAATAACAGTTAGAGCATCATCAGATAAATTACCAGAAATTATTTTATAAATAGTACAATCCATCAAAAAATAAAGGAATTTACATCATTATCTATGCGAAAAATATTACTATTTTTTATTCCACTTTCCGCGTAAATAAAATATATGAGATTTTTCTTCCTTAAATTCTTCATCTCTCGAGTTTAAATTTTGTAATTTTACATCTAATTCCTTATCATAAATTTATTTATTTTGTTTAATTTTTGTGTTAACAAGTGTATCACAATAATTCAAAACTGATTTGTTTAAATTTTGCAATTTATCAGCTATTTTTATCGAAATATCTGTTATTGACAGCATCTCTTCCATCTACTGGATCAGCCATATTATTAATTCTATGATTTTGAATAGAAACAAAGTCTTTGGTGTAAACTAAAACTTTACTTAGTTGATCATGTAAAGCGGTAACAATGACATTGTATTTTGAGTCTACATGTGTTTTTAAATCTGAAACACTACTATTGTATATTGAATCTACATCAGTTGTTAAGGCATAATAAACAATAGTTTTATATTTTGAATCTATATTCTTTTTAATGCCTGTTTTGTTTTATTTATTCGTTTTATATAATCAGCAATAGTGTTACTGTTTTGTAAATTTATATCTTCTTTTAAAGCATATCAGAAACAATATTACTGTATTTTGAATCGACATCATTTTTTAATGTATAATCTGCTATATGTATATCGAAAAATCTTTTATTGACCGCGTCTTTATTATTTATAGGTTCACCTATATAATAACAGTTCTACGTCCCAGAAAGGAAACATAAGATTTTGTATAATCAAAACAGTTGGATAGTTCACTTTGTAAAGAAGAAACACTGAAATTGCATTGTGAATCTACACATGTTTTTAAAGCATAAGCACTAGTGTAAAAAATTTTATTTAAATATTTGGTTAATGATTTCCCAAATATATCTGTCATTTAATAACAAATAAATTATATCATTAAACTGAAATTCTCTCGATAAAAGGTTAAAACAATTACACATATATGTCCACATATAACTGAATTAAAATTCTTAATTCTATCATCGTTGTAAAAAAATTTGAATTTTTAAATAATTAATTAAATTATTAGGAATATTAAACCCATATTTGATCAAAATGGTAAACATAGTTCTTTTCTTTAAAATAGCAAACTCAATGAGTACCAGGATTTGTTGAAATATCGAAATTTACTACAGCACATTCATTTTTGAGCACACTCGTTGGTAATTTGTCAATCATATAAACATTTCTGAAATCTTTTATATTTAATATTTTTGCATATTTTTCAATATCGATATTAGATAATGGCGATACATTCAATTATTTTTTGGCTTTCCTTTTTTTTTTTTTTGCAACTAAACCACATCCTGAATTATTTTACATTTTCAAATTGTGTCTCTGTTATATTTTCTAGTTTATTCGACAGAATTATAAATTGCACTATCTCCTCCAGCTAAAGCACCAAGAGCACCCAAAGCTGCAAATAAAATTGGTAAAAATCATCCGTGGCGTAAACCACTTCCTGTTTTTTCTTTTAATATTCTTTTGAGTATTGGAAGTGCCAAAGACTATAACAAAGCTTTGCCTTCTTTTCATTTTTATTTTTTTCTCAAGTTGATCTTTTGTAAAAAATTTATCTATATCCAAATCTCTTAATTGATCAATGGGTATATCGAAAGTTAAGCTTTTTATCTTCATTTATAAGTCTCCATCCTAATTTTCTTTTTGTACACGTAATTGAGACAACTGCAGCAGAAGCATTTTTTTTTCACCAATTGGTGTGTTTTTATCTAACATAATTTCTTTTGCTTCTTTTTGTAAAATTTTATCATCTTCATGTCTAGATTCTAAATCTTTGTGGTCTCTATAAGCAAAATCGTGATATTTGCATGCTTCATCTAGTTTATTTATTTCACTACTGCCTCTTTCCAGTCTTTAATTTAATTTTGTAAATGGACTACAATAATTATAGCCATGCAAATGCATTTCGGGTAAATTTAAATTGTTTAATTCCCAATTTATAATCCCTTTGTCGTGATGTTCAGAATTTCAAAATGAGTGTGGAATTACGTTTAAAACTCTTATAAGATAGGGAATTCCTTTCTGGTTATTAATAACAAAATCAAAAAAATTATTATTAACCATTTCACTATGTTTACTTTTTCACTGTAATAATTTTTATTTCCAGCATTTTCTTCACAATGAATAAGTAACAAGCTGTTAATTCAATTTCTAACATCATCCATCCAGACATATTCTTTTGGTAAATTATTGTATTTTTTTATAACTTCTCCAGATCTAGGAGTTCTTGGAGAAATATTTTTTTCTGGTGTGTTTGGTGCTGTTCTTGAATGTGGTTCTTTTGTACATTTTTCACTAATTATATAATTATACTTCCAGCCAATACTTGAACTTGGATTATTCCTTTTCTTATTAGGAATATAATTATGAAATACAGCATTGGTTAATAAAACAATTTCTGTGTAATTTTTTAGATCATTATCATTGTAATTGCATGCAAGTTCTTCATATTTACTTTTTGGTAACAATTTAGAAAGTTCTTCTGTTGATTCATATTCTTTAACTTTTATAAACAGTGTATCACCATCTATCTCTACTTGTACATCACTAATTTTATCATTTTGACCGTATTTTTCATTAATGTTATTAATATCTCCAGAAAGATATTTTCCGAGTTTAATAGTTGAGTCCTTCAATTGCATTATACCTAAATTTGGAGACCTATCTTTAGTAAACAATTCTCTTTCAAATGATGTTTCTTCGGGAGTAGGTGGATAATCTAATTTTTTATTTGCTGAAACAGGAGCTAGTGTTGTTATTAAATTTTAATTTCCTCCACTTATTTTTTCTACCTTTTTACCGATATCTTGTAATTCGTGAATGAAAGGTAGATCTTACTTTTGATTTTTTTTTCATATTCCACTTCATAGTGCTTTTTATAATTTTGATATTTCTCGATGAGTCATTTAACTCCAGAAATGTTCTTCGAATCTTTCATTTACATATAATTTTTTCTTCTAAATGAGTTATAAAAGTATTGAACGCTTTGATAGACAAGCTTTTCCCCCAACTGATCAAACCAGGGGGAATTTAAATGTTTACAATAATAGAATTGAGTTTTATATTCCTATAGGAGATGGCTTTTCTGTTCTAAATGACGCTTATGTTTATAAGCATTATAAATTTCAAAAGAGATTATTATTGAGGCTATTGATAATCCAGGTATAACTTCAAAAATAAAGAATGCTTTATTAAGATCGCCCAGTGAACAAAATTATTTAGAATTTTCTGGTATTGATAATAAATATCGAGTAAAATCTGTTCAGTGAAATAACGTATCCTCTTAGCTATTTGTTTGGTTTTATCCATGACAACAATAAAATTTATTGGAAAGGCGGTTATAAAATTATTATTTTTTTTTAGAAATTAATCTGATAACAAATGTTTATTTGTTTATGAAACCAATAATGCAGATGGTACGGTTCAGCACAGCTATGCTGATCCGGGAAAAATTCTAATTGAAAAATTAGAAATTATGTGGCCTATTGTTGAATACGAATCTAGCACGGCTATTAAAATTAAATAAAAAATATACAAACATACTAAAATACCTATTAGTTTTGATTATTGGCAATTTTTAGACAAAGAAGTCCCTGCCAAAACAACTGTTTTTAAATTTTGATATAAAAGATCAGTTTAATAATATAAAATTTGATATGCCCGATTTTGTAATTGCAGGCTTTCAAATTACAAAAAAAAAAAATCGTGCTGAACAGTATGGCCAAGCTGCTATGTTTGACCGCTGTAATGTGAAAAATATTTATTTTAAAATGGTAGAAATGAAATTTTTCCAAAAGAAAATTGGAATCTAGATATTGAAAAGGGTCTTTGTGATAAAATGTTCCTTGCTTATAGTGATTTTAGAAATTCAAAAACACAACTAGATACTATGTAGAAATAATGAACTTTATTATAGACCAACTTAAAACTTCGAAGGCAATATGAATTATTACTAATTTTTTCGGCGAAGACCGTTGTTTATTATAGATTGCTTATATAGAAAAACAACTGTAGCTTAAGAAAAATCAAATATAAAAATTAGTGTTGATTTTAATAAAGAAGTTGAAGCAGGTACAGTTTGTAATGCTATTCTAATTAGTCAACGGAATTCAACGTATGATTATTTGAAAGAGAGAATTAATGAAGATTTATACATTTTTTTAAATTAATAAGTTGAAGAATCAACAACATGTTTTGATATTTTAATACACTCTTTTAGACTTATAGTTGAGTGTTTACATTTAAAAGTTTTGCAAATTTTTAGAAATATAGATGAATTATTTGATCAAATAATAAATTATTTCCATAATTCTAAATGAGTTTTTCTTTCTCTTAATAAATTTATTTTCTTTATAAATAAAAATGCAATTGTTTCCATGCAGTTTTGCTAACATTTTAAAAAGTAATGGCAGTGTTTGAAGACCGCCTTCCTATAAATAAGATTGTGATGGCTATCCCTGCACTACGAATGTAAAACCGACGGTGCCATATGAAGTTGAGGAGATGTTGGCCGTTTGGGACGGTTTACCTTCGCTGCGACGGGGGTGTGTGTGACTAACTCCATGCCTCACGTCCGCTGGGCGGGCCTGCTGGTCTGCAAGTATGGGCGCAGCGGGGCAGCTGCCGCCCACGAACATCTATGACTGCCTTCCCCTCCCTCGTACGTCACCTTGAACACGTGACGCCAGCCAGTCACGCACCACCAGGGTGCCCCTCCAGGACTTTAGATATCGACGGAGTGAAGAATTTGTAATGTTCTAGATGATTTAGAAAATATAAATACAGGTGTCTCGCCCAGATTCGGGGAGACAGCACAGGGTTTTCACTTGGGCAGGAACTGCTGTTCCGTCAACCTTTTAAAGGGGGGAGGATTGCTGCCATTTTAGTTGATTATGGTTTAAAGCAAAATAATTATATGTAACATGCATATAGCTGGAAAAAGAGATATAATCTTGTAAAAATATAGATTTTGGGGGAAGTTTTATACAGAGTTATTTTGATGCCCTTTTCTACTAAATGCAATCAGTGGGAAAACTATATTTTTATATAACGTTTATTGACTGTAAAATTTTTTTTGGGGGGGGGGGAATATTGTAAATGATTTGAAGTTGATATATATACGCAAGGCAACGAATATTTTCAAACTTTTTCATTGGAACCAACCCAAATCCCTTTTTTGACATCATTGAGGGGCTCTCAGCTGTTTTCCAACTTAAAACACCGACATTCAGGAAGCAGTTGAGACAAAGGCCTCGTCCTGTACGTGTTGGCAAGCACCGTCACAAGATAATGCATCCGAAGATCTTAAACATATGGTTCACACATTTCATTCAAATTTACAAAGCTTACAATTATCAATCTTAGATAACATTGACGATAAATGTAAACTACGCTATATTGGCGAAAATCTAGAGCAAATAGAAGCTCTTTTTAAAAAAAAATTAGTAGAGCTTATAATATAAACTGTAAACAATAATACAATAATATTTCACTTAATTTTAGCTTAAATTTACTTGATTTTAATAGCTCGCTTGCCAAATAAGCGTTTTCTAGAGAACATGAAAATTTGCTTGAAATTAAGAAATTTGATTGATTTTAGCTCAGATTGCGTGTTCGATTGGTGCCGGATTTTTGGGGGCAGAAATTCAAACGTGAAATTCGAGGTAAAAAACATGAAATTCGGAGGGGGCAAAAAGTTTGAACATTGATGAAAAAAATTCTTGAAATTTTGGAGTAAAAAGCGTGAAATTTGGGGTAAGAAACATGAAATTTGAGCCTAAAAATGTATTGTTCTCAATATACCCATATACTACTATTGTCAGCAACTATTTTTTTATCGACCTCTTAATCCATCAAACAGAGCTGCATCATAGCATACGCGTGACCAGCGATTCGAACTCGAAAAGAAGGCCACAAACCCTCATTATACACCTCGACGGAAGTGGATAGTATCAACCCTCTTCAACACATGCAGTCAAAAGGGCAAAGTGATGGCCGCCAATGACCTTTCAGACGCCTTCCCCGAAGGTTAGTGTGACGTCAGCTCTAGATGGGGAGAAGTGACAGAATAAAGATGGAAGGGGAGGAGTACTGGCGCGTGAGGGGAGGGACTGGATTGTAATTGGATTGGATATGGCTTATTAACTTCCCGCGGTGCTATGCCTGAAGGCTCGCCAGGAGACGGCTTACAAACTAACTTATGACCTAACTTAAACTAACACCCATGCCTTACCTAGGATTCGAACCCAGGACCTCCTGCGCCGCAGACCGGTGGCGTACCAACCGACTGCGACACGGTGAACGCAAATGCTCCCCAGACTTCCGGAAAGTTGGCAAACACTGTGGATGACGAGGAAAAAACCAAGGGGGGGGGGGGGGTATTCCAAATGCGTTGCGAAGCTGTGGAAAAATAGACGTTTATATAATTTCATAGTCTCCTGTGTGTTTTCTTATTTCCATAATTTATATTTTGGCTTCTACTACGTAAAGGTGGTGTTTTTTTTTTTTTTGTTTTTTTTTTTTTTTCTTGAGCAAGGGGCAGACCAACTGTCGTCGTTATACTTCGTTTAACGTTTAACGTACCGCGAGGTGCTCCACAGCTGCGCTTATAATTTTCGCGTATTTTCAGTAGTAAATTTTTAAAGAATACATTTTTATAAGGTTGTAAACAATATGTTTAAACAAAAAAAAAGTTTCTGCCGTTCTGTATTCAAACACTTTGACATCGGGATGTCAAAGTTGTCGTCTCGCTATCTGGAAGTTGAAGCCTGTTAACGACGTTTGTGGCCACTCCTGCCCTGAAGACCTTATTGTTGTGTCAGAACGTGAATTGATTGGGGGGGGGGGCGGAGGGGGCTTAAGCGCGGTTGCCAAGTTGGCTAAGCGCTACCACGGCGCTGTGTAAACGCTCTCTTAATCTCCCCGTAATTCTGCACCCCATTCGAGAGGGGAGGTAAGGAAGTGTTGCTACAAGCCAGCCGCTCAGCCGCGCGACCTAATACCGACCTCCCCCTGCCTTGGGGCCGCCGTGGCTTAGCGGTTAGCCTGCTCGCCTCCCACCAAAACGAAACGGGTTCAATCCCCAGCCGGGTCACTCCCGGATTTTCGCATGTGGGAATCGTGCCGGACGATGTCGCTGGTCGTCGAGTTTTCTCGGGGATCTCCCGTTTCCCCCGCCCTTTCATTCTGACGCTGCTCTATGCTCCCCGCAACCACCCCTATCAGCTCTCAAGACCTCGCTGTTAAGAGCCGCCCAGATCTCTTCACTTTTCCCCACCCCTTCCCAAGGCCGCGACTTACCTCCCCAGTTACCCGCCAGACTGGACGCACGACGCTGTCAATCGTGCTGCGAGTTCAAGGGCACTCACTATCCCTCCAGGCTGGATTCCAGTTCTATAGTCCAAGAATGTTCACAGGGCAAAGAAAGGTAAATCCGGGAGACAGGTCATACAGCCCCTTGAATTAATATGAGTGGCACCTCGTATACATCAAACTCCCTGCAAACATTTGGCGTAAAGGAGGCATATAGAAGGTATTTTAAGATTAAGAAAAAATAATAAATCGACATATTACTGATTACTTTCAAACACAAAGGCTGAACCTACAACACTAAACCGAGCGAGATGGTGCAGTGGTAACTCACTGGACTCGCATCTGGGAGGATCCGGGTTCGATTATCTGTCCGGCCATCTTGATTTCGGTTTTCCATGGTTTCCCGAAATCACTCCAGGCGGATGCTGGAATGGGTTCCTTACAAATACCATTGCTGATTCCTTCCCAAATCCCTCTTCCCTGAGCAACGGTGCTTTGTCTCTAATGACCTCGCTGTCGATGAGATGTTAAGCCCAAATACCTACCTACAACAGAAATGTTGTTTGTAAACCGCACTTTTTCTGTTACACAATAGTATGTCTCCAGGCACCTAATAAACACTTGGGACTGCCTCGTCGAAGATGTGCAATAACAATAAATAACAAAACTAAAACAGAATGAGTACGCAAAAAATACAAGGCATACTGTAATGAGTGTAGGTTAAGTAGAGGGCGTAAAGCGAATATCCACGTATATGTTATGCACGGTAAAATGAGCACTTTTGAAAGTCCTGCTTAAGATCTACATGTATGCACATCGTGTATTATTCCGCCTTGTGTAATATTGAAGTTGCCATGGGCCTCATCGGTTTATTCATGCGTCGGTCAAGTGAAACTGTGATATTATTAGAAAAGTAAAATTGAACAAATCCGTACATTTTTACACTTCGGCGCATTAGAAAAAGAACAGAAAGCGAAAAAAAAAAAGAAGAAAATAATAATAATAATAATTTTAAGTCATTATAAATGGTTACCTAGTACGTTTTATTCGACGTTAAGATATGGAACTGCTTTCCATCCATCGTTACCAACTTTACTAGGCACATGTCGTTCAGTGCGTCTGTTAAAATGTATTCAGTCACTTCCTCCACTGATGGGAATTGTAGCAAATAACGAAGTGGGGGGGGGGGGGCAAGTTATTGTGGGACAGGCGAAGCAAAGTGTAGTAAGGGGCCGTTTCGTTTGGTGAAGCACAAATGATTTCTTCAGCCAATCAGATCGCATATCTCCGGTGCCTTCGCCATTATTATTTGCAAACATTTTAACGAGTATTATGTTAACTGTCCAACATGAACATAGCTTTTAAAAAGGGTAGTGTTAACGAAAAAATTTTCGAGCATGCATATAATACGCGAATGTTGATATATTTGCTAGTTTGTGCATTCGTGTCCACTGTGCCGTGGTTTAAAACTCTACGTGTTCTTTGTCTGTCTTGCTATTGAAAACAGCGGCGTGGTCAACAACATGCCGGTATGATTAGTTCATTTAAACATTCTCCACTTTGTCAGCCATGTAAAAGTTACTTATCGCATCCTGGACCGAAAGAACTTACCATACTGTGTTTACGACTTGTGAGCGTGATTTTTATTTACTTTTATTTATCTGTACGAAATTGTTTTCCACGGACTCTGATATTCTTGAATTGAATCTCGAAGTCTCCAGGATGTGATCAACAACGCTATCGTGGTATATTATTTAAAATTTTGTGTTTCAAATTTGTGACAATTTAGTGTTTCAATCGCGAAACAGTAATTTCATGGAAGAATGCACATCATCTTCACTCATTATACAAACAACCAGTTTTGCGGACGTATATTTTTTATGGTTACTTTCCGAAACTAAGCAGTTTCTTAACATCTAGTATTTTATTTCATTTATTAGTATTTGTGTGAAAATATATTAAATACTTAAGTCGCACAACTAGATTTTAATTCCGTCCAGAGAGACAGTTTAATTGAAATGCCGGGCAGTAGTGATTTGCTCTAAGTAGTTCGGGGCCCGCTGCTAGATGTCGTTATGTTCCAGGCTTTGCTTTGCTTCAGTCATCACTATAGAAGATAGAGATAGCTCTATAATCCTCCCTACTCTATAGAAGCAGATGAGATTCCGCCCCTGAAACTAAGCTGCCATGATGGTAAGATCGTATGTGCGTCTCAGTGAGTGGTTATTAAACTAGCGTGTGCTGTGTGGTTTTCATAGCCTTGATAACTGTGTTGAGGTTACGTTGAGAGCAAACCCGGTGCAAACTATTACCCACGCTCTTCTTAAATCCGCACTCAAGCTACGATGGAATTTCAGTCACGGAATTCTATGACAAATGCATAACAGCGCCTGCAAGCAATCATATGATATAAACAGTGAAAATGGTTTTTATATATTTACTCTTCGAAACATTCAGTTGCATTTTGGATTGGGAGATAGTAAATCATAACGCACAAGATATAAATTATAAAAATGTTTATAATAAGAGTTATATCTGATTTGTTACATTATAATACATTGATATGTATTGTAACGCGCGGAGGGATATTTAGTTTTATAAGTGCCACATATTAATTTAGCCTTAAGGTGCATATCTAGACGCTCACCTTCTGTCGTGTCGTCGCAGTAGGCTGGTTGTTATTACGGAAACGGGGGTCATGCACGATGACGCTGCGTCCAGGGCAGCATCTTCTTATCTCGGTGGCTGGCAGCAGACAGACCTCGTTTCCGGGTGTAATACGCTTTTATTATCGATCATATATAATTAAATTGTCCTGGTTTGCCTTCTGCCTCGCGGCGAAACTGCTGAGCGCTTGTTTTGTTCCCGTAGGCCCGTGTTGATGTGTTCTTGCGGCTAGCATTCTTTCGCCTCGGGTGTTTTGGAAATTGTCCTGAATACTTCGGTGTCTACCTATGGTGCGTTCAGAGGGTAAGGTTCGTTTAAAAGTGGGTTCATGCTGGTGTCCACCATAACAATTCGTAACAGAGCAACACAAATACCAGCCATAATGCAGAAAAATAAAGTTATCGGGGAAAAGTCTGAAGCGCTCGCATATAATGACCGGGATATTGGAAACAGTTTCTTTTGTCTGTCGTTATTGCAGTTTTGTGAGCTGCAGTAGTTCGTCATATTTATCAGGTGAAAGATTGGACAGTACTTAACATATGAGCCTTCTGTGGGAGAAGAGATGGGGGCTGTAGAGGATGTGGAAATACCGAGAAAAATCCACAAACCAAAGGCAACGTTCATCTCGTTACTTACATGGGAAAATCCAGGTCGACCACATCAGAAATCGAACCCGGATCGACGTGACGGGAGGAAAATCGTGTGACTACTACACCAACGTTGCCCCATCGATACAGGTAACCACGAAATTTGCCTTTCAATCGGTCGTAGTACAAATGGTACAAATTTAATTCGTAGCAAAGTAAACAGTAATGCGTAGAGCATGCCGCTCTTTAAACCGAATAAATATACGCCAACTTCGAAATACCTGACGTAACATTTCACCTATTTGGTAGCGTTCGCATGAATTGTTGTTCCGTCACATTTATAAACTCTTTAAGTTCGGTTGAGTAAATGACTTCATCTTCACTCACAGCAAGGTAAAGAAGAAAAAAATAAAGTATTCTTACAAACTATGGCACTTTTAAAATTGTGTGTTGTGGCTTGAATTAATTAAATAGAAAATATTTTACACACAGAGTAGCGCTAATGAAATTCTAATTTTATATTTCCCTACCTTTATCTAACACAAAGTCCATGAGACGTATCTCAATGTAAACGACAACAGATAGGGTCACGGTGGCTGAGCAGTTAGGCTGCTCGCCTCCCACCAAAGCGAACCGGGTTCAATCCCAGGACGAGTCACTCCGGATTTTCGCATCTGGGAATCGTGCCGGACTATGCCGTTGGTCGGTGGGTTTTCTCTGGGATCTCCCGTTTCCCCGTCTCTTCATTCCGGCTCTGCTCCATACTAAACTCAATCGCCCTCCTCGGCTCTCAAGACCTCGATGTTAAGAGCCGCCCAAATCTCTTCCCTCACTTCACTCAATATACGACTACAGCTACAAACAAGCATTCTCATTTAGAATGGAAATTATTTTGCATCTGCTAGAGAACGTCAAAAAGTGTTTTATCTGCTTGAAATAAAGTAGTTTGTTACTGCTACGAAGTTCGTTTGTTTATAACAAACGTATTTATTCATTACATCCTTTAGATCATTTTGGCCAGTTCATATTCTTTTCAAGGCTTATGTCTGCCGTTTCAAATGCGTAGAGATAATTTTCACATCTAACATTCATTTATACACAAACCTCAGAAACGCAATTCAATGAAAATTCTGAGATTTGAATTTAATATCCAAATACTCATCGCAAACCAGAGAGTACTGTAAGCGACTGAGAGAGAGCAGGTGTGCATAATAACATTTCGTTAACAGTTTAAAATTTCAATTGGGAACAGTTCTCTCAAAACTGTTCTTAGTATAAAGAAATCTCTCTTGCATAAAGTCCAAACCATACGTTAAAGATGGGGTAGACCGATCTCGCTGCCTGCGCACAACCATTCTCCGTGTCCCAACACTGAACTGCTTTTCTGTCAACACGTCTATAAAAATGGCGTGTTATGGCTTTTAGGTTAGAAAACCGATTTGTAAACAAATGCTTTGAGATGTATTTTTACTTTCTCTAGCCAATTTGTAATGCTGTTAGATTAAATCCAAACTGGTAAAAGTATTATATCCATATAATAGCGCTTGCCATTTAAAAATCAAAATATAAACAAACACTTTCATCACTGCTGACCATGTGACTGACAGCTATGTATGATTGGGGTAGGTCAATGTTGGGTACATGCGCAGAAGACGAATAAGTGGTCTAAATGATCTTAAGTCTACTGTCAAAACCTCTAACAAGTAGGCAGGTGTTAACATCTCGTCAAAATCAAGGTCGTTAGAGACGTAGCAAAGTTTCTCAGAGAAGCAAGAACAGGCCAGGAATCGGCAATGACCCGTAGTAAGGAACAATTCCAGCATTCCCCTGGAGAGACTTCGAGAAACCATAGAAAACCGAAATCAGGATGGCCAGACCGGGATTCGAACCCATGTCCTCCCGAATGCGAATCCGAAAGTTTACTACTGCGCCACCTTGCTCGGTACCTCTAAAATATGGGCATACGCTGTTGGAGAAAAAAATTACCTTGGAACGTCTATCGTTTTTAAAAATGCATTAGATTGTTAGTTAATACTGGCATGTAATACATATACTATACTTGATCCATTCTGAGCTGGCAACAGATGCAAACATGACCAGCGGCACAATTAAAGCCAGCGGCTGGCTTGTTGGATCGTAATATTCCTAATAGTAACATAGATAGCCCAATAGTTGGAAAAGGGATACTGTGAACCAACAAGCCAGCTGCTCTCTTTGATTGGGCCACTGGCAATTTTTACATCTGATGCCACCTTGGTAAGGATAAAGTATACATAGGTAACAAGCTTCATGATCGAAGGCATTGTTTTCGCAACAGTTAGAGATGGTAGAAACACTGCCGTATGCATACAGTTTCTAACGGGTCTTTAATGACAAAGCAGTAAACTATGTACGTTTCCATTTATGACGCTTATGGCAAAAAATATATTGCAATACAATTTTAAGTGCAAAAATGCTCTGCAGTTTTTGTTTGCAAAATTTTTCTGGTTTAAGTGGCTAAGAAAATTGTAAAATATTATTCCTCCCTTTTATAAATCAATAAACCGACTACAGGCCTTTTTATATTGCAAATTGTGTTTGGCTGCTTCATATGTCAGCAAAATACCTAAGACATCCTTGATCAATGTTGTTTTGTATCTTACGTTATTTTCAGTAGCCAGTATGGTAAAACTATAATAAAGAAAAGCTATTACATTTTGTAAGTACAGAGAATTAAAAACTGAGGTAAAGCGTAGTTTTACGTTCAGGTGAACAACACGCATTACTGCTATAAAAAATTAATATGAGGAGAAAATAAAGATTGGTTCGAGCACAACAGCTCAGAAATTCCAGAAGTAAAACGGTGGAAACTAAATTACTGAACAGTGGAAATTTTAACACCCTCAAATAAAAAATTATGGGACACTTACTGTTTATGCATCACATGGCGCAAACGTTTATAGTTTTATTGAGCATATACGGCCGCTTACGCGACGAAAGATTTTGCACGCAGCGCGTGAAATATTTTTTTGTTCGTATCGCTTGTATGCCTTTCGGTATATTAATAACGGGACGTTAAATGGGACACAAATACTGAATACACGAGGCTATCTTTAACACACTGCTTCAGCTTAGGAAAGTATTGAATGGAATCCCAAATAGCATCGCATAAACCCCGATGGCTAATTAGCAGTTCCAGCTGTTTCCCGTGACGTAAAAGTTTTAATGGAAAGGACGTTCAATCTCTTATAATTTATGTAACCTTTTTCAAAAGAGACGACAACTGTAGTAAGCATACGAAAAAGTGTGCAGTACATCTTACCTAAAAAGTCTTATTTGTCTTATTTGTCTAAATTGTCTTATTTAGTAAAGAGAAATGCAATAAATAGTACCCCTAATTTTTTACATGCGAGTAATACCGTAGTTAGTTTTCTCACGTTTGTGATATATTAATTTTAATCCACGAGTTAATTTATATACACATACACACATAAACACATTGCACAGGCAATGAATTGTGTGTGTGTGTGTGTGTATTGTATATTGTACAGTTTCATGTGATAAATTTCATTGCCTTTGGCGACAAAGAAAATAATTCCTTCCGTCCATATCTGACATTTTAATTATGTGTCACGAGTACACAGAAATAATGGGGCTGAGGGATATATGTGGTGAAAATGATAGGAATGCCTGTATGATAAAGGTCCGAACTCCCCTTTGCTCAACTTTGCAGTACAGCAAAACAATCTTGTACAGAATTCTGCAGCCTAGTGGTCGTTAAAATTAATATAATCGATAGGAATAGTAGGGAGTTGGAGAGACTAGAGACTCTGAAGAACAACATAAAATGATTCGGATAACCTTAGCAATGAATACCCATTTCCATGCCCTCATATAAAATCAGAAATATTAAACGGGAATTGCGTGTTGAGTAATTGCATGTTCAGTATCATTGACTGCAGAGCGAATATAAAAAAATGTTGGTGACACCACGTGATAGTCTGAAGCAACTAAAATGGTTCCGAGAGAGCTTAGACTGGACACAGCAACTGTGTCGACAGGAAATCCGCCTGACAGTAGAACACCGGGCCGGTTCTGGACCACTTTGGTCACCGGCAGGTCTGGTGCAATGAAGCGATTAATTGAAAGGATTAACGGATTAATTGAACGGATTAACATATTAATTACAGGTAAATTGTAAATTTCATGTATTACCTGGTCTAATTACAGGTAAATGATCAAAGGGTCAGCATTGGAAAAACTTCTGGGTTACCCTTATCGACATCGGGTGTATTTGATTAACCTGAAAAGGGTGTCGCTCAGTATAGGAACATTTGCTGGGTCACCCTTATCGTCAATGGCTGCGCGAGAGTGTGCCAAGGATGCGAGGTTGCAGGCTCGCCTCCTCGATCGATAGAGGCCGCTTTTTTAACACAATTTAAGCGCATTTCCATTTTCGATTCTTTAGAAAGCAGAATTTACAAGGAAATCTTATTCAAGAAAGATCGCCATAATATTTACTCTGATCATGCGTAATAAAATCATAGTAATAATCCATCATATCAATTTCATAATTAACTTTATTTACGTCAGTTTCAGACATAAATGTTTGTGTGGAATGGACGCACATGCAATCAATTATAAAATATATTTCCTACATTATGATTACAATTTTCTTACACACAATCATAGTGAATATTATGACGATATTCCATGATGAAGTTTTTCGGGCAAATTCTGCTTTATGAAGCTTTCACAATGGAAATATGCTTATATTTTGTTAAGAAATACAGACTATTATAATAGATAATTCTTTTTACATTTAAAAATTATATTTTAGTAAAATACTTTATAATGTTGCTATATATATATATTCTTTTTTCGTATATCATGTACAGCATAAATCGTACTCTTCTGACCACTTTTATGGTGTCTGTACTATATATTATTTTAATGAGTTCTTCGCGTATAGTTGGGTGAAGTGCTCCTTAAGCATATACTTTACTTCAAACTTAGCGTACGTCGCAAGTACTGATATACGAAAAGGAAATACGCTTGAGACGAGGAGCTAACACTGCTTCCAAGACACCACGCAGATAACAAACATTATTTCCGTGCTCTCTAACATTGCTTAAATATTCTTTTGCACGCTGCCTTATCGCTAAATGTGCTGACCGGTAACACTTGAAACTAATGTAGGGACATGCACTGGACCTTGCTACAGACTTTGCACTAATACAATGACAGGATCGCCGCTTAACTTCTCGTAGTACCAGCGGAATAACAGGAATACTGCACGCAGTTTCAGAAACTTGCACGTAGATGCGCCAAAGCTTCTCGCTTCTCTGCCTCCAGTGGCCAAAGTAGCTTCAGGTACTCTTAAGAGGCTTGCTAACCCGTTATACAAAAATTATTTGATTTAGTGTTGTAACAGAAGTGTCAGATGAATTACTGAAAATATTCCATTAAAGAAGCATTACATTTCATGGGTGTGTGCAAATTTTGGTACCTGATTATTAATACCTGATTTGGGGTTGTCATTAAAAGGGGAGAATAAATTAATATATTAAACTGTCTATTGAGTTAATTGCGATGATAATATGCGTTAGTAGTTAATATATTATGTCCGTAGTGATGGACAAGGACATTATAAAAGCTTTCTTGTTGCATTTTTCCATAAATCATTCCCAATTTCAATTATAAACATATAAATAAAAAAATCTATATGGAAGGCAACGCGGGGTCTTAATGGCCACTTTCTGAGTGTGCGATTTATTTTTGTTCATTATATTTTGTTTAAAATCAGTCATCATTGATGAGAAATATTGACAACTACTGTTCTTCAATATCGTATCTCATTGTACGTCTCTACTCTATTTTAATGAGTTTGGTGCTGTATGACTGCACTGTTATTTTTTTGTATTGGTATTTGTAAGGAATTATTTGGAAACTAGTCGCCAAGGGTATTATTGGAACACTAGAAATAAATTAGGGAAAATGTCACAAAAGTTTAACATACAAGTACTGTAGACTTCAGGTTTATTATACGCATTGATCTACATAAACGAAAATATTGTGTATTAATTCTACAACACTTCTGATCTAGAGTTACTAGAATATATTTGGCAACTAATTACCGAAGAACTCTGTGTATAAAGTACAGAAACATTTTAATGATAATATGAACAACTTAGACAGTTGTTAAACCCCACGATCATTTAATTTACAACTAATCGTATACGTTTTCTACACATTTGATGACTTTCACGAAGATAATATTAATTTAAATAGTTTTATAAGGGCTATATTTAATATTTTTAAAAATAAGATATGTTCTTAACTAATGTTAAGACTTTAAAATATTTGACAAGTATTAGTTTTTTTGCTGGTGCATAACTTTGGTTTTTTCCGCTATGGTAAAAATGTATTAACATTTATCCGAAATGTCTTGCAAGAGAGAAGTTCCCTTCCTTGCTAAAGGATTCGTGTTCTTATGACTGCAAAAATAGGAGTGTAGATGTTCACTGAATATAGAGGCGACCATAAACCGGCTAGTAGCTCTGTTATAGCGTCTGAGGATAAGATCTTGGCCGAAATGGCGTTATGTGGCGCAGTTTCCAGCTCCGTAACTTTAGACATTCGCCCTGCTTTGATGGCCTGCCTGATCCCTGCCTCCGATAATCCGCGGCCAGGGAGTGTTTGTCAGCAAAAAATACCAGTCGAATTGTTCACAGACTGTATTGTATGCTTTTCGAAATTGACTTGCACAAATCGTTCACCAAACTGAATGCCTATAGTGCGTCTCACTCTTAGATTGCAGTGGGTAGCTAACAAAACCATTTTATATTTATGCACTACTATACAATTGACAATTTTTTTGTTCGTATTTGTGTAATTTCTAACTTATTCTGCCAGCACAGTACAACTTCTTGCACTCTAAACATTTTTTTTGTACTTTTACAAGAAAAATCCTTTGAAACCCAGTTGCCAAGAAAATACTTTTTAAAACTACATAGAATTGTCTTGTAAAATCTGCAAAAAATGTATTTGTAATATCACAATTTACATTACTGAGAATTGTACGTATAATATATTTTTTTCTTCTAGAAAAGAAATTTGATAAATTAATAACATCGAATAACTAAAAAAGAAAAAATTTTTGAATATAATTTACGAAAAAAAAAAAAAAAAATTACTCTTCGTCAGCACGGGGGACTAGAACAAACGCCTCTTGTATTATTTCACCCTTACAAGACCAACTTGACACGAACTTACAGGTATGTTTTTTTTAAGTAAATATAAATTCAAGTACCTACAAAATATTAATGCAGTTATTTAGTTAGGAAGAATAGGTATATTAATTTCATTTGAAGAGTTCTGTTGTTAAGTTAAGAGATTTGGATGGTTCTTAACAACGAGGTATTGAGAGCTGGTTTAAGAATTCTGTGTAGCTAGGAAACATTAACAATTAATGAATAATAGGGTCACGTTTCATTATGATTATTTGTGCTGTTTTAAGTGTTTTACGTTATTCAAAGTTCCAATACATTTCTTTTTGTATGCAGCTACACTTTACGTCACCCATAGTTTTCGCACAAACAGCTATATAGGTTTTACGTTGTTGAGTGTCCGCCATTCTGCTGAAGTTCATAGAAACGGGTCAGTACAGTGCAAACATTTCTTGAGCTATATTACAAACACGGCCCTTGTAGTTTTGCAAACGAGTAGTTTCACAAAAGAGATATTTGTACTGTTACAAGCATTTGTAAAATTACAGTGGATTTCTCAGTAAAAATTACAAAAATTCTTTTTACGCTGTGGCTTTTGATAACATATAGCCATCTGGAAACAGCTCCCACCATGTACTCTTTACTGCAATCTAAAAATGAGACGCACTATAGAATGGCATACGATTTTGTGTGAAACACAAAGGCGTAGTAAAGAAAAACTCCACCGAATTGATTTCGAAATACTGGGTTTTATTTAACAGCAATTGTTTAAGCGATCTGAGTTTAAACTTTTATAGCACAGTTTACTACGGTTTGCCATACGACTCTACGAGTTGCGGGACACACTTATACCACATCTTGATGTACACTGTGTGCTGGAACGATTGATATGAATTCTCATCAGCAGAAACTATAACGGATGTGCGACTAACAATTAAAGTACGGCACAAACGCGATTTAAAAAAAGTAGCGTTGTCGTGCAGCATTTCGGGTAATTTAAATGCGAAACCATCTATTTGTTAGCAGATTGGAGTTATACAAGGGTTGGATGGAACATTACTGTATTCAGAGACTTGAGTGGACCTAGGATCCGAACTTATTTAGTATTTAGTCTGTACACCATCGATGATAATACTGTATTTCGTTCTTGCAACTTTTCTCCTGTGAAACTACCCAGTATTTCTCCACATGTTCCAGACATCATTAAAGGTTACTGGTTCGGTCATATTATCTGTATATTCGTTGTTTGCGCGCTTACACCTGTCTCAGTAAAAAAATATCCTAGGAGTATAACTTTTAGCCACAAATATTCTAAGTCCGTACGGTTTTGTTTGGATCATATAACGCTTGTTAAAAGAAAAAAAAATCGTGAAAAGGGGGGGGAAAAAATGCCTTTTTAGAGCTTGCGTGTGCAGTTTCCTTAAGAGGTAGAAACAAAAGAGAAACCTTACAGTCATACTCACATCTGTGGCCTTTCATTGCGTGTACCAAAGTCCGACTGTTACACATTTAATTTGCACAGAATAGCGTGGCAACGTAAGCAGTGCTGTTTACTGTATCCTAAGTCACAGACAGTTATATAATTTTCTTGCAGTGCAGGGTAACGTAATAACTAATTGTAAACAATTACACTTAAAATATTATTTATTCTCAGCAAGAGAAGAAAACTAAGATTGAAAAAATTCTAACTGATGTGTGACATCTTCATGTAAGTGCAGCACGATAACACAAAATTAAAGAAAAGTTGATATCATTACAATCAATGTTTGTAAATAAACGTAGTCATGTCATTTAATAACAATGCGAATTTTTTATTACTATAAAGTAATATTGTTATTACTAACAAAACATTTGGGTGTAATTTTTGTTTATATTCCACAGTGACCAAATTTTTGTTTTATTCACATTTTTAAAGATCGTACCTATCTCATAATTACCTATAAACTCTAACACTGCCAGAAACACATTTCAGAACTCCAGGTGGATATTAATAACATAAAAAAATTCTTTACCGAGCTCATTTGTTTGTAGGAACTGATTATCTGGAATGTTAAAAAAAATGCTTGATTTGTATTTTTAATGGTTTGTCACGATGAAGCCCGATAGGAATAGACATATTTTTAAGGTCAAGTAAAGTTTCCTTCCTTCCCAAGAAGTCAGTATCCCAAATTGATTAATTTGATATCTTCTGTAATTAATGAAAATCGACCTTCAACGACATCTCCCTACCACCTGTGCAGATATAGTCGGGACCTAAAAGAGACACTCATATCTTTGCAGGAATACTCTGAGAGAAAACTGGAGGAAACACCACAATATTAAGTTTAATGTTTTAACAACTTTATAAATAATCCAGATATTACCCCTTCTTTTTTTGTGAATAAGATTTTAAATCCTTTGATACGTGAGCATCTATTCGTTCAGTGGGAAATTGTTACTTCGTTAGCTCTTGAACCAGATTTGGGAGAAAAAGATTAAACATTTGAAAGCATCTCATAAGAAACAGGGTATATGTTGTAATCAAGGAAATTATTATACGTTTTGTAAGGAAGGAAAATAAGTTTTGATCAAGTTCCATTTTATAGGGCATAAGAATGAACGCTTCTTGGCCAAGTGAGCACCTATAGGAGGCGGGACCATTTTGAGTGATTAATATTTTACTCCTTCTACCATCTTATCGGCAGATTCGCAGTCTCCTACGAAGCAATTTAGGTCTGGTGTTAGGTCAAACAATGTTAGGAAAGATATATCACCACTCTTTAACTTGTGTCGTTATGTTTATTTGTGTTTTTTCAATGGCATATATTTTAAGAGATTTTAAGCTTTATGATTGTGTTGTTTCATTGGTTGTGATAGTGCGATATAGAGCTAACGATTGTGTGGTAGGATAGTTATTCTGATTGACGCTTTGTGAGAATAACGTCAGGTTTTACGAAGTATTCTTCTCAGTTATTTAAAGAAAACTTATAGTTATCAGTATTTTTGCTACTGCGATGCTATGGCGTGAGATCATATTTATTATTCTCTCCCTTTACATGCCTGAGTTCTGTCGTGTCTCTTTGGAGATCATCAATGCCACGGAGAAAACGAACGGCAAGTTGCCATTCCAGGAGGAGTAACATCACCCCCCCCCCCCAAATTCGCTGAACGTCTTCCTGGGATATTGCTGTCTGACCCTGAAGTTTTCCTTTGGGGAAGGCCATGAGGATAGTCACGCACAAAACCTCGTCCATGCCCGCCTATAAAATCTATAAAATGTCAGTGTTAAATGATTGCCTTTGACATACACGCTTGGGGGTAGAACGAAGATACAAAATATATCTTCACAACTTGTCGCTGAGACGTCGAATGCACGCACACGCCTGCACCAACACAACGTTTTACACCGAGACAGTGAGAAACCTGAATATAAAGATTTTCAGCAAAGTTCTCTAATAGATTTACAGAAAAGTTCTCCAATAGATTAACAGCAAAGTGTTTTAAAAGATTTACAACAAAATTCTGTAATAAATATACAGCAAAGTTCTCTAATAGGTCCCCATGATAACAGGTGCCGAATTTCAGTATTAATACACGAACGATGAATAATCTATTATCTTTCTGGTAACTGTATGACAGATCAAAATATAGTTCGATTTATTTCTGTTAAAGAAACTTTTCATCCCCGGTGTAGGATCAAAATGCACTGCTGTATGAATTGTGGAAGTGAAGGAAAAATCATTGTTCTAATAGTATTATTATATATTTCAAAATATTATAGCAGCCTAGAAATCGCCTGATTAATGACGCTTTATAAGCAGCATTTAAGACTTTCGTTGTCTACAACATAGCGAATTTCACACTTCTATTATTTTTACATGCTGGTTGATACAAATACAAATTTTTATCTGACAGTTTAGTCGAAAATAGTGACGGTTTCTGAAATGAGGTTCCTTATTTATGTCATCTCGAATTTTATGGCTCTATAGCCTACGAACGTTGCGAAATTCATTCAGTGAACACAACCTATTATAGTTCACGAAATGAAATTAAGATTTCAAACCCCTGGTTTTCGTTTTGCCAAATTATTTTTGGGAACCTTGAAAACCACTGTTTTCTTTCGTAAGGCAGTTTTTCTATCATTATTTTACACGTACACTCAAAATCTGAATCAGAGAGAGTTTCACTGTTTCAATCATTCAAACGTATCTGACTGATACAACTCTCACTTCGGTGAATTTAACAGAAAAACGAGTGAAAAAATATTATAATTCCTTCACTGATTTATTCAGTGACATTTCTCACTGATCCGTTAGTCGTTTTTTCCACTGTTTTCTCAGTGGTTTATTATTTTTGATTGATGGACCACTGAAACATCTGAGCTACTTGCTCCGTCTCTAATTATTTTTGACTGATGTATCAGTGAAACTGCGTGTAAAAATGGCCGTTGTACAACGTTTAAAAATTGCTGTTAATCAAAGTGTATCAAGTGAAGTTATAACGAATAAACGAAAAAACCAATACTAAATACTTTCTAAAATGTGTTTCCTATTTTGTCTCTGAAAACGCCATTTTACGAGCTAATATGAACACACAGACTCTCATTCCGTTTTATCGACTTTCATTTCGTTTCCATGTAATCGTCACAGCGCTCTGTTTGAAGGATTAAACTGCACATGTGATGAAGAGAGTGCACTCATATATACTATTCGTTTTAACAATCCTAACGGTACCAATCAAACCAAAAACATAAAGTAAAAGCATACCACTTCAAGCTACACGATTTCTCAGCAATACTATAAGAAATGTATTTTCCTCTCGCAATTTCAACTTGGTGTGGTAGCTCAGATGGCAAGTTAACGGCCTAGAATCGAAAGGTGCGTTAGTTAATTCCCGCCCACTTGCGAAGTTTTCTTTACTTTTTTTTTAATTACGGTAAATTGTACAATAGGCTATAAATAGTAAACTATCGTAAATATGTTTATTTCACGTTGCCTACATTCAATAAAAGCATTATTAAATTCGCCACTGCAGTCGGCCGTCACTTATTCAGTCAGTGAAATTGTTTCACGTCACTAATTCAATCAGATAAATTTACTCACTGAAACAATCAGTGGTTTTCCACTGATTCTAAATGGAACCATTTCCATTTATTCAAGTAGGTGAATCTGACTGCAAATCAAAGTTTGCTACTGATTCGAATTTAGAGTGTACAACATCGAGTAAAACGCTTCTGCGCACAGGACCTGAATTAAATTCTTTGCATAAAACTCTCAAAATTACCTATGACCAATGTATACTGGAAATGTGGTTTAGTCGAATTCCTCTTTTGATTACTTTTTTTAATTAAACATTTGTTACTTTCAGTTTTGTATAATGTTACCGATTAACAGGATTTCAAACATTATGGCATTTATAAGAAAATTCTTTTTGGCTATAAATACCAGTAGTAAAACTAAACAAAATGAAAACCTTCAGTGAGTACGTTGGTGATATGTTTCATTTTTCCAGATAAATAGTTACTTACGTTAAAAACTTTTCTATTGGAAATATATTGGAAGTATGCCTATTTAGAAACGCTAACATACCAACAGGTACGTGGCCAGTGATTCTGTAAATCTTCAAATTTATAAAGACATGAATAGTATGACATATTGCGTTGGAATAAAAGAATATGTCACGTTTGCCATGGAGCTTTTCATAACTTTTTTTTTTTTAATTTTTCTTATCTGTAGTTGTACAATATGAACCAGGCATGTAACCTTGTAAATTAAAGATGAGAGCGTGCCATCATATAGTTCGCGGTCTACCACGAATCCATAATACCATTTGCATAGTAGATAATCGCTGATGGATGCTAGGAAAATATGATGTTAAAGCCATTAGCGCAATGCTGGGACTTCAATTGGCACCGCACATTTAACAGTCGACTGTTGCTACATAGCAAATGCAGGACGATTGTGTTTCGAATTTTTGGTTTCGAAATAATTTCCATTACGAAGCATAATATTATTATTTTTAACTTACTAAACATGAATTGTGAATCTGCATACATTATCCCCTGCCAACTGTATTGTCCGTTGTGTTAATAACATAAACCTTACCATAACGACGTCGAATAAATTATTTCGAAGGTTGATGGCATAAAACTTCCCACCTAAGCATCATCAAATGGACCCGTTTTAGAGATCATCTCAGTTGTACCGATTTGTAAATAGTTATGTTTTCTTTTCCAAACCAGACTGGTGAATTAGTTACTGCGAATTTATCACTAGGTCGTAACTAGGTATAAACGCTGAAATATTCACCAGTGATAATTTGTCGTTCTTATTCATCAGGAGATATACCAACAGGATAAATTATGTGTATGAGACTGTAAAAAATGTATTTGAAAAGTGTGTGGGGAATGTGTCAGATTTTGTAATTTTAAATAAAGCCCTATTACAGACATTGAGTTGTTTTACCGTGTCTTGAAGACTGCACTTGTTCGCTGTCACCATGCTTGTAGGCTATAGTATCCTCCGAGTCAAATTGCCTCTGACTTGTCCGTCTATCCGAATATCCTTTGCGTACACTTGTCACTGTCTTAAAAAAATGTAAAGAACCGTCTATATGATAAGGAAACTATACAGTTAATCGCTCTACCCAAATTGACTTAGTTCCTTATACATTTTGGAAAAGCATACTATATACTTGGTTAATCCTGTTTGTGAACAAAAAAGTTTTAATGTGCATATTTTGGATAGTATATTTTGTTTTATTTCGAATGAAGTCGTTTCCTCAAACTACATTGTCTAGACTACATCTCATTAAGCTATGTGATGTTTGGCAGTGACATTGTACCAGTAGCTAGCCTAATGCTGGCATCTCTTCCCAAAATAGAGGATACATACCTCGTTCCACAGTGTATCAGTCAATATCAGCTTGTTGCGAAAACGCTTGTGTTGTTCTTTACGAAATTATTGGCGCAGTACGAGCACAAATTAAATAAATACAGGTTCTCTTTTCCTGCATTGCACGGCGAAATTAGTAGCGTACAGATTTTGCTATCATAAGATGTGTACTTGCTGGTAAGCAGAAGTCTCTTCCATCGCGTTACTATATAAATGAGCTGGGGAAAATTCGCTTTTCCCGCTGCAATGTTTATCGAATAGTTGAGCATACTCTAGTTTTCTGACTTCAAACTTCGACCCCCATCAGGGAAACAAGTATTGTATCCTTGTCATCTAGTTTTTATTTATGTCAATTTACACAATTCCTGGTTTCAATATGCATTTTCTCATGCGAGACATGAAAGAATAAATTATGGGTAAATCTTTATTATGGTTGCAGATGCCACAAAAACAACGCTGGCGAAATATTGTGGACTTAAAAAATATATGTTAAGAAATGTCCTATGTCCTGACAGTCCTCGTTTTTAAAACATTGGATCTGGAATATAAGTTACGGGCAAACAAAAATAAGTCCAAAATAGAAATGATGCTGCGCCCTTAAGTACAGCACGTACCAAAATATGCCTTGCTTGCAACGTCCGTAAAGTAAAGTGTGTCTTGTGGGGTTAAATAAGAAAATGCGTGTTTGGACCTTCGATCCGGCCTCCATAACTCAAGGAATGCAGGTAGCTTGCAGCATGTTAAGGAGCGAGGGGTAGTAGCTAATCATCGGCGACATCTGGTGTTTAATGATGAGACGGGGAGGAGGGGCGGTGAGTTACCGCGCCTCGTGGTTGGAATCTCAGATTGGCGCGTATGCACGACGTATCTGATCCAGGAGCACCGCCTCCTCCAAATCTCCGCGGGCTTAGTAGGCGACCCACGTTCTCCGCTGGCTGTGGCGGTGATTTGTTACCCCAAGGGGGGGGGGGGGGGCTCTGGATTCTGCGAAATGCTAATGCGACGGTGGAAATTATCTGCGGTTAAATACTTGTTAATGTATGTGGGGCGGTGGGGCGAAGAAAAGGGGAGAGTCCGTTCTTGCTTTTTAATTGCTACATGTTCGGCGTAGTAATGAGCGTCTGGGCATCTTCATTCTGAAGAGGGAAGAATTCATTTTATCCCCTGATAGTCTTTATTGTTCCTATCCCACCTCCAGTTCTATTAAAAAATAGTTCTTAGAATATTTTAATATAAATAATCTGAAAAGAACATTCTGGCCTTCACAGACAGAAAGGTATGTTTGAACCCAAAAAATTACTTGTTTTTATAGGTCAGAAAATAAGTAGCTGTTCTAAAAAATAATTTATTTTGACTAATGAAAATCCCAAGTGCATAAAAAACAATATTGTGATCATCTAACAAAATACACACTTGAAGTGACCAAACCGTCTAGTTGCGCTAACAAAGTCTGCGTGACAACTAAATGTTTGTGCACATTTGTTTGGCTATATACAAGCAAGCGTTTCTTTCAGTGTTTGGTCAGAATTAATAATTACAGTGTGGAATTCATATTCATACGTGTTCTATCAGTAATTAATATGTACTCTAGCATTTGAGTTGTCTGGAATTTTCTATATTATTCACTCTAAGCTACACCTACTACATCGTTAGCAGACGTGCATAAAATATATCAATTAAAATACGTTAAAAATTTCACAGCTATAGTGTTCTAACTGTGTCGTCAGTAGGCTCTATAACTAGAGACTATTGGCAAAGGAGGCGATTTGTAAAAGCCTCTTTAAAAAATAAACCATCTGCACACAAATAATGTCTCGCTCGTTGGCAATGTTGCTATCAGTCGGTGTTGCGAAATATGTGACTTCGTCCTCACTGCTGTGGTCCGAGGCAGAATATTTATTTCGGATCGATGCATTAGATACTTAATTTATATTAATGAGGGCGCGTCACCACCCCTAATTCCGTCAATATCTGACAAGTATTATTGGATCTAATTAAAAATATCACCCGTAGTCGGGTCCAACTGTAAATATTACGTAAAGTGATTATAGACTTTTGTGCATATTCCAGACACCATCTAGCCGAACTGTCAAAATCACGCAATTTTAAACAGTTTGTGTTTGGTTTTCTACCAGACCGAAAATTTCATAAATGAGTTGCGTGATGGTGTGATTTGAATTTATTAACAATTTCCGTTCAAACGATAAAGTATGAAATCATTATATATATTTCTCGTAAATTATTCAGTACGTGTACACTCATGAGCAGTTGAATTAGCGACACCTCACGTCTTGGTGAAATGATGCTGTTGTCACCTCGTAGAATGAAATAGCGTCCAGCCCCGCATGACTGCGTTATGGTCAGACATTATCTGACCCTCTGAGTAAAAGTCGAAGATCTGAATGCATTCTATTGTGGTCAGATAGTTGGGACCAGACGTATGGACAATCCATCTCTCACGCCGTGCGGACTATGGGGTTTCCACGCTCCATCATGTCAACGGTGTACCATGAGTTCATTTATTCGAATAAAACCACCGCCACCATGGACAACTGCCGTGGCGCACAACCTATCGATGACAGGGGTCGCAGGGGTCGCCGTTGGCTAGCTCAGTTTGTAACAGCGGATAGACAGGCCACAGGGCAGCAGACCACTCGCCAATTTAATTCTGGACCACAACAACCTGTGAGCCGCCAGAACCAACTCCGTGATATTAGGTACAGAAGCCGCCGCCCCACAAGGGAACTTCTGCTCATCGCGCTTCACAAGGTTCTGCTATTAACGTGGAAGCTGAAACACCGCCATCGGATGCTCGACGCATGGAGAATGGTATCCTGGACAGACGAGTCGAGGTACACGTTGTTACACAGCGATGGCTGGGCACGTGTGCGTTCCCAAGCACGTGATACGATGGATCCCTCGTGTCAACACGGCGCAACTCAGACCGGTGCGGACTGATTAAGTGGGATGAAACTGATCCTCAGGTTTATGTGGCGTCGTCCCTCGCCGGCAAACGTTACAGCGTCGATCAGGCAGTTCATGTGCGCACATTTCTTCAACTACGGAAACATGCAGGAAACCTACTTTTACCTACAGGAACATGCAGGAGACCTACTTGCATCTACGAGAACATGCATGAGACCTACCTGTTCCTACAGGAACACGCAGGAGACATACCTATACCTACAGGAACATACAGGAGACCTACTTGCATCTACGAGAACATGCAGGCGACCTACCTGCACCTACGAAAACATGCAGGAGACCTACCTGTACCTACAGGAACATGCAGGAGACCTACGTATACCTACAGAAACATGCAGGAGACCTACCTGCACCTACGGAAACATGCAGGAGACCCACCTGTACCTACAGGAACATGCAGGAGACCTACCTGTACCTACAGGAACATGTAGACTACAGGAACATGCAGGAGACCTGCCTTCACCTACGAAAACATGCAGGAGACCTACCTGTACCTACAGGAACATGCAGGAGACCTACCTATACCTACAGGAACATGCAGGATACCAACCTGTACCTACAGCAAGATAATGCACAGGCACACACATCCCGAACTGTGCCCAAGTGCTTGGACGAACACTCCACCGGCTTAAGTTTGCTTGCCTGACCCTCGAGGTCACCCAACCTCAATCTTATAAAACACACCTGGGATGCTGTCGAGAGCGATGTGCTAGTCGTGGATCCTGCTCCGGCCAATCCATGCCAGGCCACATCAACGCCGTGATCAGGTGCTGCGCAGTGACAGGTAGGTATCACTGATTCAACTACTTTTGAGTGTAGGGAGATGTTATATAATTGTGTTATGCTTACACTGAAACATTCTCACTTAACAACTGTGTTCAGTTTTTTAATCGGAATAGTTTTAAATCGTAGTACTTATATAGATATCTGCGAACATGACGTAAGCCTATATGTGACGCGTTCTCCGAAAAGGTACCTTAGGGCGAAGCACTCATTTTGAAGTTTGGGCTGTTTTTGTAGACAATTCTATGGGGAATTCAATGAAACAAGTCGCACCACTGTAGCGTTTATACGCTCAGCATGTTCTGTTCATATCTCGAAAACGATATGTTACGAAATTTCAACCTTTGTTTGGGCCTCCTGAAAAACATACCCCAAGGTAACTTTTCCGAGAACGCGTCACATATTAAGTGAAGAGCAATGAGTGTCGCAATTCCATTCAGTATCACAGGACTGAGAAGGATTAAAGATGCATCGACATAAGTTCGCAGGAAGTATTTTATAATTTCAAACCACTTACTAAAATAAACAGCGTGGCAACAACTAGTACAAGTCTCGTGGCGATTTTTTTGACACTCTTATTGGCAGAAAAGGTAACTGTACATTGAGGCTCAGAAATGGATCACTTTTATAATAGCCCATTTCCTGTCTAAATGGCCCCAACCCAACACATAGTTCTAGAGTTAGGTGTTAGCGTTGATCAAAGCCACGTGATAGTCAGCGATCGGAACCCGACAACGTCTCACTATTTAGACGCGCGCCAATACCAAGAGCTCCTCAAAAAGCTTTTCACTCCCTTTGACAAGAAAACCTTACTCTCCCTCCTCCCGATTCCCCGTTGTAAACCTAATTACTGAGTTAAAATTAACTAGTTTGGCACTTGATGTCCATACACTGTGATGTTAGGCACATACATTAATTTCCAAGACAGTCGTTCAATTATTTGACGTAGGCTACGTGTGTTTGATCCTGTGGAAAAATTGCTACGTCTACATGAGAAAAAAACAGATTAATTATTACAAATTTTTTGCCTAAAGATAATGTTATTAAGTATAAACTTAACAAAATGATATTGTTACGGTACTTCATTAGAATATAAATTTCTGAGGTATATGGTAATATTCGTTGTCCAGTAAGTTATCATGTGGCGAACTCAATTATTCTGCAAAAATGTCAAAAACAGAATTGATTAAATCTTCTACTCAGGCAAGATGTAGCTCTGTGTGTACAGAATAACCCATTTGGCCCGTTTGTTTATAAAGAAATATGTTCGTATTTAGGGAACTGTTTTGCAAACTATCAAATAAATACTAACAAAAGACTCGCTTACCCCGAAATAGCTCATGTTCTTCCTATGCATGACTCATAAATGGCAACGAGAAGTTTTAAGATATAGGAAAGTTGGCTATCGTTACTTCGCCTTCGTATAAAATGGTTAACACTTTGGTACAGCGGAACAAGAGAGTAGTAATTCAAATAATTAAAGGAAATGGGACGCTTAGAAAAATGCGTCTAAACGCTGGCCATTGAGACTGAAGACGCAGAATTCATGTGGTGTTACCGAGTTTAATGAAAATTAGACCTTCTGCAGATAAGTGGAAAATTGACGGACTGTGGCTGTGCAGTTGTGTATGACAATAATGAGGAATTTGCCTATATTTCTGCATTCTGTGAAGTATAATACGTTTTTCTGAACCTTGTTCCCTTGCCTGCCCTCTTTGATAGCCATGCGGCCCGAATAGTGGGGTAGAAGTGAGATGTAATTATTTTATAATTAGATTATTTATAGCAATTTAAAAAACTTTTTTAATTTATATTTTGTACGTTGTAAATCACAGAAGATGGAAGAATTACTAATAAAATTTTCTAGTTTCTATTTTTACAATTGTTTGTAATATTTCAAGTCAAACTTTACTGACCCTATATTGTCCACTTTCCCATAGGTCCAACACAGTGTAGAAGTTTTCGCGTGGTGGAAAGTTACATAATACGCTGGATAAGAGCTTACAAAAGTGTTCAGTGGGCCGCAGGCCATCCAGCGTGAGGTAAAGGCTGTTCCCGATAAAGTGAGCACTTCAGAAATGAACCTTGGAAAAAAGTCACTGCCCCTGCATGCATATATTTTAATGGGCGCACGGAGTGGCACTCGCTCAGTAAAGTTGGTAACGATGGATTGAAAGTAGTTCTGTGTCTTAACGTTGAATAAAAAGTGTTAGGTAACGATTTGTGATAACTTATAACGATTTCTTTCGCTTTCGGTTTTTTTGTATTGCACATAAGTGTAACAATTAGCAGATTTATATAAAGTATTTCCTTTTCTAATAACTTCACATTTTCACTTGACTGACGCACGAATAAAGTTACGAGGCCCATGGCAATGATAATTTGACTTAAGGCAGAGGAATACACAACGTACATACAAGTAGATCTTAAGCCGGACTTTCAAAAGTGCTCATTCTACCGTGAACGGCCTATGTATGGATGTACATAAAGCACACAGTAGCTGTGTAGGTAGGGTAGAGTAGCACAGGTACGAGCGGCAAATCACCAGCAGTTAATTACTGCCCGTGTTTTGGCGTGTCCGTTTCCGCCTTCTGCGTGTGATATCGACGTCTCGCTGTTATTGGCCGGAGGCTTGTCTCTCCCCCGGGCGACTGGCTGCGAGACGTAGGCGAGCTTCTCCAATCCCAACGTCGGCGTGCCGCCATCTTGCAACAGAGCACCAGCAGCCACCTCGGGTCTCTTCTTCAAGAATAGCTAGGGCCACACTGAGAAAAATGTTTTGTTTGGTGCAACCAAATTATTTGTTTGTATAGGGGCAATGAAATATTTTGTTGCTGGAACCAAATTATTTTGCTGTTCTCATTTGGTTGCCTCATATTGTGATATTAGTTTTGTGCAACTAAGGATTTGTTTTGCTCTACGTATATTAAAAAGTTTGGGCCGATATAAAAAAAAATTTAAAAGATCGTCCGAGTTTCGAACCTCTATAACCAGCGTCCGAGCGCTACGCCTTAGTAATCTCAGCTAATGTGACTCCTTTTGACGCCGGCAACGTGTCCAAACAAATATATAAAGTTTTACAGCTTTACTTGTCAGTTTCGTGTTTAATTGTTTTTTTTAATTTGTTTATACGATTGTTAAGCATCAATAAATGCACTAACAAACACGGTTACTATCCTAATTGTCACAAAAAGTAGGCCTACAAACAACCTCTCGAGCTAATTAATGGCCATATATATATATATATATATATATATATATATATATATATATATATATATATATATATATATATATATATATACAGTTCATTCAACAAAATATTTAGTTGACAGTCTAATTTATTTTATCGCAGCACAGAAATGTTGTTTAATCAAAAATATATTTTGCTAGACGAACAAAAAAATATATATTTTTTTGCTTTTCAAATTTTGTTTGCTCAACAGTATAGTTTGTTAGGGCAACTAAATATATATTTGGCCCTATGCAAACAATTATTTTATTCGATTTTATCTCAGTGCACCGGTTTTTTCGCGAAAATATTTCAAGCCAAGTTGGGTTTCCAAAACACTTCAGTTCAGAACCACATTCGTTGATGGATCATTTGACTTGTTACGCGTCTTATCTGCCTTCCTGCGAATCACGAAGAGTCGGTGTTGGAGAAACTCTATTCTGACTGGCTCGCCCATGTAAGCCTAGTAGTCAGTCTTCACATGAAGACAGGCGGTCAGTAACTAAAGGAAGCCTGCAAATGTGCATGTAGGATATTACAGCCTAGCCTGCGCGCAAATCTTTTCGCGAAAAACATATGGTCTAGTATAGTGTATTCGCGGTGTCTTCACACTTGTTGAATCAAACGTTTGAAAAATCATCCCGTATATAACTAATTTGGCTGTTTCCCAAACATGCCTTGTAGTACAAGCATTTATTACGGGCGTTAATATAAAAAACACGTCATTTTTATTAAATTGATCTTTGGTCTTTATTACATTAATAAATTATAAAATACCATTTATAATAAATATGAATAAAACCACGGAGAAAAAATGTGTGTTGATACCTAATGGCAAGTAAGAAGTAGTTCTTATGCAAAGTATTATTTTACTGAGTGAACACAAATGTGGTGCGTTGTCGCTGTGGTGTAATTTTCTATGGATGGTAAGCTCTGTTTGCATTACCCGAGGAATATCCTGGATGTGAAACATTACCAAGGCTTCATAAAAGTTGTAAGTAATCGTGAATTGACTATACAGGTTGTATCTAAATCGGCCGACAAACTTCGGCTGTAGGTTAATCACGAAAAAAAAAAAGGTGAAAACACTTTAATTTCACTTTTGATTAATATGATTATCAATTTGATATCAAAGGGTTGATTAAATTTATTTAAAGTGTAAATACGATGTTAATCTGAT
Source organism: Dryococelus australis (assembly GCA_029891345.1). Taxonomy (NCBI): domain Eukaryota; kingdom Metazoa; phylum Arthropoda; class Insecta; order Phasmatodea; family Phasmatidae; genus Dryococelus; species Dryococelus australis. The sequence goes on along the minus strand of CM056996.1, from coordinate 216,283,496 downwards.
CGAAAAAGTGTATTGAAAGGGTCAAATTTATTGAAAGGGTTAAATGTATTGGAAGGGTTAATTTTATTTCTCGATTTCTTTATTTCTTTCTTCTTGGGTGAGGGGAGGGGTGTAGCAGGAACTCTGGCACGTCCTTGACCTTGGAGCTCTGGCAGTCGATGACTAGAGTGTTGGGGTGCAATGTCTTATAAAGGTGTAGAGTTGAGTCCAAGAGTGGGCCAAGGCTAAGTTTTTTTTAATTTTTCTAATTTTGAGGTGTTTAGAGGGATATTGGTGGTAGATAGTCGATTTTTACAATTATATTTAACACACATAAATTCAGAGTGTTGAAACGATTTCTAATAGTGGCCTAAATGTAAATGCTATGTTTTTTTGGGTGGATATAGCTCGTAAATAGGCGACTTTGAAATATGCAATTTACGTGTTAAACGACCTGTTTTCTGAATGTAACTAAATGTTAGAAAATTTCAGTGTTTTCTACGTTAGAATAAATTACATGCATCGGATCGGAAATTTTCAAACGACTGTGTGAATAATAAGTGGAATTTCATGAGTCTTAAACATAGCGTGAGTCTCGAGCATAGAATAATAATTTACTCGAGAGAGAATTTTAACTATGTGAATTACATCTGATGTCAAGTGCAAACTCAGTAAACGAAATCCAACCAGTCAGTATGAATAAATAACACATAAACAATTTTACACGGTTCAGCCTGTGAATACGATTTAAACCAGACACAATAGTGTAATATAAATACACATACACTACTTAATGCCTCTCGCATATACCTTGAGTATTTTTTAAAACACGTCCGTTTGATGTGGAGTCCAGCGTAGCAATTATGTACTCTTATAAGCTGTGTGTGTGTGGAGAGGCTGATTATATACGTTTAGCGAAGGCGACAGTCAAATGGGTTGAAATTTAAGAGAAAAACTCTGCATTCGTCCTACTGCAGACAACGAAACAGTAATTTTTTAAACTAAAGTTTCACTATTTTCAGAATAATTCACTTTTAAAACAAATTATTTCCATCGAAGCATAGGGACACTTGGATGACGTGAAGAAATACTAAAGCCTACAAATCATAATCGCGCAACACTCTATAGAGATGTATTACAAATTTCCATTAAAGCTGTGAAATTCACATCACTAGGTAACAAAAAACGCGAGTTATTAACACAATCTGTATTTTCGTCTACCTAACACAAAAATTGAAAATCTTATCGCAAAAGGAATATATCGATCTGGTCTTAACACACGAAAATTTATATTTACCCGATAAAATACTACGTAAATTGCGACTATCACTAGCGATGGTCCGTAGCTGCGGTAACCCCCGATGGTGGCCTCGTCGGCTATCAAGTGTGTGGAGGTCCAGTGTTTTTGGAGCTTACAAGTAGCACATCAGTCTTCCCCGAGTGTACGTGAGCGACTTAAGATGGCGCCGAGTGGGATAGCTGAGCTCACTTCGCTCCCTGCACCCCGTCCCCCCCCCCCCTCTTGAGAGTGTGCACTGCCCCGAGCTAGCCGCGATCATCAAATATTTTCGGCAGGATGGCATCATCTGATTAGTTGTGTGCAAATCGGAGCAACCCTACCTATCACCCCCACCACCTTACCCCTAAGAATTGGTCTTAATCCAGAGGTACATGACCCTGGCAAGCACCCCTACCACCCCTCCTTTGTGAGGTCCTGGAGGTCAGTCACCCAGACTGCCTGCATATGTCAGTTGTCACAACTGATTCAATATGGTGTCATCTGCCTACTTGTGTGCACATCGGGTCCCACTCGCTTGTAGACACCCCTCACTCTCAGAACTGCCCCAAGTACAGAATGCCAGCCACCCCCTCCCACCCTACCCTGCACCACTCAGAACCGACCAGAGTCCAGAGGTTCGTGACCCTGTCCAAACACCCCTGCACCTCCCAACCTCGTCTTCAGAGCTGCTACGACTCCACAATGCCAACCACCACTCCCCCCCAAGATGTGTCCAGAGGGATGTGCCCCCTACCACCACGAAGGTGACATTTTCTGAAGATCTCCCCTTTCGAACCAGCCTTGAGCTCGCAAAAACCAGTTTTACGCATCCCAGACTCAGTCCTGGGAATGCTTTTTAATATTTTTTCGTGAGTTGGTGGCCCTGTAGTACCAGTTTCAAGACAATGCACCCTCCTCACTGCAGTATTACGAACACATTTTTTTCTAATGTTGGTTCCCCTGCTTCCAGCCACAGCCCTCTGAATGCATGCCCCGAGAGAATTCGCCCGACTCACTGTCCCTTCAACCTTAAGCAACAGGTTGAGTATATGAACAGTGAAAAAAAAATTTACAAGGCCCTGAAATAAAGGTCGCAGTATAAGTCCTAGATTTAACATTCCAACAACAAATGCATATTTTAATCAAGCAAACTACGATTTGTAAAATCACACAAGACTTATTTTATTTACTCGTTAAAACAGATATTTTTAAAAATATTCAAACAATATGTTTTATTCACTCATTAAGAAATGTATTTGCTATCAATTCAAAGTATAGAAGAGAAAAATACCATTTTTGGGAGAGAATTTGACGGCTCTTAACTTCCATGTCTTTAGACCCATTGAGGGGGAAGCACCCAGTTGCGTGTGAGCACATGAGACTAGGGGAAACAAGAGCTAGAGAGAGATTTCCGATAAAAACCCTTGTATCAATGGCAACGTCTAATACATTGCGAAAAATTTGTATTTATGTAATATTTTAACAGATTCCGATGTAAGTTTAACGAAACACTATGAATATGGGTGGAAATCGTATTTTTTCGGAGTTGGAAAATAGCGATTTCAACGTTATTCTTTTTTTTTACTAATGGGAAAATATATTGATATTGTTACATAACTTGAGTTGAATTTTGTTTAAAAACTAGTTTAAATATATTTGTGTTTATCTATTTCTTCAGCCAACATTGTGTTGTATGTTCAACAGGAACTCTAGTAATTTCTGTGTTTGTATGTAAAAATAATATTTCTTTAAAAATTTGCTGGACTGTGTTTGGTGTAGACGTAGATTGCAGGCAAGGAGGGACAGAGGTTTCTACTACCTACCTCTGTGAATGCATGCGGGGCTTCACTTTCAATAGATTCCTCTGGGATGTCACAAAAGTTGGTCAGCAGACCATCGTGTCCCGCTCCAAATTTCAAGTTGAATAGCTAGAGTGGACCAAGGTCCTCTCAAGGTACTAATCTGCTTCCTCGTTCCTTTGCTAACAAACTTTATTCAGCTATGTATGATTTTCTCCTTTTTTTTTTGTAATTATCTCTCAGCCCTTCAAAGTCTATGCAAGCATTGTAAGTTAAGAAAAGCACAATTTCTTCTTCATGAAAACAAGCAAAACATTAATACATTTAAATACAAGACATCAGCTTACCAATATTGATAGACGCCCACTCTTTTCTCTTCACTACTATTAAAACATCACTCATTATACATAAGATATTATTGAAAAAAATTAGTGACATAAGGTATTAAAAAATTTTTAGTAACTCACATTATTTGTTTTTAACTTGAAAGGAAATGTTTTATTTAAAAAATTCATAATCACATTCACAACAGAATAAATTATACATCTTGGTATTAAAAATACTACATCAAAACTTTAAATGAAATACAATCATTTTACCTTTGCCTTATGAAAAACATTACAACTTAAAATGATTGCTTCATTGTAAATCACAGCCTTAAATGAATTACAAACATTGTTTAGCTCTAACTTCTTACAAACATTACACACCGAAATTGTTAATGTAAATTACATCACAAATTATGAAAAAAATACTAGAATTTTTTTGTTTATCATGTCAACATTTACATGTACAAAACCAAACAGGCTTTATTTAATCAAAAATCTCCATCTTACATCATTAAAACTGTAACCAATCCTAATTGTACCATATTTTTATACAACTTCAAAAATATTAATTTACTATATCAGTTACATGTACAGGCCAAACAGGTTTTTTTTGAACCAAAAAACTGCATCTTACATCCTTAAAACTAAAAAATATTAATCGTACCATATCCTGATACAACTTCAAAAATATTCTTTACTCTATTAGTTACATGTACAAACCAAATAGGCTTTTTTAACCAAAAAAACTCCAACTTGTCATTAAAAATGGAAAAAATTTTAATTGTACCATACCCTTATATAACTTCAAAAATATTCATTTACTCTATCAGTTACATGTACAGGAAAAACATGTATTTTTGAAACAAAAATCTCCATTTACGTCATTAAAACAGTAAAAAATTTTTAACGGACCATATCCTTATACAAATTCAAAAATATTAATTTACTCTATAAGTTACATGTACAGGCCAAACAGGTATTTTGAACCAAAACATTCCATCTTACATCATTAAAACTGAAAAAATATTAATCGTATCATATCCTGATACAACTTCAAATATTTTAATTTACACAATCAGTTACATGTACAAGCAAACAGGCTTTTTAATCATAAAATAAACTGCTCCATTCACCATTATGATATCAAAAGGTGTTTAGAGTGAATTAAATTTATAGCATTATGTGATTGAAATAATAATAATAATAAAGTTTCTTAATAAACATTCAATCATGAATGATGTTCCTTTAAAGTCGTTACACCTGAATTTTTATGTTTAGAGAGGGAGATGTTAAATCTAACGGTTTACAAAAGGAGCAAATCTTGGGTGTTGGCAGACATTGATCACCTGTTATTTCTTCTTCTTCATAAGTCTAAAGCTCCAAACTCTGTAGGTGGGAGCAGCATGGTGTGCAGTGCTACAAACTTGTAAGATGTGGACTCAGTAGCTGATAGCACTGTGAACACTCTCTTGGATTTTGCCACCAAGGAGGACAGAGCTACAACCATAAAAGATGTGGACGCAGTAGCTGATTGAACTGTGGACACTCTCTTAGACTTTGCCACCGTGGTGGACAGTGCTACAAACTTTAAAGATGTGGACGCAGTAGCTGATATCACTTTGGACACTCTCTTAGACTTTGCCACCGTGGGGGACAGTGCTACAAACTTGAAAGATGTGGACGCAGTAGCTGATGGCACTGTGGACTCTCTCTCAGACTTTGCCACCATGGGGGACGGTGCTACAAACTCGAAATATGTTGACGCAGTAGCTGATGGCACTGTGGATACTCTGTTAGATTTTGCCACCGTGTTGGAAAGTGCTACGAACTTGGAAGATGTGGATGCAGTACATGATGTCACTGTAGACACTCTCTTAGACTTTGCCACCGTGGTGGACGGTGCTACATACTTGGAAGATGTGGACACTGTAGCTGCCGATAACAGTGGTTGTAATGTGAAGATTAACTCCTCTTGTTCTAAAGGAGTTAAGAAACTGCTTACTAGAGCACCCCAACCGTTGATTACTCTATTGAAATACTTGCAATCAAAATCATCAAACTCTTTGTTAAAATCTTGCGTAGATAAGTCAACTAAAAAGTATTCATACGACCACGACATTGCAAAACAAACCGAACTGACACACAACTGGTAAAAGTGGAAGGGGGCTCAGAGGCTGAAGATCTATTTATAAAAATTACTAATTCCCAGGTCAAATCTTCGAGAAGCCTGCTTTCTCCCCTCCAACCCGAAGTCAGAAGTTCAAACACTCATTCCCCTCTCTTTTCGCCCCATTGAGTTTCAAATATTAGCAAAGTAATAGGTTCAATTTATTTAATAAAAAGATATATAATTGATTGGAAAAAAGAAAGTAATATTATCCACATAAACCCCTGTTATAATACATTTTAACATTATCTAAGATTACTTTAATCTTTTTAAAAAAATATTTTTTTTCTTATTCGCAATATATTTTATCTAAATCAAGAGATGTGATATGATTCAGTTTTAGTAAATATGTTCCCATTTTTCTTAATTTGTTTATATTGAGAATCATATTTGTGTTAAACTTATACACATATTTTTTTTCCGTTAAGGTATCCGAACATGTCTCCAATTTGGTTGAAATTTATAAGATATTTCCATCGAATTTTTTTCTTTAGATATAGATTAGTAAGTGGGAGTAAAAACTTGTTTTTGTAATATTTTGTTCATTTTTATTTAAGTTTTGTAATTTTTCTTTCCATTTCATTATATTTTCTTGCGTAATGGAGTTTGCAAACTGAAAGTTAAGTTTTTTTATCAGGTAGAGGATAAAATATTTTTGCTCGACAGATTTCAAACAGCTAGGAAGCCATTTAAACCTTTGTGGTCTCGACGATTGAAAAATCATTGACCTGAAATGTCCCCTCCCCACCAGGAACAGTGATGTCCTTGTTCGCTTTCTTCGTGAGAAGCTAGGCATCGGTGTTTTCGCCAGGATATAATAAAACCAGAATGTGTTCTGCAGGGGTTTGTTAGACTCAGATTGCCAACCTCTGAAATCTCAGTTTCTGTAAGTGGTAGTTTTGGGAAAAATGACTAAAGAATGGCCACACTCCTAAGACCTCAGATCTCTAAACATAATGGTTTTTTGAGACATTGGTAAATGCTATACTTCTAAAATTTCGAAGCAAGTATAAATTACATGGTTAATAATGTTTAATCGGAAATATTACACGCGATTTATTTAAGTTTTAAATTCTATAAAATTGAAAATATCTACATTTTTCACTTAAATGAACGAATTTATATTAGTTTAATGAACAGTGATTCGTTCTTTATTATTTTTATGTTTACATGATTACAATCATACCTAACCAAGACTCGAACCCAGCTAATATGAATCAAGCCTTATGCGGGATGGTATATTTTATATTGGTAGTTATGGAAAAGCGGCTAGACTGCTCGCTTCAAGAAATTTCCCTCTCTGTGGAGAAAATATTTTTCTTAGTAAAACAAGTTCACTTTGAAAAAAGGAATAGGATAAATAAGTTTTAAGAAATTGATTCATTTTACAGCATATTTATTTACAAAATATATACACACAGAATGATCCAAAATTTATGTACACCATTTTAACACTGAAAAAACATTTAAGCTAGTAGATAAATTTAGCTCCAAACATACACAAATTACATATACTTATTTCAACACAATCAAGTGCAAGACGTGCCAAAATAATGTTATGTAGAATTTTCTCCAAACATTTCCATGCTAAACAAACACACGCTGTTTAAAATAAAATATTTTAAAACTATTTCTTTTCAAAACAAAGTGGAAATGGGTTGCTCCAATCTGCTAATAATTTGCTTATATTCACTTTACATTCTGATTTCTGTATGCAAAAACAGATGATTTCATTATATTGTTGATCCATCTTCACAGCTAGTGGATATCATATAAGCAAATACTTTTTATATTAAATTTCACTCATTCTAAATAACATCATATGACTCAATTAATATCCACAGGTGATTCGTGAGGAAAATCATCACAGTATGTTTCACTCCCGTTAGTCCTCATTGCCCAACTTTTAATTAATTTCGAGTTTTCCTCTGCAGAGAAAAACGTTGAATTAGATCCATATGTTTTATATAATTGTTTGAATGAAGGGCAATTATATTATTTTTGAATATCTATTTCTTTCCCGTTATATACACTTTCGAAAACATATTTTTACTCAACTCCACCTACATATATTTCACAATTATTTAGGTAATGTTTTCAAATATCTTGAATATTCTCATACTCTATATATCCACTTTCTGATAGTTAGTAACCCATCTATTCGTTTCCTTGTATTTAGGATATAGATATTCCCAGTCAAACGGTGCTTTGAAGCTGAATACAGTTGTTTGTTCTTTCATATCCATGATAGCTAATTCTTTAATGATAATTTTTTCTGCAGACTGAAATCCTTGTACATTGCAAAACATCTCGTCTCAGCTGTGGTTCATTGTATACTGACTCAATTCATTATTTTCACCAGCTAATCTCTTACATTGGAACTCTCTAATCTGTCGTGAATTATAAGAGCATAAGCTTGCGTATTTGCTGGAAATGGTGTCTTTGCAATTATTTCTATTCGCGAATCAATCACTCCATTGGTAATTCTTTCATCTTGCTTGCTGACATCAGACACAAATAACATTCCTCTGGTTTTAAATTATTCGGGTTCTAAGATCAGTGAACTGATTTTGTTATAATATGTTTCCTGAAATTTTGTATACATATCATACGAAATAAGGAATTCCCCATTCTTAAAGTTCATATTAAAATTCACATAGGGATAAGATTGACTGTTTAGATATAGTTTAGTATTTTTCCTATTACAAGTATCCAATACTGATCGATCCGATTTTAAATTGTTTCGTCGATTTGTTTGAAAACAAATGACAACATGTCTAATTTTTCTACAAAAAACTTGATTTCACATTCCAAATGACTTGTTACGTTGTGGGCAGTGTTGGAAAAACCTCCAAAGCCCACGATCTGAATGGAATAACTTGATTCTTCCTTTTTTCGGTAAATTTTCTACATTTTACATGTTCATGAGTGTTAATTTCAATATGCGGCATTAACCATTCCACACTGCTTAATTCAAATGTTACACCTGCCTTGTTATTAGCTGTGACGTATATATCATTTAAATGCGTATTGGCGAATAGAATAGCTAATTCTTGTTTAGCATTTAATATGTCATGCAAAGCTTAAAACCGTACTTAACAGAATAACAACTTTGTATTTTCCACCTGGGTTTATTTGTAGTGAGTAATCACTAGCATTGTTTACAGTTACTGAGAGATAGTTCTTTATTGTGGAAGTAATTCCAACATCTCGTGTTTGACCAATTTCCACTCTGTTTAGCATGTATGGAATTCTGTCGATTAAATGAAGTATTCCATTTCTTATTATTTTTGTAGTTACTGGATTACTTGCATCGGCTGTCTATTTAATTGTTCCTCTAAACCTCTAAACTTGAATTCGACGATAACTTGTAAATATCACGATTTTGTATTGAAATCCTTATTTCCGAAGGAAACATGTACGTACCTGCTCGAAATTGTTCATACACACATGTTTCCGTATTGGTGATTGCATTCTCATAGCTGATCGGTTCTTCAACATTAAGTATGCCTTCCATTTCTATTAACACTATATCCTAATTCTTGTAAATGCAATTTGTTGCCTCGTGTTAACTTCACGTTGGCACGACGTGTAACATCGTGCAACATACCACCAACATGTGTATAAGTCTGGTGCAGTACGTGTTGCCTACTCACCAGACCATGGCCTTGCTATCACTGTACCCTTCGTTTGCATTTTACACGGAAGCAGTGGGTCCTAGAGAGTTGCAACAAGGGGGAACTTATTTGCTACTTACGTCGTCCTGCTTCGTCTCATGGTCTCCACAATCAATTTAACCCCATGGTGTACGTGTTTCATGCAACCCCTATTTACATTATGGGGGTGTGTACGACGAACCATACATACCGTGTATCCAAGATCTTAGTTTACTTACTCCGTATGCCAATTTGTGTTCTTCTATCGCAAGCACTTTGCCTAATATCCCAAGTAATGTCCTTGTCGCCCATTGCCTTTAGGGGCTGCTGCTACCATTATTATTTGAGATGGACCATGGGTGTCCTATATCAATCTTCTTCTTTTCTGGTCATGAATCACATGCCATATTTGTATACATGTTTCCTCTACATGCTAAATAATCTTAGCATTGAATAACTCCCTCATGTGAGAGACTGTCCTCATTGAAAACTGATCTCGGCTGTGTACAGTAGAAACTATTAAAGCCACTCTCAGTACATCACATATTAAGAACGCTATGACTGAAAGTAATGTTTTTGAGACGTCACAGATATAAAACACTGCAACTGAAAGAGTTGAAAGCATGTCAGAGAGATAAATGCTGAGACTGAAAGAGTTTATTTTTTGACGTCATTTATATAGTACAAAGATAATAAAAGTGTTGACTGTATGAATCACAGATATAGAACACTGAGACTGAAAGGGTTTATTGTACAACGTTACAGATGTAGAACGGTGAGACTGAAAGGGTTGATTTTACGAAATCACTGATATAGAATGCTGAGACTGAAAGATTTGATTATACGATGTCACAGATGTATAATGCTGAAGCTGAAAGTGTCGATTTTATGACGTCACATATATATAGAATGCTGAGACTAAAAGGGTTGATTGTAGACGTCACAAATATAGAACATTGAGGCTCAAAGAGTTGATTATACAATATCACAGATATAGAGCTAAGTGTGAAAGGGTTGATTGTATGACGTCACAGATATATAATGCTGAGACTGAAAAAGTTGATTGTACATTCTAGATGTAGGATTTCATGACGTCATGGCTGCAGGACGTTGAGACTAAAAGGGTTGATTGTACGACATTACAGATATAGAATGGTGAGACTTCAAGAAATGACTGTATGATGTCACAGATATAGAACACTGAGACTGAAAGAGATGATTGTACAACGTTGCAGATATAGAATGCTGAGACTGAAACTGTTGATTGTGCGATGTCATAGATATGAAATGCGCAGAGAAAGGGTTGATTGTACGACATCACAGATATAGAATGCTAAAATTGATAAGCTTTATTGTACGACAGCACATATATAGAATGCTGAAACTGAAAGATTTGATTGTATCCGAGTAAAGGCCTCCATAGGCCATCTTCTTGAAATGCAGTTATTACCTTTGGCTTGATCTTTTATTTGAAACTCGGGCATTCCTGCAAGTTATCTTGGTATGCTATTATGAAAATAAAGGGCCAGAGTAAAACTGTGTGCGAAAAGTAAATGCGACATTTCACAATTTCGCGTAAACTTAATAAATAAATTATCTTACGTGCATTTCATTATTTCAGTACTTCAGTTTATCTTCAAATCACCAGTTTATTCGTGTTATTTTGCTATAGCGTCTCTTCAGCAATACCTTATCCACTGCCACACTTGAAGTTGATATTTGAAAACAGGAGATTAATATGTTAATTCTACAGTCACTCGTGTATTTACTGCAATATCTTAACAACCACCTCACTTCAAGAGCGAGTCGAAATCTACATGAAAGCAGTGAAAATGTTGTTCCGCTTTGGAAAGAATTGTTTTAAAGTATGTTTTGTAAATGAAAAATGCTCGTAGTTGTTGACCTCTACAGAGAGATTTATGAAATATTCCGTTAACTTGTTTCAAACAATAGAACGCGAGTTGTCATTTTCAGAGTTCAAACGTAGTTATAAATTTACAGAGGATAAAACACGTACAGATTGTATTCTCCAGGGCATGAACTCCCCTTATACTAGCGTGATCATTAAATCCGAGAATAGTTTCGGGCAGAGCTCCTTTCCAGGCGGTTGGCGGAATGGAACAGTTTAAGGTATCATTACCCGGGAATATATTACACCTTTAATCACGTTCCCCTTCGCCAGCTCAGGTTTTTATTTCCTTCCCCCCTCGGGCCGGGTAAGGGAAATATGGCGGCGCGGGAGCCGCTGGCTGAGGAATTATGGGGCGGCTATTAACACAGGCAGACACGCTGGGGTTTGGCACACGGCCCGGCGTGATGAGCCCTCCGCCTCCTTCGCCAACATCCATTAGTAGCACCGAGATTTCCCTGTGCACGCGCGTCTTGGGTTCTCCAGGGTCGCGGCGCCTCTTATCCTCTCGGCACTGCCTGCTCGAGTAAGAAATAAAACCGGAACGGGGTTAGCGTCATTGTGGAGGAGGCAGGGTGGGGCGTCGCCATAACCATCGAGTGTCACGACTCTTTAATTTAGGATCCCAATTACCGTTTGGTTCCTCTCACCTCTCTGCCACCCCGTGGCACCCGGCGATTGCGATGAAAGGGGAGGATTGTAGAGGCCGGTAAGGGAGATAGGGGGCGAGGAAGAAAGGAAGGAAGGACATTTGGAGAGAAATGTGGGCCATGCGTGCCAGGATTCCTTAAGGCGGAACGATTCCCCTCACCCCTCCTTCACGCCTGGAGAGATCACTTGAGAGGAGGAGCGTTCAGATAACGGTTTGCTCCAGGCCGCGAGCTCTGCTTTGACGTCTCATTCAACTTGTCACCGCCACGTACGCGTTCGCCTTCTTCCTCTTCGCTCCCCTACTTTGCATCGTATATTTGATCTCCACAATGTTTCCCTTTCGACCAGTTTACATCGGCTGAGTGTGTGTATGACAAAATCCCGGGAGATGTCCGCTTTGCGGTAGCCTACCAGACACTCGATCAGGAGGTCGTAATTTCAATCCTAACCCACCATACTGGATAAGACCCGTGTTATGATCTTCGTCGTCGTTGCGGGCAAATTCCGCTCCATTTTTCGAAATATTTACTTCACCAGTCCATCACACGCGTGTTTGTTGAGTTTGGAGGTTTAAGTCGGCTGGCGCTTAAAACTGAGGTTTTCAGAGTCAGTGAAGATGGAGCATTGGTGGAATGAAAGGGTGGGGGGAAATAGGAGCACACTGATGGTCTGGCTACTACGTCACCGCGGCCTCCTCACGTAAGTTTGTCACTAATGAACTTTAATCAATAAAATTCTTTTCAACTTAAGAAAAATATGGGTACGCATACGTCGACATGATTACATATTAAGTCAATATTATTAGTGTATTATAGGCTGTTCGCGTTCAAGTGAGCACTTTCGCGGTCCTAGTTATTTTTTATTTTCATTTATTTATTACCCTTTAATCACCTTTTAAAATAAATATTAACAAGTAAGTAACAAACACAGTTTGTATTTTCCCCTGCCCTCTGAAGTGAACGTCTAAGGCTTCATTATAATATAACTATTGACAATTCTTCCGAATGAGAGGGCTTTCAAAAATGCTTACTTTACCGTGGTATATAAAAAATCAAAGAAAAAATGCAGGCATAGATAATTGTTTTTAGTCTATTCTCACAAAAATTTATATTTGCAGAACATTTATTTACCGAGACACACGTATTCGCGCAAACAAATATTTCACAAAAAACGCGAGGGTCCATCCCAATCTTAAGCCCTGCCTACCTAAGCTACTCCCGTTCCTTCTATGAGTATAAAGGTATTCCTACAATTTTACCTTATTCTTATGATCCATCTCATTCCGTCGATGATTGACGACGAACTTTAGGTTCTTAATTTAGGGCCACGCGTTAAATGGATGTAACATGTATATCTAATGTTTGTAGTCGTCATTACAGACTTTTAAATACTTTCACCAGAATATTTACAAAACTGGATATCAAATGGCAATGTGCTTTAAACTATATTTATTTTCTTATATAAGCTAATTTAAAATTTTGTTGCATCTTACACATACTCTGCGCAAGGTATAGATACGAATTTTCTTCATAAAAATCTTACAGTAAGAGTAACCAATAGCAGATTCATCGTTGTAACATGCGATTTCTGCAACCTATCCCGTCTTTGCAAAACAAGTTTTTGCCAGAATTCACGACTTTGAACTGCAAAAGTAGGCTAATCTAGCAACCTATTTTAGCATTTTATACTTTATAGTTTATTATGATGTAGCATTTGTTGTCTGAAATGTGGTGAGTAGTTTGCTTAACGTGAAGGAAAATATGGAAATATTTTACTTTCCTATTATTGCCATCGCAGACAAATTTGTGTCTTAGTTCAATTGTATCTCAAACGAAGAGATACGATGTATGTGGAAACTGCAGAATCATTTATTGAGATAGTAATGATGAATCTCAGTGGAAGTATGTGTACCCGTTGCATTCTGTTTTAACATATTATTTGTAATTTCTTATACCAAGGCTTGCGGAGTGCGGCTTAAACATTATACCTATCTTAAGCCCACACAAAAAAATGGCACGAACATTTATTCTTTAGCCGGTATTCGAACGGAAAAAGTAACGTATAGTAAAATTGTGTTTCAGCGGACAACGGTCCGCTGAAGGTATCGAACCACGGTATGCAAAATGTCTGCAAACCTGCTGGAAGTAGCATAACAATATAACCAATAATATTGAGCAGCAACTGTCCTTCAGCTTGCGGTTTAGCAAAACAATTTTATGTATATTTGCTGGTACCAATGCTAGTGAAATGAGCAGGCAAAACAACGAATACTTTAGGAAACAACAAGGAAATTTGAGAACACAGGATAGTAGAGAGTAGGTATCTAAAATATTAAATAAAGTTGGTAGGGCAATTTTGTAATTAGTTCCATGTACTTGGCTTTAGAAGTTTTGACGCGTAAAAGTTGTTGAGTATGCTGTCAGTTGGGTATACACAGCTGACGCCATCTTCATGAGAACTGTGTTATATTTGGAAGCTATAGAAGTGTCGTTAAAACAGCATGAAACTTCTCATAACACGCGTGCATACATACGTGTGGGCGATGAAAACCGGGCAGGTGAGGAAACTTTTTGATGAATGTCTCTGGTCTATTCAAAATATCTTCACACTTTTCAAATCAAATGTCAAGAAACAGCCCATGTATGACATGTGTGTTATTTTGCTCGTATCACAATCGTTTTATAATTCTGTTGACATCAAAGTAAATTATTTTTGGTTAAATTGAACTTTTACTTATATTTAATATATAAATTATAATGTTTAATCTATATTTACTATGAATAAAAACAGAGAGAATATAGGCGTGTTGGTAGTACCGACTAGAAAATAGTTCTCATGCAAAATGTTATTGAACTGAGAACGCACGTGTTTGCTGTGCGTTGTCCCTTCAGTGTAACTTTCTAGGATTTCTTAAACTGTGTTTGCATGAAGCGGAGGAATATCCAGAAAAAATAACTTAAGCAGGGCTTCGGAAAACTTTGAAGTAACCCCCGAATGGACTACAACTACTGCGATTGGAAGCTACAGACGTATTTTACCAACAGACGTTGTTCACAACTTTCAAGTGTACAATGCACCGAATAACCTGCTACTTGCGACGTGCCAGGAAACCGAATACATTCCCGGGGAAAATAAATTAATAAAATCCTACTTGTTTAAAATGCATTGGATTTGTATCTAGCCGCGCGGTAGATTTCTAGATAATGCGCAGTGAACCATTCGCCCAGAACGATTGCTAGGTACTGTTGTTTTAAACCCCTGCTCCCCGCAGGGCAAACGGTATACGCAGATAAAAAGGGAGAGCAAAAATATATCTGCACGTGTACGGTCGCAACTGCTGTGGTTTCAACATTTTCGCTATGAAATATACAAGAGGATTTTGTCACGGACTACTGCAATATTCTCATGAAAACATTATGGACTGAGAAAAAAATACAATGGCAGTAAAAATTATAAAAACATACTTTATCTCCTCTCGTAAACCTTAATATTTATATTGAGTGAAACTACAGAGAAACCAATCATCCCTTCAGCGTGGAAGCAAGATAACTAAATCGTGTGAATAAATTTCCGAAGTGGGTATATTTTCCTATAGTACATATTATGAAAGTAAATATACTAGAATGCATTTCCCTATATCCCAAAGAAAAAAAAATAAACAAAGAAATTGGTGCCTTTATTATGCGTGAAACGTACAACTTCTATAACCAGTTCCGTGGAGTTTCAGTTCCTGCTCCACATGTGATTCGCAATTACAAAGAAGAATATTTTGCAGATGGTATAGGAACAGGAAGTGATTTTCAACAAGCCTAATGGATTGGTGTTTTTCTTTTCTGTTAGCAGACCACATTTACATAACGTGAAGCTACACAAGGAACCCACTTATCCACGTATATCATCAATAAGGATTCAGACTCCAAAAAGTTCAAATAAGAGTGAACAAGATTGTATAAAAAGATGCGTATAGTTTGAATTAGTTGCTGGAAAATAACTAAAACTGATTTAATTTATAATTTTAAAGCTATATACAGAATGACAGCTGGCCCAGAAGATATTGGGAGTGCAACGAAATTATTAGAGGAGTATCGTCCAATTTTAACGCCTACGCTAATCAATTACAGGGCTAAAATTGTTCCATTTAAGGAACATCTATTTTTATATTATGCCGTAGAGAGCGTCAAGCCTCAAACACGGCGAATAGAGTGAACGTGTACAGATGCTGGACCTTTCCAAGCAGCTGCACAATGATATTACTTCCTCTGCTGGGATTGGTTATTTTCGCTCTAAAATGAGAAAAAAATTAGGATCAGACAAAGCAGCTCCCAAAACTGTTTAAAAAGTAATAATCGCTGTAGTACATTATCTTGGCTATTGTTCTAACTGCATTCAGATGGGGGAAGAATCCGACAAAATACACACAGTAAGTTTGTGAGTGTGGCATGTGTATTGCCATATTTGTAATATTTGTTCTGTGTGTCAGTGATATGGTGTCAGCCATTGTTTTTCTTTTATTGGTATAGTGTAACAGCATATGTGATTTTTTTTAAAGCTATATATGTAAAAAACTTCGGTGCAATATAAAAAGAAATTAAAATTAACAATAGAAAATACTTTTGAATGGTTATAATAGTTAATAAGAAAATACTGACAATAGTTTGTTGCTTATAAGTACGCAGTATTATTTAGTAAACAAAGACGTAAAGTTTCTAAATTATATATTTTGTACATTCTCAATTTACACATTTGGGTAAATTTTAGGTAATTTGAAAAGTTTCGTGTTTCCTCCCCTATTTTCTCATAAACTAATCCATACATCAGTGATGAGAAATGTGTTGTGATGAAATGTGTTCAACAATATAGTTTTGAAAAATTAAGTCATGTTTAAAAAACTGTTTTTTCCGATGGAAGCACAACAGTTTTAAACAAACTCTTGGTTTTAAACCAGTTAAAAACAACCAGTTAAAACACTGGGTCTTAATTAAGCAAATGCTGAAATTAGAACCATAAATCGTAACATTTACCAAGTTCAGTTAATTTTCTGCTACTCGTCCCAGAGATTCGAGGTATACGTCTATTTTATCGTGAAGTATATATTGGAAGATACTAAAGATATTTGAAATGGTTAGTGAGCAACTGTGCTAAATTGTTTTGGAAGGTTTTTCGCATTACTAGATTTTTGTGAAGGAGTAGGGTCTGTATACTGTTTTTAAATAGAGGATATTTTGACATTTTTACCAGTTAAATTATTCTTACTTTCCTAATCAGACTACCAGTATTTTTATTTTCTGATCGGTAAGTCCAGATGAATTTAGTTTCATGTAAGATGATTCCATTTGTACTTCAATGCGGAATATTTAAAAAAAATTGTTTCGCTTTGACATGTCCTTGATATCGAACGGGTATTTATCGAATGGCGGGGAAACGGGAATGCTCTGAGAAAACCCTCTTGACAACGGCAAGCTTTTGCCACGTTTCTCAAAGTTGAAAATCCGCGTATGTGCGTGTTGGGAACCGAACCCGGTTAGCCTCGTTGGGAGACGAGTAGTTTCGCCACTACACCACTTTAGCTCCCTGTGGAACCTGTGCAGTTCTGCTGTAGAGAATGAGCAGTGTCCTACCTATTATCTGGAATATTGCTTCCATTAAACCAACTTTATTTATAATTTTGTGAGCCAGTATTGCCACATAGAGAAAAAAATCTCGTCACACCTGTTGCTACCTCTATTCTGTTCATTATCATTCCAAATTCCCCAAATTATCTTACTCGAAGGCCATGCAATATTTTATATTCTGTTTTATGTTTTCAGTCAGTGCTCGGGTAATGAATGTTCATATCAAATGAATTTTAGTGTGGTCGAATATTTTATGCGAGGATGATTTTCTATCGCCATGATTTCATTCAATATATTCCTGATGTCATTCAATCGTTTCTACTTGAGAACATTTCTGGAACCTTGGTATCTGCTGAGTTTTAGCTGGACTGACTTTTAAAGACGTCCCATTTAAATACTTATGCGATGTATTGATTGACTATTTGATTTTATTTTTTCATTTCCCACAAGCGTTACAGTTAAAATAATTTATTTAACTGGACTGTTTTATTTCATTGCTTACATCTGTAGGTTGGTGATAATTTTTCAAAATTCATATCATCACACTGCTTGCAGAAAATTATCATTCGAGTATCTTCTGTAATGAAAGCAGTGCTATGCCGTGTATAATGAACAAAGTACCTATCACGAGAAATTTACGTCCTAATTTAGCAATTAAGGTAAGAGAATAGATCTCGTCATTGGATACATCGTTTTATTCAGTATTTGGAACATCTTTGTAATGAGTACCTCGTAAAAATTACGAGTGTGGCAAATGACAATATATAATTCCATTAAAATCTGTTATCTTCAATTCCTAGTGTGGTGTGTGTGTGTGTGTGTTTGTTTGTTTGTTTGTTTGTTTGTTTTTTTTTCCCGGCCACAAGCTGTATTTGATATCTCCTTGAATTATGTTTTTGACCTCCCAGAATATTTTGACGTACACGCAGTGTTTTTAAAACGGGTAACGAGCATGCCTTATCTAGCCACAAGGATAGCAATGATACTATGGTGAGTGCGACAGCTTCCAAAATTGCTATTTATGCATGTTGAGGGTGATTAAGAACCAGATATTCTTTACAAGTGGTAAAATGACAGACGTTACCTATGGTTGGATTGTTTTTTTCGTGGTGATCCTATACCCCACCCCTCTCTTACCACCTTACTAATCCTATTATTATTGTATTCCGAAGCATCTCCATTGTGGGTTTCTCCTCATTTTAATTTATCTATAATGGCGGTCACTTTTCGAGGTTTCGCACTTACGGTGCCGTGTCGCACTGAGAAAAAATGTTTTGTTTAATCAAACAAAGTTTGTTTGGTGCAATCAAATTAATTGTTTGTGTAGTGGCAACGAAATATTCTGTTGCTGAAACCAAACTATTTTGTTGTTCTTATTTTGGTTACCCAAAACCAAGATTTGGTTGGTTCAACCAAAGATTTGTTTGGCTTTGCCTACATTAGAAAGTTTTTATTAATGAAAAGAAGAACTCAATTTCGACCGAGAATCAAACCTTCATCGTTTGCACTTGAGCGCTACGTCCTCGCAATCTCGGAGAAGTGACTACTGATGGTAGTTGTCCAGTATTCAAATACTATTTGAATACTGGACAACGTGACTAAATAAGTATTTCAAGTTTCACAGGTTTAATTTTTTAGTTTAATCTGGATGTTTATACCATTATTGAGTATCTATAAATGCACTAACAAACATTGTTACTATGCTAATTATCATAAAAGTACTAACAAAATCTTAAGCTGTATTTTCGAACGAAGGCAATCAAATGAGTGACCAAACAAATATGTGAAGTTGATTCAACCAAATATTTTGTTGGCAGTCTAAGGCCCAACAGAATTTTTTATTCAAGCTTGTATTTTGTTAGATGAAAAAAATTAATTTTGTTCCTTTTCATGTTTTTTTGTTTTACTTAACAAAATACTTTGTTGCGGCAACTAAGAAAGTTGTTGACCCTGTACAAACAAATATTTGGTTGGGTGGGACAAACCGTTCTCTCAGCGCACTGTATACGTCACCTCGCCTGATGTGTACACCTTTCCATAGCACTCGTATTCACCCCGCGTTCGCCATCAATCAATCAATCAATAAAAAACAATGCCACAAAGCCATTTTGTCTGAAAATTTTAAAATAAAAATGTCTTAACTCTTCAAGTTGTTTAATATCGAAAAAGCAATCAAGACTATTGAATGGTGCAGTATACCACTGTGCGTAGTTAGTTGTGACACAAGTCTGATACGCGAAGTCCGAGCTTCCGATTTCGGATAACTCAGTGTTTATTTCAGAAAAAAAAATATTACCCAGTTGGTGGGGGAAGTATTTTACAATAAGGAGGGAGATGTGAAAAAGAAGACATTACATCAAATACATTCAGATGAATGAACATTTTAAATTTAACATAGTATATAGGATCGCAGTCCTGTGGAGTGTAAAAAATATATGTAGATTGTTTGTTTTGGTTCATGTTCAAAGAAGGCGTATTCTCCTTTGTTTTCTAATAACATCACGCTCCATAATTCAGCGTAAGAATTCTTCACTTGGAATCTCTTCTTCAATAGATATCCCCGCGCTGTGCTCCAGTAAACTATTTCCTAGCGTGTTTTTCAGCGGAGTCATTATTCTGTTCATAGCAACAAACGACCTTAAAACAGTGACTGTTGATATTGGTATCGTCAGTATTTTTACACTGGTATTTTACAGTTCATCATAAGTAATAGAAGATGGAAGGATTTAGTTGAATGGTGGTACAGTGTCGTTCACATCAGTGGTCAAGCATTTAAAAGATTTCAGATGTGCTTGCAAATTATCTCTGTAAACAGGATGATGCAAAATTGCATGTCAATACTTCGGGGAAATATTTCTCACATCTGGAGGAAGAAAAGATATTATATGAACATAGGTCCACAAACGCTTCGTTTCTTCACTACAGCCCGTAATACATAGCATAATGTTTATTGCCCGTGGACTGGATCATGTTACTGTGGAATGCCACACTGTTAAAAATTCACGTATATCAACGGAATGTTTTACGGAAATTTACAGTGTATATACGAAAAGGCAATCCGTAATGACGAAAAACGGAGTTAAAGTCCGTAAATACAAAATACGGAAAGTATTCCATTTGGCTTCGAGTTACGGGAACGAATAATGCCGATTCTACACTAAGCTCTCTTCGCCACTGTAACAATAAAATTACCGTTTCTGCGGCAGTTAAGGTTATTCACACGACTATTGCCTATTCTTTCAAACATTAAAAAATAGCATCAAGTGTCTGTAACATTTGGCAAAACTAAAAATACACTAAATTTAATAGAAACTAAATATTTGCCTTTGTCTTTCCAATAATATAAAAGTTATACCACAATTTTCGAGTGAGAGTTGTAGGTGAATGGTTAGAGTCGCGTTCAAACCAACAACGACGCACAGCCGCAGATATAGTCTGTCCGCTGTGCCTTTACACTTTTTGAATCAAACCTTTGAAAAATCTCCCCACGTGGGACGTGTTTGGTTGTTTCCTTAATATGACATGTATCCAAAAAGTTTTATACTTTTATTGATGAAAAAGTAGCTTAATTTTTGGTACAATTAAATGTTAAGTTATATTTTATCTATAAACTATAATATTTCTTTTATAATTAATACGAAGAAAACAGTGAAAAAAGTAGGTATGTTTTCATTACCTTGTAAGAAGTACTTCTAATGCAAAATATTATTAGACTGAGTGCGCATGAATGCGGCGCGCAATCTCTTTGGTGTAATTTTCTAGACTTAGTTAAGATCAGTATGCACGAGGCGGAAGAATATCCTGGATGTAGAACATTAGCAGGGCTTCAGAAAATTTTGGAAGTAACCGTGATTGGACTATAGACAGTGTCGCCAAGATGTCTGCTCGCCTTAGTGGATTTGGGGGGGGGGGGGGGTGCTTGAGTTACCAAACGTTTCCTTCCCTAACAAGAGAGAACAGACTTGAGGACGAGAATGCATTCTGAAATAACTAGAATACAGACGCGGGAAGTTTATTTATACATTATCCGTAAGCAAAACGATGCTCGAAATTATTTATCTATTTTTAAATTAATTTTATTTTTGGCCAGTCTCTAACCTTAAGCGGGTGGCTCTCTCGCGTGTAACGCAGAAGTGAGAGATGCTGAATGAATAAAACTATCGTCCTGCTAAGCTCAAAACGACCACGTCGTCATAATTTTTATCGACAAAAATATCATCCTCGATATGTATTGCTCCTGACGGGCAATTATATAATCATTCAATATCGGCGACTTAGACTTTATTATTAGATATGGAAACTGCATTCCTAACTCATCGTCTATTTGCATTACCCAACAGGACAGATTATAATGGTTAACGGCTTACGCGTAATTTTTAAGGCTTTGCAATGACAAAATATCGCGTAATATAAAATGCAGATGGAGATATCTCCATCAACTTGCAATATTATATCATTGTTATGATGGTAGCCAAGTCCTCAAAGATTACCCTGGAACAAAAGGTGAGACAGAATATTGGCATTTTATGCTTAGGTGAGGAGAAGGGGGAGGCTAGCTCTTACGTTATCCCAGAGAAGGTTTAAAATTTGAGTAATGAGTTGGGATTACACGAACATTGTTCTCTACGCCCTCTCTGTGATGTTCTGCAGCAGCGTGGGGGTTGAAAAGGCAATAAGCGAAAACGTTGTCCGTTAAAATATATTTAAAAATTTAATTTAAACTCTCGATGGGATTCCGGGAACTGATTATCAGTGAAGTACTCTGGTAATTACGTAAACGGAAGACACGATGACAAAGAAAAAAATCGTAGCCTTGCTCATTCACCACTGTACATATTAGCACATGTTCGTTCTACCGTGCACTGCTCTGATAAAGAGTATATGAGTAGCGTAATGAACTATAATGGCAGTAATGAATTATTTTCGATTAACTTTTCACTGTACCCTACAGAGAGTGACCTATATAAAGGTTACTATACTGTGCTGCAGCCACCAACTTACTTTCTAGCTATTACCTAAATTCTGAATACAGCGTTCGGAACAAGATATGAATAGCACACAATCTTGACAACTTGGACAAAAACTAAGGTTTCTGACGCTACCTCAAACTACAAATCTCTTCTTTTTGCAGAAAAAAATTTAGTTTACGAATTTCTAAAGTACTGATGTAAGAAAATTTTATTGGTGTCAGGTTACAGCTAACATCACAGTGAGAAACTCTATACGTTATTAATTCGTTTCAGGTCGTAATACTGAAAGAACAGTTATACTAAAATACATATGTGCAATTCCACAAAAAAGTATTCCTTTAATCAAAATTTCAATCAAGATGATGTTTTCAAAAGTTGTGCGTATGAATTCAGTGTACCAAAAAATACTTATAAGCCAAAAATATTTCTAGTTGCAAAAATCATATACGAGACAAACAAAAAATCAATGTAGACATAGTTTCAAAATTTTAATTGTTTTCGAATTTTTTAATTAGTTAGCTGCATGCAGTCATATACGATCCAAAATGCGTATAAATAAACTTTAATTGATTTTTTATTTTATTTTGGGCTTACGAAAATTCTCCTCTCTTAAGGCATTGTGCTTAACTGAAGAGTAGGAGGCCATGAACCTGAACTTAATCTAAAAAAGCATAAGCCTCTCGTGGTTTGGTCGATGGTTGAAGTCCTAGAGACGCCGCCCATGAAGGTCACCCAGGCAGTTGCCAAAAACATGCATACAGTGTCATAGTATAGTCTGCCAGCAAATACATGTCAGTGCTGGACCAAGCTGCTTGTGTTGCCTCAACATATTCTGCAACTAGACGCGTCAGATTATTCCAGGTAACCAGATGCTTATTTACTTTAAAAATATTGACTTGGCAGTGTCATTATATTTGTGTTTACGGTAACCACAACGATTAGGTGGACGTAATTGTAAAATAGTTGTATGTACGGAATACATTTACAGAGTGTATCTAAATTCTACCGACAAACTTAGTCTGCAAGTTAATAAGGAAAAAATAAGTTGAAAACATTTCTTTGTGTGTGGAACGAAAGTTGGAATATATGTGATCACTTTTATGAGTTGATCGATTGAATTTTATTTCTTTATATCGAAGCATTTATTCTCATGAAGAATAAGTTTTTTGGTTTTATTATAATATCAATAGTTATGGTTAAAATCTGCTATGTTAAACCCAAGAAGCCATCTCGGAAAACATGTAAGTGATCTAAATAAGTTTTGGTGGCTAGTTTCGGTAAAGCGTATTTCACAAAAATTCAAAATCACTTCCAATATTGGTTCCAAAATCTATCATCCCTACTCTAGCATAATCATTCACGAACCTAAAGCTAGTCGTGCATCAAACTGCAATTTAATCAAGTATACTTATCAATTAAATCATTATTCAATACTCGTTACTATGCGGGGTCTTCGTGAGCCTGTACCGTCACAGAAGAAATACCGTCTAAAGTAAATACCAAGGGTGGTAAGTTACAGATCTTTGAAGTCGGACCTGGAACATTTATTTATTGCAAATATTGGAGATAATATTTAAGATGGAACATCGATTGTCTGGATAATGGTTAACTAACAAAGGTCTTCAAACCCTACAACACTTGTCGCTGTCGTCAAATTATTTCATGTAAATAATCACTCGTACTACCCCTATTTCAAAATAACATCCATGTCTGGGTAGTAAATTCGGGATTTAAAGGAAGGTTTATTAATCCGCATGTCACAATTAACAAAAATGTCATGTTGTGTAAATGCGCTAAACGTCGCCGTTTTCGAGTAACTCGTGATTTACTTACACAATAATATTAACAATACCTGGCAGGTGGGGCACACACATTACACAATAACACACTTTTGCAGCGGTTAAATGAGGGGATGATTCCAGAGAGGGGCACATTACAGTGGTACTGTAATAAACTTTTTCTTCTACTAAAACTTCAAAAATGTGTACCTCCCTTAGAATTAATTTAGACCATACGTTGCAAATATGTTTTCAACCTATTTTTTGGTGATTAACCAACACCTGAAGTTTGTCGGTCAAATTTAGATACGCCCTGTATATGATGAGAACAGCTAAATTATTATTCGGCTAAAGGTTTGTCGGGCAATTTGATTACATTTGTATTGATTTACAACTCGAGAGTTTATTTGTAATTTACCTGGCAATTAGGATAATTAGAGTCTTTAGTGAATTTATTGATGCTTAACAACGGGAAAAACAATCACAATGGAATAATTTCAACAGGAAACATACAAGGAAAGCTGTAAAACTTAAAAATATTGTCTACGTACATGTCATGCGTTAGATTATACATAAATTAAAAAATATTTCTGCTATGTCAACAGTTACAAATATTATTTTATACTGACACTCATACAAATCTTTAGTTGTTCCAACCAAATATTACATTTTTAGACAAACGAATAAGAACAAAAATTAATTTGTTTATAGCAACTAATTGTTTAATTGCCCCTGTATGTCGAATTAATCCGGCTTTGCCAAATAAATTTGGTTTTATTTAACAAAGCATTTATCTGAGTGGTATCGTGTGAGCGTTCACAAGAGATGCTTATCAGCCATCTGCACTGGCATTTCACTGAAATATTTGTGGGAGAAACTTGCAGAAAACACCGTCAACATGGCAAGTTGGAGTCGAAGTTACGACTATCCGAATAAGTCATGCTCGATGCATGCGGCATGTGCAGACAAGTTCAGTACGTCTACCTTAAATTATGCAACCCGATCGTTGCTCGAAAAAAAAATTCCAACTTTATATAGTGGCGACGCTAAACATTCCTATATCTGCAGTTTAATGTGTGGTATTATTACCATACAGTGCATAGGTTAAAAACTTCTATTACACTTTAGGAAGTTTACCAGAATTATTCCTACAGTGTGTGTGACGTGATTAATATTGACTAGAAAGCAAATTGGTTTGCTAGAATTTTCATTTACAACTGCCAAATATTTATCATCAGACACATATGCAAAAACCAAACCTCTTATTGAAAATTCTGGCTCATTGAGAAATAAATGTCGTAAGGATGCAACGTGAGTGTAAAAGCAATTGGCTGTTTGCGATAATGTGAGCACTTTTGAAATCAACCTTAGAAAAAAGTCACTGATCCTACCTGCATATATTTTATCGGGCGCACTGAGTTGCATGCGCTCAGTAAAGCTGGTCACGATGGAGGAGAAAATAGTTCCAAATATTAACGTCGAGCAAGAAGTGATAGGTAACCATTTGGAACAACTTAAACTATTTCTCTCGCTTTCTGTATTTTTTAATGCATCGAAGTATATTAGTAGAATTAATGCTTTTCTAATAATTTCACAGTTTCACTTGACCGACGCATGAATTACATAATGAGGTCCATGGCAATGTTAATCTATACTATACTAATATTATAAAGAGGTAGTGTTTGTAACTTTGTGTGTTTGTGTGTTTGGATGTAGGAGGTAATCTTCGAAACTACTCATCCGATTTTAAAAATTCTTTCACCAGTAGAATGCTACGTTATCACTGAGTGTCATAGGCTATATTTTATTTTAAAAATCAATAGGGATCCTTACTAAAACTCCAATAATGTAACCCAGAGTGTAAATAAATTACCTATAAAATTCCTTACATTGCGTGCGCTGCGAAAACTATTGATGATAGAACAAAATAACGTACTACGGTTTTGCAGGACGGACAGATTCGGAAAATAAAACGTGTTGTGTGCTGCGTACGGCGCCAACCTTAGAAGCTCTACTGCCATTATGGGGGGAGTTACTTTTGTGTATGCTGGGGATTTTCGGCAGAAACTCCCTGTAGTTACAAAAGGGACACGTGCAGATATCATCAAAGCATGTCTTAAATCATCTCCCTTATGGAGTTCTATTCAACACCTAAATTTGCGAACGAATATGAGAGCCTATCTTGGTGGAGACATGCATAAAGATTTCCCACAACAATTGCTCAGACTTGGAGAAGGAGTTTTTCCTTCTCTAAATTTGGGCACTAATTCTGCTGAAATCATTTTTAATGAGACATTAGGTCAGATAGTCCACAGTCTGCAGCATCTTATAGAAGCAGTATATCCGGGCCTCGAAAATTTACTAGAAAGAGACTTTCACTAGTTGTGTTCCAGGGCAATAGTATCGCCTAAGAACGACACTGTCAATGAAATCAACAATCTCATTATACAAAGAGTTCCCGGCCAAGTCAAAACCTATAAGTCGATTGACACAGTCACCAATGTTGACTATGTCGTCCACTTTCCTCAAGATTTTCTAAATTCGCTTAATCCTTCTGGCTTGCCACCTCACGAACTATCATTAAAGGTCGGTACTCCTATCATGCTTTTAAGGAATATAAGCCCTCCTAACATGTGTAATGGCACAAGATTGCTCATTAAAGACTTGAAAGAAAATTTGATTGTCGCGACCATCCTCACCGGTCCAGCAGCCGGCCAGCTAGCAAACATCCCGAGGATTTCCATGATTCCCACGGATTTGCCAATATCTTTCAAACTGTTGCAATTTCCCGTAAAAACATCGTTCGCGATTACTATTAATAAGTCCCAGGGTCAAACGTTCTCTTTGGTTGGAATCGACCTACGAAAAGAGTGTTTTTCCCATTGCCAACTATATGTTGGTTTATCACGTGTTGGAAGTCCCGAGAAACAGTACATTTTGCTACCAAACAATAACAGGACGTCAAACATTGTCTACAGAGAATGTCTTAGCCAATAACATATTAAATACTTCTATCTCAGATAAATTGCATTGTAATATAATGTATATTAAATATGAAAAATTATAAAAAAGTAAAAAAAAAATTATTAAATAAAAATAGCAAAAAAACTTTAAATTATAAATTATTTAATTAATTATTAAAATACAATGTGCTTTTTTTTAATACTTTAGAAGAGTTTACCCAACCTAATTAACGCCGGGTTAAGCAGTTTTTTATCTTAATTGCACCCGTGCGAGGCCGGGGCTGGTCGCTAGTTTTATATAAGGTGGAAGAACACACAACATGCATACAAATAAATCTTAAGCAGTGCTTTCAAAAGTGCTCACTTTGCCGTGAAGCGTTTATAAACACTGATACTAACGTGCAGACACTGGGGCACAGCAAGCAAGCGAACCTCCGTTAGCCACGTCAGGAAACAGCATGGCAGCGGCGGGCACCTCGACTACAAACTCGAGAATGTATCGACGACACCTGGTGCGCGGTGCGTGCAGCGCTTTCACTATGAATACTCTTGGTTGACACCTCGCTACCAGGATCTGCTCTCGTGTCTTCAATACCCCCTGGCCAGTTTTGATTGGTTCCCCTAGTGGGTGGCCGTGTGTTGGGCACCATTGATTGTTGTTTGTTTTGTTACCCCCTTTGGTAACTCATTCACATATTAAAGTTGGGGAGAGCTTTGTAATTAGGATAGGGAAGAGGTGCAACATCAGCACTTAAAGTTATTTGAAACATTAGAAAAGTTTGGAAATGGCAAGATATCGTAGCCAGTAAAAATGTTTGTGTTTAAAGTGTTTTAATAGAAGAAAGGCTAACAAGAAGAGGGCACGGACCTAGATGGATAATGCGGAAAAGAAACTTGCCGAAAAAGGAACCGCGAACGCTCGCCGACCATAAAGGGATGGTAGCCCGCCAACCGCGATGAAGAGTGAAGAGATTTGGGCTGCTCTTAACAGCGAGGTCTTGAGAGCCGATGAGGGTGATTGAAGTGGATATAGAGCAGCGCCGGAATGAAGGGGCTGGGGAAACGGGAGATCCCCGAGAAAACCCGCCGACAAACGGTATCGTCCGGCACGATTCCCACTTGCGAAAATCCGGTGACCTGGCCGGGGATTGAGCCCGGTTAACCTTGTTGGGAGGCGAACGTGCTAACCGCTCAGCCACCGTGGCCCCGCCGAATGCGATGGCCCACTAGTTCGGAGACCTGGTCCATACTTCTCGCCCCACTCCTGCCATTCCACCAATTAACGGTGCTCAATACAGATGTGATTTACGGATGGAGTTAGGCTTCAGATTGCTGATAATCTTTTCAAACTTTGAACAGTCAGTCTGGCCCACGTTTTGACCATGCTTCGGTGAATTGCAAAGCTTGCTTAGTATTTCACTGTGTGTTGAGATGTGTTCGGGAGAAGTTTGTAAATAGTCTTTCCGTTCTCTTTTCGGCCGTTTGTGGATCTCGTTTTGCGCAAGGCTGCGTAACGAGAAGAGCAGAGTGTAACATTGTGCATCTTACTCACTGTCCGTAAACGTTCTAAGTACACACAGCGCATGCGCGAGCATCCCCGTTGTAGGTTGTCCATGGTAAACGGAGCACTTTTGAAAGCCCTGACGAAGAACCGCTTGAATACATATTGCGTATTCTTCCACCATATGTAAAATTAACACAGATGTAGGCCTGATTTCCTTGCTGATGAGTCGGAGAATTAAAACTGTCAAATTTATAGACAAGTGAATATTTTACAGAGTAGATCACTTTTACCTTTATACGCATTAAAACGGAAAGAAAAATAAATAATTTTATTAATTACAAATGTGTACTTCACAATATTACTTCAACACTAAGAGATCCAACTACTTTCCCACCGTTGTTACCAACTCTTCTGAGCGCATGCCCGTAAACATTTGCGCATGTATGGACAGCGACATTTCCCAAAGATTGATTTCAAAAGTACCCAATTAAACGTGAACAGCCTAAACTAACAATTTTAGGGGATAAATAATTCTAAGTTGTATCACAAATTAAAAAAAAAAACGAAATGACATGACGAACTTTGTATGGAAACTTTATTCAACACAGCTGTTTCACACAATTAGCTACGAGCTTAGTGTAATTTATGCATTTAGGTACCTAAATGAACCTCCCTTGCAGTTGCAAAAAAAATACAGAATTTTTGATGAGCTGTCAAAGCTAGGAGTTTTGAGAGTTTTTACTCTAATATTTTTTGTATAGCTAATTTTTTTGCAGGAGCCTTCAAGGCACAGAGTTTCAGCCTTTTCATTTATCAATTTCGTAAAAAAAAAAAGTGGTAATTTATGTTGAATGCGGAAGGAAGGAATTGGGGGGGGGGGGGGTGGCCCTGCAGGTGCTCTCTGGGGATGAAGGAGGGTGGAGGAGGGAGTCTCTCGCCGCGAGGAACAAGTTGGCCTAACGAGACCGCTCTCGGCCGCCGACAGCGAGGTAAATCAGAAAGTTCCGAGGGTAACGATATCAGGCAGCCAAAGGAGATGGCGGAGGGGTGTTGAGGGGGGCGCGGGTGGAGGGTGTGCTATAAACAGCAGCAATCAGTAGCCCTTCCTCGTCCCCGGGCAGTAGTCTGGGGGCGAGAGTTCGCTTACACCGGCCGAGGGTTGAAGGGGTCGTGCAGGGGTGGCTGGCAACGAAGGGTGGGATGGCGCCGCCACGTGTGGCTGTTTCAAGAGCGGGCCAACCCTCTCGGCGTGGCGTGCTGATTCATTGCCTCCCGGCGCTTAAACCTTGACGAGCTGTGGAGGGAGAGAGAGACAGGACAGCCAGATCGAAACTTTCCTTGTGCGCCCGTGTAGGTACACTTGAAACCGCGCTGCAGTCAACGGCAATTTTAGCTTGATCCTTTACACTCGTACATCGAGCCAGGTCCATCACCTTTAGCTGCGTGGGGGAAACGTCTGCCTCTAACCGCACGTGAGAATAACGGCGGTGCATTCCGAAACATCCAAAGAGCAATGTAAGACGATTCTGACAACTGGACATCCGGCCGAACAGACTGGATTACTCCAGTCTGGTCAACATAGGAGTGCACATTACCAGATCCGACTTAATTGAAGGGCTCGCGTGTTTCAAATAAGAAATTTGTTTTAATGCGAACTGTACTTTGAAACCGACAGAACACATGTTTCGTTATCGCAGCTAATAAGTGGTGTGCTTTGTGTTCGGTTGTATAGGCTGCTCACTGTAAACTGAGCACTTTTGAAAGCCTTGCTTAAGATCTACTTGTATACACGTTGTGTGTTCTTTCAACTTATGTAAAATTAATATTGCCATGGGACTCATTACTTTATTCGTGCGTCGGTCAAGTGAAAATGTTATATGCAGTGACTTCTTTTTAAGGTTGATTTCAAAAGTGCTCACTTAATCTTGAACAGCCTTTGGAAATAAGACCCAATCACGACCGAGAAAATTATCATGGTTTACGAATCGTTTACCCAGAGGGAAGATAATTGGGCCTTTAGACTCGCAGTGTACAGTACCCGTCAAAAATAACCTTCCTTTGCTGAGTGTACATTGCGTATGGCTTGTTTGATACAGTTGCGCACCGCACACTTAGTCTTATTAATAAACGAATTCACTACCCGTCGTCGGGGATTTCAGTTTGTTACAAAACAAGGAAGCTGATGTTCTCTGCTTTTTTTTTTTTAAACCGCTCAGTGACCGTGTCCATGATTGTAGAGTTGCGCGTAAATGGTATTTTTCACCGAGCACTGTTCACAGCGAGACATCAGTGCCCAAGTCTTTCCTTCTAGTTGATAATATTTATGTAATGTTCTGCACCTCTTCGGCGTGAGTGGTCAATGTCAGCACCATCGAGCTTGCTGCGCCTTGTTCACTGGTTACAGGAGAAACTGCTCAACACTAAGTACAACGAGTACAAAAAATTTACATGATCACGACAATTGGACTATGTAATTAATGTGTGTCCCAAATGGTCGGTTACTAACAAATTACGGTCCCCGGATCGCGCATGTAGGCTGATAGGTTCACATACTGACTCGAGTGAATGAGTCAGCGAAGAGATTTTAGCGGCTCTTAACAGCTACACTTAGAAAAAGGTTTTGTTGAATCAAACAAGATTTGTTTGGTGCAACCAAGTTATTTGTTTGTATAGGGGCAGTGAAATATTTTGTTGCTGAACCCAAATTATTTTGTTGTTCTCATTTGGTTGCCCCAAACTGTAAGATTTTGTTGGTGCCACTAAAGCTTTGTTTCGCTACACTTACATTAGACAGTTAGGGCCGATATAAAAAAGTTTTACAAGTTCAACCAAGTTACGAACCTAGATCAACCAAGTTACGAACCTAGATCAACTGTGTTCGAGCGCTACGGCTTAGTAAACTCAGCTAATGTGACAACTGTTAACGCTGGAAAACGTTTAAATAGATATACTACAAATATTGGGCAACGTGTGCAAACAAATATTTCAAGTTTTACAGCTTTACTTGTCAGTTTGTTGTTGCATTGTATTATTAATGTGTTTATATGATTGTTAAGCATCAATAGATGCACTAACAAACACGGTTACTATCCTAAGCGTTATAAAAAATACAAACAAACTCGAACGAAGGCAGTCAAATGAGTCGGCGAACAAATGTATACAGTTGATTCAACAAAATATTTAGTTTATAGTTTAATTATTTTGTCGCAACATAGAGATTTTGTTTATTCAAACATATATTTTGTTGGACGAACAAAGGTAATTTTGTTGCTTTTCAAATTTTGCTTGTTCAATAATATATTTTGTTAGTGCAACTAAATATTTATATGGCCCTATACGAACAAATATTTTATTCGATTTTCTCTCTATGTAGGTCTTGGGAGCCGATGAGTGTTATTGAGGTGAGTATGGTGCAGCGCCGGAATGAAATGGCCGGGGAAACGGGAGATCCCCGAGAAAACCCGCCGACCAGTGGCATCGTCCGGCACGATTCCCACTTGCGAAAATCCGGGAGCGACCCGCCCGGGTATTGAACCCTGTTCGCCTTGGTGGGAGGCAAGCAGTCTAACCACTCAGCCCCCGCGGCCCCCATACTGACTCAAGTTTACATCAAACATTAGCATACGCATCCGTGGTTTACCCGTGATTACAGCACGAATCCTCAGGTTCGATCGACGGTACTAGTTTTAAAACCTGGGCCACCAATGTTGCCGAGTTTTTCTTTCGTATTCAAAGCCATGCCTTTATCTGAAGCCTACATGCTGCACGTGTTCGGATAGTACGAATGGAAGCAAGAATATTGCGCTGTTTTATGAAATTCTTGTTATGTTAGTAAAGGCAATTTTAAAAAATGGGTCTGCCGAGCTGATGTGATGATCCCGAAAATGTCATAAGGAAACAAAAATCTGCATTATTTTTCACCTGTAGCACATTTAAAACTCACCCGTCTGTACTATCCGCCAAATGTCTGCTCACATTTCCACGAAAGCTTTAAACCCCATTAACAAAACTGCTTAATTCGCTGTCCTGCTGTGTTCGCTATTCGCTATTGCCCATCACTCATCTCTCACTGGCAGCTGTAAGGAGAAAATCTCCAAAAGCTAAGACATTCAGAATTTTTTTAATAAGTGTCAAAACATTAAAAAGCTATTCGTTAAAGTATTACTGAGGATATGCTTGCAGTCTTAAGAGCAGGGGAATAATTAAACTAAATTTCAGTTTAGTGTCTAAGAAGGATCGTCTGCGTTCTAGTTAAAGGGTCAGTTATGAAGTTCGAGAAAAATATTAAATTCATGAAAGCGACGAGTAAACTTTTTCGGTCTAGTGAATCGTAATATACTGGAAAATATATGCAAACCGACATGACTGAGACTATCGTGGTACATAAAACGAGCTTTGATGTAGCGCATGTTGTGACACATGGATATCTTATTGACGTAGCTTTAAAACTTCTGGCCTGGAAGGGTAGTATAGCAGCTTGAACCCTCGTAAAGCCCAGATTATTTCATTTTCAAATCACCCATTTCCGCCTTACCGAGAAGTCATCAACAAACATCGGAAGAACTTCTTACCTAAGTGGTACGATCGAATGTACACTTCCCTCAAAGGAACCATCATTTTAGGTTGATCGTTACGTAAAGCTAACCTGCTGGTCGACAGTTACTCTGATTAATTGATGTAGTTTTTACTGACACAACAGCGACAACGAAAGTCAGTGGTACATGCTAAGGTGTAAAAAATATTTAAATGCGCGAATAAATGAACTGAAACAAAATAGAATGACTAAATTAATAATCAGCTGGGGAAAACTTCGTTCTAGGTGTATCCAGTTAAACTTGTTTGCGGAATATGACCGAGTAAGCAAATAAATACGAAAAAGATCAGAATATATCGATTCCAAATACACCTAGTTATTTACAAAATTAGCTATAAACAATATTTTCTCAGTTAGGTACTATTTCTTCTCAGATGGTTATATTTGAAATTAATAAATTTGTACGTAGAATGTAACTAGTTACAAAAATATATGCTACGTAATTAAAACTCTAAATGAAGAGAGAGTTGAGACCTGTCGACACAGTAATTAAAAACACGGTGTTAAGTTTAGCAGAATATCATGTACAGTAAATATACATATACCGGAATTATAAATGATGACAGTAATTAACCAACGTGTACAAAAATTAAAAGTATGGATATAAATTTTTTTTAATCTAGCAATTTCCAGCCTACTTTCCGTAGAAATATAAAATTATATGATCCGGCAACCATCTGCATGACGGTATCTGTTCCTTCATGTCGTCTAATAATTTTTATACTCTATGTACTCTAATAACTTGTCAACTCCCGCATACAGATTGTAATAACATTTTGTATTATTATCCGTCAGTGATAACAATCGCAACGAGGCAACCTTTCATAAAAACATATATTCGTATTTATCAAACAGTGAACAGCAAAATGTTCAGTGTGTGAGCTTAATGTCAATCTAGAGAAAATGTCTGCTATCAATCAGTTTGTGTTGTTTTTATAACGGGTTGACGTGCTGTGATTTTCTACATGAGAATATATCCTATCATCCCAGTTCTTCCGTTTAATTTTTCACATGTTCTGCACAAACCATTTGGAATATATCGTACCATATATAAAACATTTGCAGATTACTGTATTTTGAATTAATACATGAAGTTATCCATTTTTGTAATTATAAAGACTTGAACTAGGAACTAAAATGAGACTCCTTGCTGATTTATACACTAATGCATGGTGGTAGTTATACGTCTTCCTTCTAAATTATTTTCAGTAATCGATTGAAGTTTTTTTTTTTTAAGTTACGATACAAGCATTTCTTCTTAACTTCTTTTTCTCTCTGACGCTTCCTTTATTCAGAATGTTGGTCAAAATTACTGTGAAAAAGTAAATAATGAGGCATGCAAAAAGGAGAACATTTATCACATTTATCATTTAAAAAATCCTTTCCGAAGTTAAATTAAAATGTTAAGGGCTACAAAATAGAAAAATTTTCTTAATACTTATAAACGAAATGTGGTTTAAATACAAAATTAAAACTAAGTAAAATTGCATTAGTGTTTCACTAATATAGTAATAACATTGCTTTTCTTTTAGCTGATTCTCATAGTGTTATTGATTTTATTGTTATTCTTTATTTTCCATTTAGCATAGTTTCCTCTGCCGACAAACAAGAAGCGGCCAAGATTTAGCATATACAAAAATGAGTTTAATTCCCTGTGTGCTATATAACTGAGAATTTAGTAACCCGTGAGATGTGTAATGTACTGTTATAGGTGGTTCAGACCTAACTGAAAACTTTAGGAGGTGAAAACCTACCTGAGTTTCCTTTCACAGTATATTCTACTGCCACAAGTTAAAATTAACATCATTACTGTCGTAACGGGTGTTTATTTAATAATACTCTCAGAACAGAAATACGCTATAACTAAGGATAGGAAAATTTCGCGAATTAATTTGAGGACAAGACAGACGCCAAACACGTGTACACTGAAGTCACCTTTGCAATTGGATCACAGCTTATAAGACAGGCCCTGGTTGGCTCTGAGCCAATAGCAGACTTGCAAGGAAACACATTGCGAGTGTCACACTGCCAGGTATGGAGTAATATTGGCTACTCTCTGGAGCAACAGACAATGAACAAATATCTGAGGCCCGAGCAAACACATGACTGTGGAGTCTAGCCAACAGGTCACTGAATTCGCGAATTTTTCCTATCCCTGACTATAACCGAATATTTCAATAATGTTTACTGGAAAAATCTTATTTAATTTATGTGGTAACATATGATGCTATTGCGCTTTTGAAAAGTATTTCCTGGAACTGTTTTTCATAATTCTCCGCCAACAAATGTTTCCTGTAAAATTCATGCAGTAAGAGGATTTTTTTTTAATGTGTTAATTTCAGCAGGAAATACTAATTTTTGCTGTACCGAAACAGTTACCCTTAGGTCACACCATCGCTCTTTCCTGTTGGCTGACGATGACGGCGTGTTGGAACATTGTTCCTCCAGTATAGTCAAATCACGGTTACTTTCAACTTTTTTTATGTCGTGCTAAAGTTCTACTTCCAGGATATTCCTCCGCCTCATGCAAACAAAGCTTAATCAACTCTGGAAAATCACACGAAAGGGACAACGCACCAAATTCGTGCGCACTCAGTATAATTATATTTTGCATAAGAACTTTTTCTTAATGACTATTCACAGTAAAGTGGGTTCTTTTGAAAGCCCTCTCATTTGAAATAATAGTATATATATATATATATATATATATAATTGTAGCCTTAGAGGTTAGCTTCCGAATGCGATTGAATATATATACTGTGTTTATTACTTACATGACAATATTTATTTTAAATTGAGGTTAAATTATAATAAATGGCTGAGATAAAAAGGCAACTAGGGCCTTAAAAATGCTCACTTTACCGTGAACAGCCTATAGTAAGTATATCCAACACACAGGTTTTCTTACTTATTTTTATTTACATTAACTATAAATTATATAGTATAATTTATAAATAAAATATGTAAAACATTTTTTAAGCAAATCATAAAGTACTTTTATGTTAATAGAAATACAAAACGCTATTGAAACATGGCATATTTGGGAACTAACCAAGTACGTCTAAAATGGGGTGATTTTTCGAAGGTTAGACTCAAAAAAGTGTGAAAAAACCCACGAACAGAGTATAACAAGCAGCCGGCAGGCTCCAGAATTTTGACGGCACGCCAGCTGCCCAAACCCACCTTCTTGCCCAGCCCCTGCTAGCCCCTCCATCTCTCTACCACCACTACCCCTCGTGGTCGATTTCCCACTGAAATAAGGTGGTGTCGGGAATAGACCCCATGAATTTACATACCATTAACCCCGTGCATAAGCTGCTCCCACAAGTATCCAAGTTTTGATCGTGTTCGCCTACAAGTGGGATCAGCACGACGAGCCATGCCTACCGGCTGCCCCAGCCTCCCTGCATGGCCATTACTGCTTGCTGTCGCCCGCCGGTGTTTGCCCATTACAGCCCTCCTTTCACCTTTCCCTTCCTCACTCCTTGTTTCTCCTAGTGCGCCAAGCACACTTTTTTCACGTACACCAGTGCGCTCTACCTGGTTCCTGGGGCCGCGGTGGCTGAGCGGTTAGCCTGCTCGCCTTACACTTTAATCCCCGACTGGACCACTCCCGGATTTTCGCATGTGGGAATTGTGCCGGACGATGTCGCTGGCCGGAGGGTTTTCTCGGGGATCTCCCATTCCCCCCGCCCTTTCATTCCGGCATTGCTCCATACTCATCTCAATCACCCTCTTCGGAGACCTCGCTGTTAAGAGCCGCCCAAATCTCTTCACTTCTACCTGGTTCCTCATTAAACTTGGCTCCTCATATGCGTGTGTGTATTTCATCACCTCGCTTACAGGCTGCTTACTATAAAGCGAGCCCTCTCATTTGTAATAATAGTCAATAAGTATACTTTATTATAGATTTAGACGTCAAATTTTGAGTCCAGTGAAGTATATATACTGCGTTTATTACTTACATGGTAATATTTATATCAAAAAGTGGTGGAAGGATAAAAAAACGGCTAGTTGGAAAAAAAGTGATTAGGCCTCAAAAGTGCTCATTTCACCGTGAATAGCCTATACACACAATACGTGCATTTCGGTTTAAATCACGGGCATGTTTACGTGCAATACTTAGGTTTGAAATTGTTAGCTGACTTAAAATAATGAGTAGTGAACCAAAATCACAGCAAAGTGAGGGATTATTTACTACAGCCCGTAATACATAACGTACATTTTATGGCCCGCGAACTGGACCATGTTACTATGGAATGCAATCGCAGCTTTAATTGGCAGCCCCATACCAGCCCCCGAAGATCCCTGATTTGAATCCACTAGACTTTTATTTGTGGGGACATATAGAGGCACTTGTGTATGCAGCCCCCAGTGGACGATGTGGGCACCCTCCATAACCGCACTGTGGCGGGTTGCGAAACAATCAGGAATTTTCTAGGGATTCATCAGCACATCCTGGTGTCGTTGCAACGGCGGATGCATGTGTTCGTGCTGATGGAGGGCATTTTGAATAATTTCTTTAGTGCCAACGATAAGCTTTCACACATGTGAAACTACTTCCTGTGCAGTTCCTACTGTTCTAGGTGTAGTGTCGTAGTGTGAGGTGTCGTGTATCATGCAAAAATCGCTGCGATGGCATTCCACAGTAACATGATCCAGCCCGCGGGCCATACACTGTACGTTATGTATTATGGGCTGTAGTAAAGAAACTTAGCGTTTGCGGACCTATGTTCATATAATATATTTGTTCATCCTCCAGATGTGAGGAATGTTTCCCCGAAGTATTATCGTGTAATTGTGCAACATCCGGTATGTTTCCTCTCTATAAATTCGCTTTAAATTACGTGTTTTCAGTACAGAAAGTTAGTTCACTCTAAACTTTAAATAGTGAAAACGAAGCAAAATCAGTGAAAACAAGTAGAAACGACACCACTGGTAATCAGTGCTAGACAACTTACTTTTCTAATGACTAAATTTTCACTGGTTTTTGTGTGAATCTCACTAAGTGTCGAAAATTCCCCTACCTTAAGTCACTGATTCCCAGTTAATTTACTTGATTCATTAGTCGGTAAAAGCTTACCAACTGAGTTACATAGAATTTTATTTGACTGACTGGTATCAGTGATACGGGCTTAGAGTGTATGTAATATATCAGCTGAACAGATATCGCACATTGTTCCCGGCTTGCGACTGGACTGAGTTTATTAATCGTTGTATCCAGAGGCGTTTAGTGGCGGCAACAGCGACCAGCTACCGGAAGCTTCGTCTGCAACAGCAGTTAAACACGAACACACCTCGCTACTACAGCGAAGGAACTTTAACTTCTTTTTGTCTCTTCCAGACACCCGTTATTTAGACAGTTTTAGTTCAGTATAAGTTATCTAGTTCAACCTTCCCTCTAGCCTAAGACCAGGTTGCCTACACCTAGCTAACGTAGGTTACTTTCAGTACAACGCCTGCTTGGTAGGAGATATAGCACGGGTCAGTGTGTTTATTGAGTCCTCAATAAATACAGCTTTGTTCTTTAGCCAATAGTTTTTATTTATAAAGTAATATCTACTTCGCCAGCTAGGAACGATTCACACTGTGCACAGCCACGACGAGAACATCCAATCAGCGACGAAAGGACTTTACGTATGCGTGAGGGTTTGGACGTGCGTGTTAAACGCTGGTTGGGAACCGAGCAAGCAGTAGTCATGGTTTAAGCGTACAAATCAGCAAATAATTTTCAGTATCCTTCGGAGGTTTATTTCTGTATCATCAATCATTGGGTTGTTTTCAAGCAGCTCTCCATGTAGTCACCAAAAGCGCATTCACCTTTATGTTTTGGTATTTGCACATCCGGCTTCCTCCACGACTTGTTTTGTATACGGCTGTGGAGTTTGGTGGCAATGTTAGTACCTCGATGATTTCCTGGGATAGTCTTTGACGTCATTTAACCTGGGAAATCATTTTCGTTTACTATCTGAGATCGGTCATTAAATTTTTGGCTTATAAGTGATAGTTATATCACTTTTCTTTTTCTGGTTAGTTCCAATCATGTTATTTTCCTCACACGGTATTTCCATCACATTCTCATTTGTGATTGACTTTACCTGGGAAATCGTTAGCATTTAGTGGCGACCTGAATGGAAATATTGTCAAGAGCCAAGACGATTTATGTTACTGGGGAATATTCGCCACGAAAGATGGGAAAAGCACTTAAGACATCGTCTGCCATATTAAAACAAGCTAGTAGGGCATCGACAATAAACATAAACCCAACACATAAGTAGCCCCAAGTCTCGAGACAATAAAGAAATTCTTTCTTTGCAAGTTTTAATATTCTTCCTATATACGAGGAAATCGAGGACTAATGAGACACAAGAGTAGTAAGTCTCTGATACGTAACTTTTATATGCTTCAGAAATTCGTTGTTTTAAGGTATGCTGTGGTGATGTTTTTTCTCTTTTTTGACTCATTTCAGCTGTTTCTAAAAAAAAAATCAGCAAGGAACTAAAAATGTCATGTACCTTGATGTTTCTTGTAAGTTTTGCCCTCTTTCTACACGTACAAATAATTTTCAGACAAATACCACACTTGGCGTTGCCTACCTGTAATACTACCATCACAATTATTAAGATCCCTTTCTACATATCCGTAATTTTTTTAACCAGCCGCTGACGCACACAACAGAATAGTTTCTAGTATAATATTCGTTTCGAGTTATTATTTATTTGCATGTATTTTTATTGGAGCTATGAATACTCTGAAACAACTCTTGGATAAATAAAGATCACTATATACACATATTACATAAACATGCTAAAAACAGCTACCGTATTTCACAAAGTAATGTACATTACAAATGTGTAAATCAGCACCTTTTGCAGAATATATTAACGAAACTAGGATGAAAATGTACAGAAAAGCGACACTGTTCTTAACACAATGAATTTCGAACTTAAAATATCACGGTAAGAAATTTGTGCTGAACTTCCTAAACTGTAATGAAAGTTTTAACCTATACACTGCATGGTAATAATACCGCACATCAAACTGCATAAACAGGAATATTTAGTAGCGCTACGGTACAAAGTTGGGAATTTGTCTATGCATTTGACTGCTTCCTGACCAAATGTAACAACGCTACAATGCATGCATAAGGAAAAACATTACCATTCCTGCTTTCTCACTAAGCATATACACTGGTGTGGTAAATTTTCGAATAATTTCTTAGAGTGTACGTTTAAAATGTGGGCCATTGCACAGTCCTTACACTACATGAAGTAATTTGTTATGTTATAATGTCTTCCACATTGTAATGGTTGAGTAAAACATTTTTTTACGGTTGTGATAAACATGCTTTCCATACAATGAAGTTTTCGTTTCGCAAAAAAAAAAAATGGTTTGGTTTTCCTTCATATAAATAGATTGAAGTAATATATCAAACGTTAGTGTCATGATTGGTGTTGTAAGCATATCTACATTTATTCTCAAATATATGCTGTCACCATTATAATCTTGTGTGTTTAATGTTGAAGTATTTTGTGAGTCTTTTTTGCCGCAGTGTTATCACTACATTTTTCAGAGTTAGATTTACTAATTGGATGCGCGTATTTAATAGTATGTAGTATATTTATTTGTTTAGTGGCGGATGCGTGTGGTCTTCTGTGTGTCTCTGCTTGTCACTATATACCGACATGCCAAAAGTCTCGGGTTGTGGTTCTATAAGGCTTCTCACTATAAAATGAGCAGTTTTCAAAGCCCTGCATAAGATCTGCTTGTATGAATGTAGTGTATTTTTATTACACCTTATGTAAAATTAACATTGTCATGGGTCTCATCATCTTGCGACGGTCAAGCGAAACTGTGAAATTATTAGAAAAGTAAATATTTCACAAATCTGGTAATTTCTACACTTTATGCATTAAAAACAGACAGAAAAAAAGAAAAAAAAATTAAGTTATCGCAAATTGTTACCTATAGGCTGTTAACGGTAAAGTGAGCACTTTTTTAGGCCCTTCTAAATTTTTCCTTTCATCCAATTACCATCTTCTTGTTGCTTATTAATACAAAGATTGCAATGTGAACGTCCTTTGGTAACGTGTAGGCCCTTCTATAGCCTGGCGAAGTGCAGCAGCCAGTGGCATCGATCCCACAAATGGACGAGGCAACTGCAGAGAGACGTTGACCCACGCTGTCTCGATAGCTACCCAACACCTCCCTGCTATTTCCAAGCTCAAGATCTTGGGTACGATTGGTTCTCAACGCCACGTCCCATAAATGCCCGATGGGGTAAACGAGATGGCTAGAGCAGTCGTCGAAACTTTACAGAATGCTGCTGGAAACAGTTGCTAACAACATGGGCCCGGTGACACTGAGCACTGCCCCTCTGGGATATCCCAATCCTTGTGGATTGGACGTGTGGTTAGAGAGCAATTCAGCGTTGTGAGAGCACAGACGATGCAGGTCTGGGCACTTCCGAGACGCGACGCCACGGTACGGTACAGTGGAGCCACCGACTGTACTCTGTTAACGGTTATGTGAGCACTTTTGAAAGCAACTTTCGAAAATTTTCGCTGTCCCTACCAGCATATATTTTGACGGGCACACTGGCCAGCATTCGAACAGTAAAGTTGGTAACGACTGACGGAAACTTGTTTCTTGTTTTAACTTTGAGTGAAAAGTGTCAGGTAAAAATTTCTGGACACTAAAATGATTTATTTTACCTTATGTTTTTTTCATGCATATAAGTGTAAGAATTAGTAAATTTGTAAAATACATACTTGTCCAATAATTTTAGAGTTTAATTTGGCCGACGCATCAATAAATTGATTAGGCCCATGCCAATGCTATTATTTTTAATATACGGTGGGAAAATACACCATGTGCAAACAAGTAGATCTTAAGAGTGGGACGGACCCCCGTGGGAACCCCGCGTCCAAGGTCAAGAAGCGGGGGAGCGATACGGGCGACACTAACACGCACGCCTAGTGTCTCATCGTTCCTACGCGCAAGGCGTGCAGTGTTTCCGTCGTGACGCTGTACTGTGCAAGTTATATCTGCAAGAGGGGTTTTATTACACGCGATGAAAGACCACAGATTAAACTACGCCCGTATCTTTGTACTTTTCTCTTGTCGCTTAAGGAAACAGCATACACATGCTTTAAAAATGCGATATTTGACCATTTTCACTTAATTTTTCTGCAAGAATACACTTAACATGACAAAAGAAAAAAAAAAAGAGGACATAAATTATGTTTTTCTATATTTTTTTCTGATAAAAAGTCGTCATTGCAGAACATTTATTCATCGAGATATGCATATTCGCGCAAACAAAAAAAAAAAAAAATGTTGGGGTCCAACCCACTATAGGCAGTTCACGCTAAACTGAGCACTTCTCAAAGCCCAGCTTAAGATCTAAATGTATGCACGTTGTGTATTCTTTCACCTTATGCGTAATTAACATTGCCATGGGCCTCATCACTTTATTCATGCGTCAGTCAGGTGAAAATGTGAAATTATTTGAAAAGTAAATATGTGTATAAATCTGGTAATTTTTACACTTAAATACATTAAAAAGAACAGAAATCGAAAGAAATATTTTAAGTTGTCACAAATGGTTACATAACACTATTTTATTCGACATTAAGATAACACTTTTCCTCCATCGTTACCAACTTTACTAGGCGCATGTCACTCGGTGCGTCCGTTAAAACATATGCAGGTAGAAGCAGTGACTTTTTTCTAAGATTGAGGGGCCACGGTGGCTGAGCGATTAGCACGCTCCCCTCCCACCAAGGCAAACCGGGTTCAATCCCCGGCCGGGTCATCGGATTTTCGCAAGTGGTAATCGTACCGTACGTTGCCGCTGGCTGGCGGGTCTTCTCGGGGATCTCCCATTTCCCCACCTCTTCATTCTGGCGCCGCTCCATATTCACTTCAATGACTCTCAAGACCTCGCTGTTAAGAGCCGCCCAGATCTCTTCACTCACTCATTCATTCTGAGTTTGATTGACTTTATCATGAAGATAGTATTCCATTTTCGAATTTTCTTAAAAATCTTCGTAATGAAAATGTATGAACAGAAATAAAAAAAATCAAAGCTAGACATGATATGGACGATTACTTACAGAATTTTTTTATTTGTAGGGTTTCAAATATACCTGTATATTCCCATGTGGGACTGAAATTATTAAATAATTAGATAATGTTTGATTACGGTTACAGATGTGACACTAAATCATGTAGGAAAAACAAGCGGGATTTAGAAATAACTGTTGAAATGTTCCCTATGTCGTGACTAGCTTGGTTTTTAAATATTGACTCCGAAAATTAAGTTGATGAGGAAAATTCGTAAATCCAAGATAGCAAGGACACTTCCCCCTTAAGCAGGGCTTTCAAAAGTGCTCAGTTTGCTACTAGCAGTACCTTTACATAATGCTGTCGCATGACTTTCTGTAATGTGAGTGTGTGAGATGTGT
Organism: Dryococelus australis; assembly: GCA_029891345.1. Classification (NCBI taxonomy): domain Eukaryota; kingdom Metazoa; phylum Arthropoda; class Insecta; order Phasmatodea; family Phasmatidae; genus Dryococelus; species Dryococelus australis. Next base: position 216,239,837 of record CM056996.1, on the reverse strand, counting down.
CGGCAAGTGAAGGTAGTCTGACGGCGATGTGTGTGTTTGTTCTCGTGCAGGCAAGTACACGCCGGAGCACGGGGCTAACGGCGTGGGCACGGGTCGCAGCCGTCTGCAGCTGACCCTGGGACGAGGTGACCTCGGCGCCAGGTACGAGTGTCGCGCCGACAACGCCGCCCTCGAAGCGCCCATCACCTCCGTCGTCGAGGTCGAGGTCAACGGTGAGTCCTGCCTCCCGCACGTCCTTCACTGAGCTCATAGCATAGACTAGAGACGAGATCGTCTTCTGCGCACCTACGCCACGCAACAGGACATGGTACCAGTACCCAGTTGAAGGTCATAACTGATCTTAGTTACTAGAATCCTCACTAGTGTTATAAATGGGAAAGTGTGTTTGTCTGCTTGTTTGTTTATCCTTCTTTCACGTCAGAACGGAGCGACGGTCCGAGGTGATTTTTTGCACAGATATATTTGGAGGGCCGGAAAGTGACATAGGCTACTTTTTACACCGGGAAGATGTCCCATTCTTTCAGGAAAATTTTTATTGTAATTTGAAAACTTACTCATACAGAATTACATTACAACGTCACAACAGAGCAACAAATCGTCGTGTTTTTTTTGCACATAGTTGGTGGGCTGGGAAATGACATGGGCTACATTATATCGTTAATAAAATTAAATCTGACATTTGAAAGATATAAACGAGAAATAACGGAGTATTTGTCAGTATACACAGTCATGGACATAGAACAGAGCACTGAATTCTCTAGAGTTGTCAGGTGTGCCCTCACATAAGCTCCAATTAAAATTAGGCGTTCCTGTCATGCTTTTGCAAAATTTAGATGCACCGCGATTATGCAACGTGACGAGACTTAGTGTCACAAAGCTTCATTATTTATCCCTATAAACCAGCTAGCGAAGCCACGGGTAAGAGCTAGTGTTAAATAAATTTGGAAAATTGTCGAAATATAAAATTTGTCTTGTTATAAAAACTAAAAACAAGTTGCCTACCCAACATTGACCTACTCTAAAGCAACACATATGTCAAAGTCACATGGTTGAATGTGATGAACGTGTTTGTTTATATGTTAACTAGCAGCCCGCCATCGCTTTGCTCAGGTGATACGGAGTTATTAAAATACATAGTGCCGCTACCCGTGACTACCAGTGACTACCCGTGACTACCCGTGACAACCTACGAATAATGGTTTCGTTAGCGCGTGCTTAGAAAGCAGCCAAGTAGCTCATTTTTCTCCGACTTGGTTTACAAATTTTGAAATTTCCCAAGGCATTTTTTTTTAAACTAAACGTAGCCTATGACAATCTGGAATTGTGAAAGAATTATAAGAATCGGCCGAGTAGTTTCAGAGACTGCCCGAGACATATAAACAAATAAACAAACTCACATTACCTTTTTATAATATTAGTATAGATATTTAAATGACAAACACCATTAAATTAATAAAGTACTGGTACCGATGAATGATTGTGCGCATCCAACGAGATCGGTCTATTAGCCTACCTCATCTTTAGTCTATGGCTGATATTGTCCTTTCATGGTTACTTCCAGTATTTATAAAGCGCTGCTGAAGTTATAATTACAGGATTTCCCGCCATACCATGCATACAAAACTTGACCGAGCTTACGTCATTAAATTACACCAAAGGGACAACGTACCGCACTTGTGCACACTCTGTATAATAGTTTAATTTATAATGAGGACTATTTCTTACTAGGCATTGCCAACACATATATTATCTCTTGGAGTTTATTCGTAGTCATAATAAATGAAATATAAAGAATTAACCCATAAGAAATAAATTAATAGATCAGTTTATCAAAAAAATTAGATGCGTTCATGTTAACATAATATGTATTGAATTTAAAATTTGTGAAGATTCTGCGAATAGACTATACACCAGTTTGTGTGTGTGTGTGTGTGTGTGTGTGTGTGTGTGTGTGTGTGTGTGTATATATATATATATATATATATATATATATATATATATATATATATATATATATATATATATATATATATACACAACGGGGATAGGGTGTGTGTGTGTGTGTATATATATATATATATATATATATATATATATATATATATATATATATATATATATATATATATATATATATACACACACACACACACACCCTATCCCCGTTGCTTTACCTTACGCTTACAATGACTGGGAAATTTAAAACAGTATTGGCAGTAATTTTTTGTAATCTTTTCATGTCCGTGCCGATATTGTAAAGGCTCACTATCTTACGCAGTATACCAGCCGACGTGACGCTTAAATCTGTAAACGAGAAACTTTTCAGTGACCTATTCGTTTTTCTTTCCAACCCAAGCATGGTGGCGAAGCTCAGCGTGACAGAAAATTGTGAGCAATTGCTGTGTCTTAGTATTCTGCTTAAGGTTTATTTTTTTGGAGACAACTGATATTAGTTGGTTTTAGTTTTCTGCATAAAAGAGCGATAATTTCTATGATACATATTCAGGGCGTATAACCTTATAAAATGTTCAGTTAATCATGAACCAAATGTTACATGCGTTTCTCGCTTGAAATGAAATAACTCTCTACAGAGGGATAAATACTCATCTCTTCTGTCGATGGACGTTGAAGGTAATGTAAGGGCAAATAAAATTGCGTGCAGTAGTTCGGAATTGGCGCCCGAGCACTCAGCAAGGTAGTTCAGCACATGTGGCAGCAGACTGTATTCATCACGTCGATGTGGGTTCAACGACCCTCGTAGGCGAACGGCGATCGTATGCTGTAGCTCTGCACAGTATCGAGCTGGAAGAAGAGGACGGGTGGCTCTGGGTATTGCAGCGGGCCGAACCCGCCCTTAGCTGACACCCGTGCGTGAACCCTGCATTACAAGAAGCGGGGAAGCAGGACACGAGGGATTGCGTCAAGCGCCGATTATAATCATTTGGCGAGACCTCTAACGACAGTAATGTAGGACAGCACAAGGCTCGTTGCGTGGCCAGACGTCTGCTAGAAGCGTTAGGGCGCTGTCTGGACGTCAGCCAGTGGCCAACCTCAAGAAGGGCAACGAGAGGGGTGTGCCAGGTGGAGTCGTCTGTAATACTTTAGAATAATATTTATATTGGCTGACTTCTACGTCAGTACAGTATGTAGTGCTTGCCGGCAGTTCTCCAAAACTATGGCCCAGTGGTCACCAGTCCGTATGATTCAACGGTGCTCTCTATCGACATCGCCGCAAACGAAGGAGAAGATTTTGAGGTGTTATTGGCAGAATGCATAAATAAAGTAGTGATTACATAATAGCCTGTGCTAGGCGTCTCGAAATGCTCCTATAGGCTGTGCATGGTCAACTGAGCACTTTTGAAATTCCTGCTCGTGATTTTCTTGTATTCGCATAGTGTATTCTTCCGTTATATGTAAAATTAGCATTTCTCATGGGCCTGATCACTTTATTCATGCGTCGGTGAAGTAAAACTGTGGTATTATAAGATAAGTAAATATTTGTCATGGGTTCTAATTCTTACACTAATATACATTAAAAAGGCAGAAAACAAAATAATTTCAGTATTGTCACAAATGTTTATCTTCGTTTCAACTTTAAGACACGGAAATAATTGCTCTCGGTAGTTACCACCTTTACTGGGCATGTGTCAGTGAGTTGTCCATTAAATATACATGCAAGCAGGGGCAGTGACATTTTTTAAAGGTTGATTTTAAAAGTGATCAAATTAGCGCGAAAAGTCTAGAGTAGAGAAATGTGATGCAGTGAAATATCTCTGGAGCGTGAGCAAGGAAACCGCTGGATCAGTTAGTGACGTTTCGACAGTAAAACATTTCTCCTTCGTGGTGATCTGTTTGGGCAGCCCAGAATCGGTCCATCATACATGGTAACCTTCGTGTGTCTGTTGGCCATAAGACAATCTAACAGTGAAGTCTGGACATCTGGACGAGAAATTCGGCGCATATTCCACACCTTTCGCAACACTTCGACCTCATCTCCTTCAGACTTTGTCAGTTATTCTTACGGCGGCCGTCTCGTACGTCAATCACACCTTTGCAAGTACCGCACTGTCATACATGGACCCGTTGTGCGCAACAATATCTGCGAAAGAGGCCACAAGTGAATTTACAGAGCTAAACATATATAATGGCGAGCCGGAATGGAATCTCTAAACATCAATAATAAAATGCAGAAAACGAGACAAAATGTGGGTCCAGCACACAACAGAACATTCCAAACTAAATTCAACAAACTATAAGTAGGGACGCCGGAATTTCGCGAAAAAAATTTCTCGACCAGTTAAATTTCACAGCACTTTAGCTCAGACGCACTTTCATGATTGGATGGTTTCCGTGTTACAAGTCTTAGGTGTATGCCAGCGAATCAGAGACGCATGGTATTGAAGTCACCTGATTCTGATTGGCCAGTTAAGTAGAAGAAGATCTTCTAACGAAGACACGCCACCGAAAAGAAAAATAAAATAGTTGAGAAGCCTGTAGGGTGTTGAAATCTTTTAGCGAAATTCGGGTGTCCCTAACTATATAAGCAGACTCCGCCTCCGGTGTACAGCGGGAGCCAATCAGAAATCGTTGCAACACGCACACATTGAGGGGCGTGAAGTGTGGACTGGACTGCAAACGAGGAGATAGGCGCGGTGGGCGAGTGTCCAGGGCATTGATGGCAGTCAGACAAGGAGTCTGTGGAGATCTGGGCAGAGGAGCCGAAGTACGGAACCGGGTGAGTTCCTAACTTAATCATGTTCACTCTACTTTAAATTACTTTTCCTTTCGTCCTTTTTCCCGTTGGTCCAATGGATTGAACTCTTGTATAAATTATTACATCTGTTACAATCTATAATAATAAATAAAATTGAAGTGTCTGTCATTTCAAAATTGATACGAATATCTAAGCGTATTAGGCTATTTAAATGTTGTTGAAGCATAAATAACTATCTTTAAAATTTTTGTCTTTCTGGATGTTTGTCTGTCTTAATGTTTGTCCAGAATAGGCAGCATAGGCTCCGAAACGGCTAAATATATTCTGATAAACCTTTCAGTGATCACAGAGTTTATTTCTATTTAAAATCTGATCTTTATTTCATCTCGATATCTCAAATGGTTATGAAGTAAATTAATTTTTTAAATATAATTTTATTCATTTTTATATCTTATTTATTTGCAAAAGGATTATTGCCAAAAAGAATTGTTGAAATAACAACAGTTTTTTAAAAATAATTATTGATATAATACTCACCATAGAAAAATATAGGGCCTACATTAGTTTTTGGAAAATCATACTAAAGCAACATATTATCAAATAACCAACACTAACGCGAAGATCAAACTATTTCCGATAATAAAGTAACAATCTTTCGAACCATTTATATAGGTATGTATTTCAATAACTCCATAAAACCTGAGCGAAGCGATGGTGGGCTGTATTTTTATAACAACATAAAACCTAAGCGAAGCGAAATTTCTATTTTTAACATATGTGAACAATTCTTAAATTCCACGCGAACGAAGTCGTGTGGAATTAGATACATGCGTAATTCCTAGGAGAATTGAAGTGTAGGCATATTACAAAAGGTTTGTAATAAATGCATCCCAGAAACGACAAAGGAGATTCATCAGTCCTATATAGCTGAATTGAACTATTTTCATCATTCTTAAGCGAATTGTATTTATTACAATCTTGTAAGGCCAATTAGAATCATGCGTACTTCCTAGGAGAATTGAAGTGAAGGCATACCACTTAAAAGTTTTGTAATAAATGCATCCTAGAAACGACAAATGAGATACATGAGTCCTATATAGATGAATTGAACTGTTGTTATCCTTCTTAAGGGAATTGTAGTTATTACATTCTTATAAGGACAATTAGAAACATGTGTACTTCCTAGGAGAATTGAAGTGAAAGCATACCACTAAAAAGTTTTGTAATAAATGCATCCCAGGAACGACAAATGTGATACATGTGTCCTGTATAGCTGTATTGAACTATTGTCATCCTTCTTAAGCGAATTGTAGTTATTACATTATTGTAAGGACAATTAGGTTAATGCGTACTTCCTAGGAGCATAGAAGTGTAGGAATACCACTTAAAAGTTTTGTAATAATTGCATCCCAGAAACGACAAATGAGATACATGAGCCCTATATAGCTAAATTGAACTGTTGTCATCCTTCTTAAGAGAATTCAATTTGATTAATATTTTAAACTTTAAAATAATTTCTTTCTCTTTTTATTATAGAAATTAATATGTATAAATTTTGTTTGGCACTATCCATGCCTTATTTCAATTTTTAAAATATGTAAACAAATCCTGAAGTTTACACGAACGAAGTCGCGGGCACTGGTAGTTGACAAATAAATACAAATAAGATGGCGTTCAGGCGGAAAAAAGGTATTATAGAGTAACTAGGATAAATAGAAGACCATTTTCCCAGATAATACAATATCCACAATTGGTTACGAACAAATACGATTATTATGCAACAAAAGTGTACGTAGTTGATGAATGTGTGACTCTTGTGACATTAAAATTTAGTTTCCGTCTTACAAAAAAAGGCCACTCTTGCTTGTTCAACTATGATTGAGGTTTACTTATCGCGACAGACAAAATATGTTGATTATTCGCAAACTGGTAGCAATGTAAAATTTTATCAAGCACATGTACTTGCACATAAGTGTTTCAATGCTACTGTTACAGTGAGTGATGAAAGAGGTATTATTAATGTTGTACCTACCGCTGTAATCTTTATAAGAAAATATGTACGCATGGAGGAAGGAGAAAATAAATATTTGGTTGCAAGGTCAAGAAATTTAAAACCATTTACAATTGGTGCAGTTTGTGTAATGATATTTATAGCTTGAATACATAATATTTAACGTAGTTGTAATTGGTACTTATATGAACATCTTCACTTGTCTTAACTTTCTTCACTACTGCTGCGCATCCCTTTCTTTGTTATTATTCCAGTAGGAGTTAGAGCATGACAGTACGTGTAACATTACATGCGCTGTTACGATGACTGTTTATGTATGCCACATGGCGAACGATTCAGCCCCTCTTATGACGCGTATACAACACGTTATCTTCCGAAATTTTAGCTATTTACAGATCGATCATAATTGCCAGTAAGTAATGTTCTACACTATGCGAAAAAATTTATATGTTAGTGAGTGTTGTTGCTGGAAATTGAACTATTTCCAGCCGCAACAATCTTTGTCGTGTTTTACATAAAATTAATGTAATAAATATTGTCATGACATCCTTGAGATTCACAAGAAACACATTTTGGTATTTGATGCCAGAGTCATCATCAAAAGCCTCATCGACTAAATACCCAAGACAATGATTATAGAGTGCTAGCAGCTGTTTAACCCTTTCTGACGGCTATCCCTGCACATCGAACGAAAGTCTAAACCGACAGTGCCATATGAAGTTGAGGAAATGTTGGCCGTTTGGGACTGCTTACCTTCGCTGCGACGGGGGTGTGTTTGGCGAGCTTCACGCCTCACGTCCGCTGGGCGGGCCTGCTGGTCTGCAAGTATGGGCGCCGCGGGGTCGCTGCCCCCCACAAAATCTATGACTGCCTTCCCCTCCCTCGTTTGTCACCTTGACCACGTGACTCCAGCCAGCCAGTCACGTATCGCCAGGGTACCCTTCCCGGACTTCTGGATATCGACGGGGTGAAGATCATTTTCTAATGTTCTAGATGATTTCAAATAAAATATAAATACAGGTGTCTCGCCCAGATTCGGGGAGATAGCACAGGGTTTTCACTTGGGCAGGAACCGCTGTTCCGTCAACATTTTAAAAGGGTAGGGGGTTGCCTTGCTGCCATTTTAGTTAAGTATGGTTTAAAGCAAAATAATTATATGTAACCTGCATATAGTTGGAAAGAGATGTAAGTTTGTAAAAATGTAGATTTTGGGGGAAGTTTTAAACATAATTATTTTTGATACGTTTTTATACTAATTGTAATCAGTGGGAAAACTATATTCTTGTATAACGTTTATTGATTGTAAAATTTCGGTGGAAAACTATGTAAATGACTATATTTTGATATAAAAACCAATGCAGCCAATAGTCTTCAAACCTTTTCACTGGAACCAACCCAAATCCCTTTTTTTGACATCATTGGGGGCTCTCAGCTGTTTTCCAACTTAAAACACCTACATTAAGGAAGCAGTTGAGACAAGGACCTCGCCCTGTATGTGTTGGCAAACACCGTCACACCTTTTTTTTTTCGCTTCTAAACAACAGACATGAAAACGGGATCGCTCACGATATGATTTGGAGCAGTTGCAAGTGACGGTAAACTTTAATTACTAATAAAAATTTCCAGGTATACGATTATTATTCAACGCATGACTTAAATCAGGTGATGATAACTGTAAATCCATTTTAACGGAATTGTCGTTGTTAGTGAAAATACACCCCAGTAAATCGGGGAAATATTATTCCCACTATACGAGCCATTTCTAATTAATGCGACTGCTGCTGTTATGAGATTACGAATGGTTCTGGATCATGACGTGGCGGTTCAGTGATTGCTGTTTCTGTTTTAACGTCTGTATATTTGCTAAATATGAGCAATCTCTCTTTTACAATTTTCACATGGTGTTTTACGTTTGGTTTTAAAACGGAATATCTCCGCAGTGTATTTATGTTTTTTCCCGGACCTCAATATTAACTTACTGGCTCTATCGTTAGATGCTTGGAACACCAAATTTTTGTTAGCGTCCTTAGTCAACTACTGTAACTTAATTTACTAACGGCTGACCCTCGCACAAATAAAAGTGTCTGAGTCAACAACATATTTACTGCGGTAAAACAAAATTACAGCTCTTATTTATTTCACCAAAGAGAAAGTAATGGAAACATGGCTGTATTTTCCTAACACATTATTTAAACCATTACACAAAACACATGCCTCGGGCCTACAAATTTGCCTAAAAACGTATCGTCATGTAGTTATCAACTGATCAACGAATATTTCGTAAAGACATACAAATGTGTTTCTCAGTAAACCAACCGTACAGAAGTATGATAACTCTGCAGTATGTTTTAAAAGCGCACTAAAGCTCACATTTTATGGAGAGAACCAAACAGTATACTTTTATAATGGCAATTACTTGTGAACGTGTGTATATCTATGGCACAACATCTGCTGCTCCGAAGGGAAGTAAATAAAAATGTATTTTTAGTGTAAAGTTAGTCGTAGATGGATGTTGCAGAACTCCGAAGTATTCGCATTTACCTCCAGCATGCATTACATTATTCGTACAGATGGTCATTTTAAGTTATTTCAGGTTATGTGTCGAATGATTGATGGATTTAACCCGTGGAGTAACAGGAGTGAGATGGCAGGTTTATATTTTCCACCAAACATGGACTTGGCACATATGAAGATAAATCGCACAAACACTTTGAAAAAGAAACCCGTTGAAAATTTTACCACAAACTTAGCTGGTGCTGCGTAAAGTTTGAGAAGTAAATATCACAGGAACCGAGAAGTAAATAAAACAATTGCCACTTTTTGATTGATAAGGAGCATTACCAGCTGACGTTGAAAGGTTTTTTTTTTTTTACAGTGCACAGAGGGTAGATGCTGCGACATCGTGAGAGGTAGCAGCCATATTTAGTTTTCGAGATTTCCGCTAAGGTCATCAAGACACCGACGTGTGTTTGGACCTCCTGACTCTCGGTTATAAGTCCGGTATGGCACATGTGTCTTGCGCACGTTGGTGAAGGATGTTCAACAGTATCTACTAGGGTACTGTAAACCAACGCCTTGAGGAGGTTCCCTCGCGGAGAAGTCAACGGGTTCGACTTCTGGCGATCAGGCGGTCTATGTACGGGGCCCTCCGCTCCTAGTATACAGTCCGTTATAGGGGAGCGGGGGCAGATAATCGCAAATCTTTCGCTGCCAACACACACACACAAACACGCACGTCCTAGTTGGCCACTGCATCGCCTACGATGGCGCGCCTTCTGAATTCTGTCTGCTGTAAGACGCTTTCTGTCTTCGGCAGACCGTGGTTCATTATCAGGCCCGAAATCGGCACATTACGTATTTACTTTTCTGTCGTTTTCTTCCTGTACTACCCATACTCTGAGACTATGTACAAAAATATATATATTATCTAGTGCCTTTATACAATTATAAAACTAATATGACCATTTAAAACCTGACAAATTGACTACATTTCTGGTTTAGTCAGAAATTATACTTTGCATTTTTAACATTGTAATGATAAGTGCTTTCTGATATTGAACAAAAATTTTCTTCTTATCTTGAATGTTGAACATAAATCTCGCATCCTAAGGTTGTTATCTTCAAATACCGTCATATACATATCAATTTGTGTTTAGCTTATCAAAATTCACGAACTCTCATACGTTCGATTGAAGCCCTAGTCGTTTTGTTTGTCGCGGTACTGATGTAAAATGCATGGACACAATGGTACCAAAATATATGAAAAAAAAAACTTTATATCGAATCCACTGAACATTTTATGTATGGAACTCAAGTTTTTATTTAAACCTAGCAAGCTCTCATTGCATTATTTTGTGTCCGATAAGTGACGGGGATATATTAACATGCATTTGTCAGAACAACCTACAGGGACTTGGGGCAGATGGAAAACCATGATAGAATTAATTACATTCCGCCTTGCAGTCCTGCCAGCACTTTGTGGCGGGGAAGACTTGTTACGCAACTTGTAGGACGGTTTCACTAACTGGCCGTAAATGAAAAGATAGTCTCTGAAGAAGATGGGTCGGAAACTGTTAGCAGTAAAGGATCTGCGTCGTAAAAACAGCTTCATGAGATGAAAGGCGTTATCGCGGACGTCGAGCCCCACTCCCTCAGCTGCTCAGTCACTGAGCGTCTTCGGCTGAATATTATCGCCGAGAGAAAAGTGGCCTCGGTCTGCCGTAAATTTAAATTTATGGCTTCGAGAACCTGCTCCACAAGTTTGAAAACTTGTCTAATCGACCGCCATAGAGTCAGTTACGTTATTTTCAGACCATGATTCATTTTTTATGGGCCCTTTGTGAATCATGAGTAACATTTCGCACACGACACATGTCACGTAAAAGAATTTACAAACGTCTGCTGGGTAATCCATTTCACTCATTCGCTCGTGATATTTCACTCATTCGCTCGTGATATTTCACTCATTCGCTCGTGATATTTACATAACGCGGTACATTTTATTAGATGGTCATTTCAAAATATCCTAAATTAGCTACGTTATGAGGAATTTTTAATTTCCTGCCTGTCCTGATTTCTACTAAAAATTATATCAAATCACAGGAGGAGAACTTTTTAAATATTATGTGGGAATACTAGAGACAGGTGTTTTTCGTGAAAAGATTTCAAGACGAGTGTACTGCAAAACACTTTTGTTGATATGAAGTTCCATTGTTGGATGATTTTAAATGTCACGTGCATCAAGTGTCTGCCCGCGAATCATGGACGTTCAGTATCGAGTACTTCATTACGATTGGCCCAGTCAAACAAGAGCATGTCTTTCCACGTAGACAAGTGGCCAATAACCAAAGAAAGTTGTGGTTGTGGGCGTAGGATATCGAAGTCTAGCATTCGCCGGCAGTGATTTCGGGAATTCGTGGAAAAACCGAAATTACTATGGCCGGGCCCGGGATTCGAATGCAGGTCCTCGCGTACGCAAGTCCATAGGTTTGCCACTGCGCCAAATCACTCGGTAAAATGACGCAGACTTCATTGCTTACCAAGGATAGAAACACAGAACTTCATGGTCTGAAGCCTGCTGTTAAAACAGCATCTGCGGTGAAAGTCCCCCCCCAGCTGTTTCGCCTGATATACATTCGAGATCAAGCGTTGTGCACGGGTTGTGTGAAGAACCACTTCTGTCGATTACGTGCGCATAGAGACTATAGGCATATTCTACTTTGAGGTGGACGGTGTTGAGTTTGAGCTGCAGCCAGGAACATACAACTTTGCTGGCTGGGAAGTATAGCGTCCCTGTGCCCGAGGGAGACTGGATGAACGTGCAGGGTAATTTCGAGCACCTGCGTGCTAATAAAAGTTGGCAGAGCTTGGTCGTGGATTCCTCCCCACCCCCCACCCCCCTCGCGCCTCCATATCCTACATTTCTCTTTACACAAACCCTAAGCAGGTAGCGCAAGTCGGGCAGGTATGTGCCCACCATGGAAAATAATTGCGAAAACTTGGTGGCATCCATTAACCAACAGTAATATAAAAATATGAAAAACCGATAAACGCAAGGAAACCAGTAGTTAATGTAATTCCGAGCACCTGACATAGCCACGTGAATTGTATACGAATTGTGTAATAAGCTTGACTTTTTTTTTTTACATAATTTGCTGTCTTGATATCCTTAGTTCGAGTAGTTCCGCGAGTTCCTTAATTACTCCGTGGTTTCTCACGTTGGGGCAAAGCGCAAATTGATTGAGCGTCATGTGAGAAACTGTATTGTGACTCGTTTCCTTTCTTGCTGGTGGCGCAGTAGGAAATTGTGGCTAAACCGTGCTAGTTGTAAATTAATTGTGCAAAGTAAGAGCGGGTCAAATTATAACTTTGTCACGACAGACCCTGTGAATGACACATTTCACAGACAGCCGCATGACAAGCATATGCTGAAAAAAAATTTGTGTCGATAAAATTATTTTTCGCGGATACCCATATGAAATGAATACCGAATTAAGGGAAATACAATTTATATTATTCGATGGGGAACTCGGCATATATTAGTGTCTCATAGGTAGAAAAATTATGAGAAAACGTATTTTCGATTAGTTTTATCTCAAATCTGTGGCGTCTTTTTATGAAATACAAATATGTTGGTCGCTTGTTTCGGCCCTGGTAAAATATTTTTCCTAACTTCTGATGACTGGATGACTGTGACAAATAATGGAATGGTCGTTTGCATATCATGGTAAGCTTTACAATCATTTAAAATTTTTACTAAAGAAATTTCTTTTGCGTAAAATCTGGCTCAAACTTTAACTCGAACGTAGACATATCCCTGTCTTTCGACTTGAATTGCATCCAGTTTACACATTTAGCTACGTAACATATGCTAGTAAGCTTGGTTTCCCTGGCCAGTCGAACCCTGCCCACTACAGTAATTCCGTATCTTCTGAATTCTGACATTATGCACAAGTCCGATCTTCAAATCGCAGGAACACCACAAATGGCCGATCAGTGAGGGTAGTATTTCAGGTGTCCGTGGCTGCTCCTCATTCTTTGCGTTTAAGTGTGCCGCCTACGTGGAAGTGCTTGAGCGTTTCAGGTACAGAAGCAAGCGGGCGACAAGGGTGAAGATGGCAGGCTCACCTAGTGGCCCATCACTCCTATGCGCAGTGCGCTGAACTGACGTGCAGTGCAGCCGATAATTTCAGTACAGATTCCTATAGCAGTTTCGCATGTTTCCGACTGATATATTATGAGTAATGACCCGGAAATTTCGCAGATTCATTCGACAACACGCTATAATCCACACTCCTTTGTGCACTCGAGCATCAGTTAGTAGTTCATTGGCTGTTGATTTACTTTAACCACAGATCAGGTTACACGGGATTCGTTTCTTATTTTCCTTGCATGCTCGTCATTGGTTGAAAGTCGTACGAGCCGTGTCTAACAAACTATGGTTCAATGGAAGTACAAGTACATATAAACTGTTCACGATAAAATAAGCACTTTTGAAAGCCCTGCTTAACATCCCAGGTTTGTAAAACCTTTCATGCAGGTAGGAGCAGTGACATTTTCCAAAGGTTGATTTCAAAAGTGCTCACTTAATCGTGAACAGCCTTTAACTACACGTGAATGCAGTTTACCTTGTCCTCAGATGAATCCGCGAAATTTTCGGGTCTCTAGTTATGAGATAAAGCAGTGTGATGAAGCCGTTTGCTACCTATGTCGTAGGGCTCGGAACTAGCATTTATAATGTGCTTGTTGTATTAGCAGTTTGATTTGTCTCTGTAATGAAGTGTTTTTGTTTCGTATGTCGGTATAATGGAAACACGATATCGGACCTCGTATAAAAAAAAGCGGATTTCAAACAATTTTGCACTGCAAATCAAGTGGTATGTCAGTCTCAGTGGTACTCTTAACCTGATGGGCAAAGGAAATTTCGTGGTTGTGGCATCTAGTCGCCCATTACCATCTTTGGTATGAGCAGTCGGCTGGATGCTGATTGTATACAACACACGAATATAGAACCGTTTTGCACAACAGACCTGCAACCTTGCTTGATATGTTCCCTCAAATGTTAGTAAACTTAACTACGTGTGGAGTTCGCTGCTTGTTAGTCCGAGACAACTTTTTAACGCCTTCCTTGCGTAGTAATTGTAATCACAAAGATAGAAATTGCAAATTTGTCTTTTACCGATATTTTTTTTTGAGATGAGAATATATATCTTTGCGTACGGTAAATATGTCTTCCCTGATTTCTATTTTATTTTATTTACGGTGATACGTTGCTTGTTCTAAAATTGTTCTAAAACTAGTTAATTTGTTTCTAGATAATTAACTATACTGACTGTATAGAAAGTTACCCTTTTTAGCATGAACGTGAAATCGCTTCATTATTGCACAGGTTCATCAGCATCGATATGCTGGCAGAGTTTGTGTAGTCGTGTGAATAATTATGTCTTAGCACACTTAGAGTAATTAATAAATTATCGATATAAAGTAAGCTCGGCGGTATATTAAACTATCATGCTTCCAACGCCAGGCTCTCCTTGTTATCCAAATATGGATCCTTACATTGGCTGTTAATCTGTTTTATGTTCTTCGTAGCAGCGTTATAATGGTTGTGGAGCACCGCTGAAAAAAAAAAAAAAGGTGCGTTCGTTGTACTTTCTCGCTGTTGAAACAGTGCTCTGTAAATATTTAATGGAGAGTCAAATCCATAGTAATCCCCAGGAAATCAATCTCGAGCCCTCGACGACAGGGGAATTTTCCCTCTTTTACCTCCCATATCTGAATCCGGCCTCTCGTGAGTGCTGTATTGGAAATGCGGGCCATTTCCCATGTTCCAAACCCGCCAACTTTGCAGACGAAATCTGCTCTCACGGGGAATAAGTTGTGTCAGCAGGGAAGGATGCCCGTCGCTCCCCCAGCAGACCGATTGCAATATTTTTTTTTCGTTATGATTTGGACAAAACTAGTTATTTCTCTTTTATCTTTGATCCGCGTGGACTTGCAGTCGGCAGGGATCGTCCGTATCGCAGGGGCTTATTCCGTGAAAGCTATTCAAACGCGCTCTTACGCTCTGCTGCCAGGGTTATCCCAATCTCAAACGGTTTTAATTTACGTACTTAATACCCTGATATTTGTATTTGAGGTATTTTTATCCTCCAATTCGAAGTGGAATAGGATGTGTTCCGTGTGATTATCGGTAGGTAAACCTGTTCAATGGGCGTAACTCATCCCCGTGGCCTATGCATTGCCCAACCCCCTGTCACAACAGCTCACTCGACATTAATCAGCATAATTCATCGGAAATCGCGCCGATACAAACATCCCTCTTTTACCACTCGTGGCTTATCCCGTACCGCGCCGTTATTGTTTTGTTCGACAGCAGTTATATTCGTGCGAAATGTACATACACGTGTGTACACGAGGCAGTTTTTTTTTGTCGTTACTGGAGCCTCATTTTTGCTTGCATTTTAAGCGGAAATGTATGGTGTATAAAGTCCGGAGCATGAAAATACGCGAATATTTTGTCATATGATAATTAATCTCTTCAGAAATCGTTTGTTAAAGCGAGAGAAAATATGCAAAATGTCCTCCTAAATATAAAAATATATGAAAAAAAAAAAAAAAAAAAACCTCTTATGGTTTTCCAAGGATTCTGTCGGTAGAAAGTAACAATGGAGTATTCGAAAATTCCTTGCACACAATAAAAATTATTTGAATATATCGTGAATTATAAGATACAGAAAAATCGAGGTAGATAGTATAAAAATGAATGAGCAATGGAGTATGCTGAGAACATTGTAAAACTTTTACCTTAAAACGAATAATTATCACAAATTATATTCAACGATATTTAATAAGCGTCTGTACGTTAGAGAAACTGTTTTTCATGATTTGTCTAGTTTTGAGTAAGGTGTTACGTCCATTGCTTCTTTAATACATAATTATGCATTAGCCACTTTTATTACCGAAATGCAGTTTATAGCTTCTTTATAGCAGCGAAAGTGTATTTTGTTAACGAGAGAAATGATTTGCTTACATTTAGACTAAAGCATTGGCTAAATGAATCGTGGTGCTTAACGTAAATTTACTCGTACGAGAAAACATAGTTAATTTATATTTAGTAAATACAAAGAAAAAAAATTGTAATTTAGAAGTTCAGCATACACTGTAAAAAAATTTCTGGTAAACTTCCTAAACGTAATGGAAGTTTTAAACTATACACTGTTTGGTAATAATACCACACATAAAGCTGCAGATGTAGGAATGTTTAGCAGCGCTATTATACAAATTTGGGAACTTCCATATGCATTTGCCTGTTTCCTGAGCAAATATAGGAACGCTACAATAAATGTGCAGGGGAAAACATTACTATTCTAGCATTCTCACTAAGCATATACACTGGTATGGTAAATTTCCGAACAATATCTTAGAGTGTATATATGATGAGTTTCTGTTCTAAAGTCACAATTTGCACAAGCATGGAATGTACACGTAATTTTAAGTTCACGCAAGATGTTCGGAAATAACTGACGACGTTGGAGAAGTA
Organism: Dryococelus australis; assembly: GCA_029891345.1. Classification (NCBI taxonomy): domain Eukaryota; kingdom Metazoa; phylum Arthropoda; class Insecta; order Phasmatodea; family Phasmatidae; genus Dryococelus; species Dryococelus australis. The sequence goes on along the minus strand of CM056996.1, from coordinate 216,223,070 downwards.
TCGCAAACAAACGAATTTCTAAGTGTAGTAATTCGTGGCTGGTGGCGACATGTTTGATGGGTTAAATGTAGGAAGGGGGAGAGAAAAAAATTAAGTTTGAATAAATTAGTTACAATGAATTGGATGCCAGCTTGTTTCTTTACAAACAAATATATATGTAATCAAAATGCGTTACTAAATGCCTCGTTTGACTGAAAAGTAGGCATAATAATTTTTCCTTGTCATTATGAACTCCTCTGGCCGATAGACAGAAAATTCGCAGACAAACACTCAATAAATAATACAATGAAACAGGTATTCAATACTATTTACTTTGTCACTACCTACGGACAATGGCAAATACTACTTCCACAAATATAATTTCAGAACATAATTTCTCTGTGTTCTGAGATGGCATCTAATAGGCACCTCTTTCTGATTACCCGTCTTTAGCAAGGCTATAAAAAATGAAGGCGACACTTCAAATTGTGTTTCTTGACAAACAGTTTATCAAAAATGTACATAAAAGCTTAATTTATAACTTGAACTGTTGTGCCTACAGTTATTATAGAACTCAAGCTACCGTACACACAAATAAAAAAATTATTATAATATTCATTTTGTTCAGTTTTCGTATGTTTATATTGTATTTTTTTTCCAACGAGAAAAGTATAGATTAAAATTATCCACAGTGCCGATAATTGATTCATTAACACGTTCCAACGATATTTTACTATTGATGTACGATTCTACATTGATAATATTTTATACTTAGTATACGTTGAAGCCCTTTCTTTACAGATTGTAAATACACTGTAATAAATTATGTGTATATTTATCATATCAGTGTATACGTAGAGTGACAAAGCGCGAATGGTAAAATATTATCCCATACATGCATGGCAACGTTTCAACAGTTGCTCAGGAAAGAGACAAATGCGTAGGGAAGTTCGTAACTCTGTGTAGTGCGATACTAAACATTCCCATATTTTCAGCCAGATATGTAGTATATTGTGTTGTGTGGAGCTTTTTACCTAAGTTTTGAGATTATTGTAATTTCTTTTATTGTTTTTATTTTATATTTCTTACATGTTGTTTAAATGGTTTTTATTGTATGTATTTGCTATTGTGAATATATACCATTATATTTATCTTGACTTGTTCCATAGCCCTGTAGCTTGGCTGCAATGTAGGCTCAAAGGAATTAAAAATAAATAAAATAATAAACAGTACTATTTTCATACACTGCTTAGGTCAAAAACTTCCATTTCAGTTTAGGAAGTTTACCAGAATTTTTTTACAGTGTATGCGTGGTAAATTACACAGCTAAACACGCGTTAGTTAGAACAGAAACTATAGAGTCATTAGTTGTTGTTGTAAAATTTCAATTGATTAGATAGTCCTACAATATTTCGCTGTCCTGCCAATTTAAGGGCATTCAAGCGTGTAAATTAATTTTGTACATTTTTATAGTATTGCAATCATTTCATTGTTTGTATGAAATAATAGTCTTGAATAAGTATGCCAATGGAGGAAAATTACTTTTCGAAAATGCATGAGACGAGATCCGAAAACTTTTAATTAAAATTTATTTTCCTGCGTATCTCGAAATTGAACAAAATCAAAACGTTAGGATAAAACTCAAAATAATTGTTAATATTATTAGAGTGTCGTGAAAAATATTTTGTGAAAATATTACGGTGGTTCACGGGCTTTAGGAGGCTTAATTTGGAGATAAAATTTTTATTCGAGGTAGCGAAAAGTTAAACTTGTATTGCGAAAGCATAGGATTTCACTACATGCCACTTCCGTGAACTCCATAGACACTTTAGCTGAAACCAAATTTGCAAATAAATAACTTTTTGAAATCTGTACACGTCAGTATTCATTTTTTTTAATGGGTTATTTTGTTAAATTATCTTCGATATCGTATCACGAAAACTTACTAAACCCAAAAAATCTAGGAATAAAATGGCTCTTGAAAAGCTATTTGGTTTGTTCGAAGCAGATAAGTTAGATAATTCTGAGGTTGGAAATGATTTGTGGGCCAAGTTCATCGCCCCCACCGTGAAAATACTTAATAAGCATGCAGTATTTCAGTTGAGCATTGTGCATCGAGTATCAGTTGTATTTCATTGGCTGTTGCTTTACTTTAACACCAGACCAGGTTTCAAGGGATTCGTTTCTTATTTTCCTGGCAGGTTCGTCATTGGTTGAAAGTCGTTCGGGGCGTGTCTTACAAACCATGGTCCAGTGGAAGGACAAGCACATATCTACGTGGATGCAGTTTTCTTTCTCCTCAGATGAATCCACGAAATTCCCGGGTCTCTAATTATTAGATAAATGAGTGTGAAGTCGTTTTTAGTTGTGTCGGAAACAGCATGTATAATGTGCATGTTGTGTTGAGGAGTTTGATTTGTCTCTCTATTGAAGTGGATTTTCGTTTCGTATGTCGGTATAATTGAAACACGATATTAGATCTCGTAAAACAAGGCGGATTTCAAACAATATTGTTGTGCAATTTAAGCGCTGCGCCGCGCCGCGCCGCGCCGTGTCAGCGCAAAGAGAGTTTCGTGGTTATGTCTCATTGCATCGTTTACCGTCGAAATCGTAAACCATGAGTCACCTTTGCCGAATATAAAAACACATAAAATAATTATTATAAAAATTAGGTAATAGCATTTATACAAAAAATATTTTAAAAAATCCGCGTCGATTGGTAGGTATAACAATCAACATTTTCACAATCATTCTTTGCCAAGTATTAATAACGCATTACATTAATATATCCTTTATTTCTTACCACCTCTACGCTAAGAGTTAAATTAACATAAAAATGTGTTGCTATCGACACGATATAACAGATTTTGTTTAACACTATAGTATTTTAGTTGGCAGTAATTACAACTTATCCCCAGAATGTCTTTAACAGGACGACTATTTTACTTTTGCGTACCTCATATATCTACATACCTTACACGCAAAAAATTGCGCATGCACGCAAAATTACGTACATTTGTGATCCCGCCCGCTAAAACTTCATGCTTAATAATACAGTTCCCATTATTCAATAGCAAGAAAATACGTATATATCGCAAGTGTATTTGTGTAGGTGTTTCACGTTTATTAATTTTCACTGCAGTAGTAGGTGGTTGTTTGAGCAACGGTTCCATATATGATGACACAGGTTATTATTTTGAAATTCATCATTTGTAATTAAATCGTGATTTTATAATGTATAAATTTAAAAGAATAAATTGATATTTAAAAATTATGACGGAATGAGCAACAGTTATGAGGTTAAATTTTGCAATATTGACCCCATGGATTGTTTGAAGTTGACTGTACGTCGTGTTTATTGACTTTTTCTTTCTAGTATAAAATTTAAAATTACCTAATAAATTCTGTAAAAGTTATGGTTTTTTTTTTTTTTTTTTTTTTTTACAAATTGAGTAGATTGCAATATTGTGATATATATGTGTATATATATGTAATATATATATATATATATATATATATATATACACACACACACATATATATATATATATATATATATATATATATATATATATATATATATATATATATATATATACACACATACAACTGTTTAGGCGATTCTACTACGCTGTGTTGGTGTTGACTGCAATGGCTTAAATTTTACTGCATATGTCATATCACATAAATTTAACTTTTATGTAAACAAGTATAAAACTCTTGTGATGGATGGCATATGTTGGAAATAACTAACCACATCATACATGGGGAGATTTTTCAAAGGATTGATTGAAAAAGGGCGAAGAAACTGCGAATAGACTATACCACCATATGGATTGAAGTCGCTGATGTGTCGCTGCCTCGATTCCGGGAACCACTTTTACGCGCGACTCTCGCGTATCGCCAATCAGGATGCTGACACACACGGCTGTGGAGCACCATATGCGTCGACGAAGCAAGCTTTAAAGTTAAGGCTCGAGCTTACCTGGAGTTTTTTTTTCCTGCGTTTGAGGCTTAGAAGAACGGAAGCGATAAGGGCGACGCTGCCACGCTCATCAAGTGCCCCAACACCGCTAAACGCAAGGTTCTGAACTGGCGTGCAGTGTTCTCGTCGCACTACGTGTGCCTATGGAACTTTAAGCGGTGAACTTATTATCTAGTTGGTGAAAAGTCTACACACTGTAAAAAAAAATGGGAAACTGACCTGACAATTTTAAGGTAATATTCGCAAACTTGTGTGGGAAACATAGTTTTCCTTACGAGTTAGGTAAAATTACCGCACTCTGAAGTAAAATTCACGTACATGGCGGTGGAAAATCCCATAAATGAATGGGAAAATTAGCTTACGACGCGACGCGTGCATCTCTTCAACATTGTCTCAACAGCTAAGTGGGAGGACAAGTGGATGAAGCAATCATATAACACGCTAATGTTCACTGCTGCTGTCACTCTGTCGTGGTGTAGGCCTGAGGGATAACGCATCGGCCTATTGTGATAACGGACCAAGGCTCGCGCCCTCCCACCAGCAGGTGTCGGGAATTTTAGAGCTGAGGTTCCAGTTACTGTTCGTTAGAGGATATACGTAATAAAATTAATTAGCAGTACTAATACTCCGGATATTATTTAATGTAATTTTATTAGACAATTGATATCCCCTTAATTTTGTGGGATTTTCCCTCATTTTTGTTATCTACTTTGTCCGTGCGATTAGGGAATAATACTTGTTATGTAAATTTTACTCAACATTTAAGAGGCAAATTTACATTATATTTAGAGGCAACTAGCTTCCCTTTCATGCAAAGGAATTTTATATTGTATTATTTATAGTGTATGCAAGGTTTAGTGCAGTGCGCTTGAGTAGTGTTGTATGTTTCTGATGTGTATATTTCGAGAAACAGCGGTTTGAAAAAGTCGTTTTCAACCGTTTTGAAGTACTTTGAAAAGGTGTTTCTAACGTGTGTGACATTTTGAAAGCACTCTACAACTCTCGTCTGAAGCGTGTGTTTTAATCGTATATTGGCGCGCTGTACGTACGTTTAATAGTTTCGAGTGTATTTCAAACAGTGGAACGTAGTTCATGCACCGGGTAGGCGGAGGAGCCTTGAATACACTACACCACGTTTGCTGCTCTGTTTGGTTACTTTGGGTTGGAAGACACATCAAGAGCGCGCGAGGAGCGTGATTACGGTCCAAGCGGATCATTTTCGTCGATACCTGCACTCAAACTGCTCGTCGGACTGGGCGCCGACCACTACAAATATGTCTGCAGGAGTTACATAGCCCCCGACAAACACAGCACGACACGACAGTAACCGCAACCACGAAACAGCGCGTATATTTTCAATGTGACTGCTCGAATGTAGAACCCGGCGGTTTACTGACGCGACATGAAGAGTAGAATTTTTCGGAACCGTTTAGAAGGCGTTGATTAACTACACCAGTTTCATGGGCGGTGGGCAGACGGGAAATTTTAAATACATGATGGCGACGAAGTGTTATCGCTAATGCATACAAAGGTAACGTTTTTTATTTTTAATAGTTAAATACAACGATCAAACATTTTTTAATTTTTAAACTGCGTATTTGCTTTTGTAGGGAAAGCTTGCCGTACAATATCATTTCGCAAGTTTGTGAACTCTGTATGTCGTGCCGCACGACACGACGAAAATAGAAATCATTTCTAATCCAAAATTGCTGTTCGGACGACAGAATTTGTTGGGCTTACGTCAGATCTATCATGTCTTTCATTGACTGTTAACTTATAAGTGTCGTGTCGGGGCACTCGTGTAGGTCTTTCTGGGCGTTGGTGGGGGGGGGGGGGGCTGAAACTATCCATTCGGAAAGGTTACCATTCCTGAAATTTTCATCCATACTTGCGCAGAAAAGTCCCGAATGGTAACCATTCACATTTTACTAGCAAAACATTACGTTTCTGAATCCTGAAAAGTATCCATTGTAGGAATGATTACCATTCCGTATTTTTGTACCAACATTCACATTCCAAATATCCTGAAATGTGCCCACAGTTGGAATGTTTACAATTCCGGTATGTGTGTTTTTAGTTGCCATCCACGGAAACCTGAAAACTGTCCACTGCCTGAATGGTTACCATTAAAAAAGATTACAATATAATTAATTATATTCAGATGTTCCAATATGTACCCAACGAAACGCGAATCCTCTACACAATGGATGACCTTTATACACTCCTTTTTTTTTTTTTTAATCCAATTGTTGCCAACTTCTGAGAAGGTTACGTGTAAATTTCATTATTTTGCATGTTAACCTTTTGCGAATCAACATGATAAATATTGATTTTATTGTCCTTGGCGATCTTTTTGATAAGGTTTTTTTTTCACATTTATTGACGTCCACTTTGAGCTGATTTGGCTATTTTGGCTATCGTGACTGTTATATTTTGGTATATTCTTACATATCCTGCATCGTTCATTTATTCCCCATTTTAAAAAAATGTTATCAATTTTTAGATGATTGATTTTTTTTAGTAATTTTTGTTGATAGCCACCTTATCGTGAGTCCGAATCCTTCCGATATAAGCGTTTCTGTTTTTAATGTTAGTGTTAGTGTTAATGTTTAGTGTTATTTAATATAAGAATTTGTTCCACTCGCTTTATTGGACTGCCTGATTTCTTTTTGATTTAAACATAAAAAATTTTTTTTTAAATGTGGTTATGGACATTTTGTTGTCTGCTGAGCCCTGCAGCACCAACATAAATTTGAACTCTCGACACTTAACTATGTTACAACTAGCATTATGGTAAAATTATTTAAGCATGTATTATACGTTACACTTGTAATGGTTAACGTGCTATGCAGTTCCTGGAGGGTTGGGTGTGTTAATAATTTTCTAAGGTAGCAAATTCTAAATTTGTTGTTTTTTAAAAGCTGGTGTCCGAAAGAAATAAAGAATCTGATATTCATACCGAATCGTAGGTTTCTGTGTAAACTATTCACCTTCACAGCTCTTGAAGTATTTATTTTAGTTCGATTTCCACAATTTAACAGGCTTGTGATTTAGGCTACTGAGAAAAAATGTGCATTCGTTATTTAATATTTCCTACTAATTTATCAATTCACTAAATTTATCTACTTCGACATTCACTAACATTTTTACATTTCGTCATATAGCTAATGTTTTTTTCTCGAAAAAGTTTTTTGAATCTAATGCCATCTAGCAATATACTTCCATAAAATTTCATTGCTTTTCTTTCAGACTGGTAATATAAGTTAATATCTTTGAAGGCGAGAGTAGAAAAGAGTAATGAGATTTCAATTACTTCATAAAACTAGTATTCATATTGAATATATATGAATTTTAAAAAATACAAAATTGATATACAGAAAATATACACACATACGTATGTACAATAAACATACGTACACATACGCTGGTAGATAAGTATATTCGCACATACCTTGATTACTTAAAAGTCAACAGATTCAGATCGCTTCATTAGTTTGAAGGCGCACGTGTCCATTAGAGCCAATAAGACAACACTTAACAAGCGATACGATACAAAATAAATTATTAAATATTAGGAGATAATTGAACAGCTCTATTACAAACACAGCTTAGAATACGGAAACTGCATGCTTCCATCATTAGTCTAACGTATTTTGATTTACTAAACTCTCTATTCCGTGCGAAAATGTTGTGTAGGTAAGGTGTTCGCGAGATTTGTGTTTGTGAAACGATAGTTCTGAACTCAGAGCGCCAGAACTGGGTCAGACGGATGAAAATGTGGATTCTGTAACAAACAAGCAATATAACATTCAGCTCATAGTTTTGGTATGTCCTCTTTTGCCCCCAGGGAGCAATAATGTGTATTCAACTACCGCCAATATTTGATCTGGCCGAGTAGTTAAATATTCACCAAAAATTCGCACGCCTCATATCGCTTGTATAGTACGGTGTTTTCAATTACCCTGATTAGAACGAAGCCACAGCGTTCCCAGTCATTATCAGTATCGGGAGACCGTTCGTTTCAATTTACTCGCATTATGTGATTGCACTCTCCGAGCCGATGCAAATGTGGTGATAATAAAAATCAATGCGTTCCCGTAACGTAGTTCTGAAATAACAAAACTATACAGAAGGTGAAGGAAATTCACTGTTATAATTATCAAGGTGGATACGATAGTGTTTTTTTTATACTGCAGCTGAATATGTCCTATAACGTTTCTTTAAAAAAATACATATGATATTTGCGGTCACTCCTGAATAGGGCCAGGGCATATATTTACCGCATGACACGAACTCGCATTTGCTTTTAATTTGAACCAGTTTATAAATGTCGAAATTACGTTACGAATTACACATATTTGAGTAAGGTAATAAATTGACCTGTTTTGATAGCATGTAGACAGTTCTTTGCGTTTTGATAACATATCGTGCAATAAATTTTAATATTCGGTCATATTTATTGAGGTATCTCATAAATTTCAACTGCGTATTTATGGCAGCGAATTTCACACTTTTATTTGCAACTTAATTTTCTACGCTCTTTCGGAGTCCCATTCATTTTAACACGCAACATTTCAATCTGCGTAACACTGAAGCCCGTATGTTGATTAGGCAGAAATGCAATTATAACTTTACTCTAATAAAAATAATTAATTCAATACATCATTACGTCGCGTCATTTTGAAAATACCTACATTTTTGCATAAGCCAGAAAAATTTTTCCAAGACACTTGCGTGTGTATCAAATTCGTTAACAAACAAATATCGTATTATGCCAACTGTTCACCTTTTCGTCAAGAAAACGTGTTCTGGTTCTCAAATTTTACTAACATTTTGTTTGTGCCAACATTTTATACAACACTACAAACTTGAAATGTTGCCGAACCTAGAAATGGTTTCTATTTGCGTTTTATGGACTTTCGGAAATGTGTTTTGCATGCCCAAAAGAAAAAAACATTGGTGTATTTGTATAACTGGGTTAACTGACACATTGCAAATAATATTTGGTGGAAACTAACTTAACATAAACGTTTGGCAAATATTCGCAGTTTTTTTCAAAGTTAGAAACTTATGAAATTTCTAGATATCGTGAAATACATCCTGAATCGGTGTACAGCTTTCGGTCATATTTTATATTGCTGGTGACCAAAGCAAATTGTTTAATAATTCTCTTTCTGTGTTAGCGGCAAAAAGAGTGCCACAAAATAGTCGGTAAATTGAGTATGGGCGAAACAGAGGTTAATTTTGCGAAAATTTGTAGTAAGCACTTCTTAACGTGACGTTATTTCAAAATCTACGGTTTTTGTTTCATAGCTCTGAGACTAGAAACATGCGTGTGTAACCTGCATTTTGTTTTTCAAGCTCATTCTGCACGTGTTCTATCACGTACTGATGCACTAAGAGAAAATCGAACAAAATATTTGTTTATATAGGGCCAAATATATATTTTGTTGCCCTAACAAAACATATTGTTGAGCAAACGAAATTTGAAAACCAAAAAAATTAATTTTGTTCGTCTGATATAATATATGTTAGAATAAACAAAATCTCTGTGTTGGGCCAAAAAAATATTAGACTTTCAACTAAATATTTTGTTGAATCAACTGTATATATTTGTTTGGGCACTCATTTGACTGCCTTCGTTCGAAAATACAGCTCGAGAGTTAGTTTTTGGGACTATTAGGATAGTAACCGCGTTTGTTAGCGTATATATTGATGCTTAACAATCGTATAAACACATTAATAAAACAATGAAAAAAATAAACTGACAAGTAAAGTTGTAAAATTGGAAATATTAGTTTGCCCACGTCGCCCAATACTTGTAGTATACATATTCTATAGATTTCCGTTATCGTCAGTTGTCACATTAGCTGAGCCTACTAGGGTGTAGCGCTTGGACGCAGAGATCTAGGTTCGAGACTCGGCCGAACTTCTACCTTTTTTATATCGGCTTAAACTGTTTAATGTACGTGTAGCCAAAGAAATATTTCGTTGCACCAACCAAATCTTACAGTTCGGGGCAGCCAATTGAAAACAACAAAATAACTTTGTTTCAGCAAGAAAATATTTCATCGGCCCAATACAAACTAATTATTTGGTTGCACCAAACAAATCTTGTTTTATTCAATATCGGTATATGCGTGATGGAACCAAAAATATCTCTTGAGACTGTTATAGACGTTACAGCTTATTAACACGACCAGCGATGGTATGCAGGTGTGCCAAATTACGTCCAGTTTAAACCTTTCATATAAAACTAAGCTAAGTGCTTGTAAGTCAAGTTGGTCTTATGTTTAAGGGCGTGCGCCAAATAAACAAGGGGGGTTGGTTTCTAGTTCTCGTGCTGGCAATGTGTTGTTTTTTTTTTTTTTTCGTAAATTATATTTCGAATTATATATATTTTTATTTATTCTCTGTTATTAATTAGTCACATTTGTTTTCTAGAAGAAAACACGACGTACACTTCTCAATAATCTAAGTTGTAATACAAGGGCATGTAAAGTTACAAATATACGTTTTGCAGATTTTAAAAAAAACTGTCTGTAGTTTTAAAAAAAGATTTTCTTGGCAACTGGGTTTCCAAATATTTTTCTTATTAAAGTACAACATTTGTTTAGAGTGTATGGTACATGTTGCTTACAGCAAGTGTTCAAAATCTACTTCCCCATCGTCTGTGCAGTGGAACCAGCTGCATATCATAGACGCGCGTAGTTAGTATTGACTACGTGCTAGGCACTGTATTTCTGCAGCAGAAGTTTTCTGTGCTTTTTAAACGAAAACCGTGGTCTTGATAAGTTTCAAACCGGAGGCGGTTTTTTCTTAAATAAGTTCATACTACTCAATAAACCAGCATCAAACGTTTATAATTCCTGACGGTAAAAACTCGATCTACAACAAGAGAGAGGCCACCCCTGTTATTTTCATTACTGGGGGAAGGTATTAATGAGTTTTACTCTTAGGTTGAAGAACCCAGTAACCTAAAACAGTGCTCGGAGAATTGTTACTTAATTTCATCTCGTTCATAATATTTTGCCAAAATTAATTTTCAAATCTTAATATTCAAGGACTTTATTTCCCTTAATAATCAGTTCATCTATATTTTGATTTTGCACAAGGAATCGCCTAAAAACTTCTACTCTTTGCGATATACGTCTAATCGCAGTGTTGTTGTATTTTCTGGTTATTAAGCAGTCTCGTTAACATTTTTTTTAAGTTAATTAATTTTCCAACTAGTAAGTGAACTTTCTTTGCGAAACCTTTCAACCAAGCGTAAGAACACACGAATGATAAGGCGTATTTCAGTTTCCTTATTGATAAATAAGGCTATACGTTAATAGCCAAGCAATAGCTCTGCTGACAGGGAGATTAGTCTCAGCTGCGTGTAACTTACGCGTCAGTTTTTCGTCGAGAACTGTCTACATACCCCCACAGAGTGTATCACTTCACACTAAAGTCAACAAACAAGCACGCATGAACAAACCGCACGAAAGTGAGGAGATTTGGGCGGCTCTTAACAACGAGGTCTTGAGAGCCGATGAGGGTGATTGAAGTGAAGATGGAGCGACGCCGGAATGAAAGGGCGGGAGATAACGGGAGATCCCCGAGAAAACCCGCTGACCAATGGCATCGTCCGGCACGATTCCCACTTGCGAAAATCCGGTGACCCGGCCGGGGATTGAACCCGGTTTGCCATGGTGGGAGGCGAGCATTCTAACCGCTCAGACACCGTGGCCCCGTGTTTAAATGAGAAATAGCATATACTTTTCTCTTGACACTGACTGGCAAGATGGTTATCGAGCACAAGAGTGAGCACAAATTCTTTCACCGGAATAACGCCTGTAATAGTGAAGCGCCTGAGAACAAGGTGACAGGTTACAAATGCGTTAATATTATAAAACCATACACCCTAAGAAATTATTCGCAAATTTACCGCATCGGTGTCTACATATATATGCTATTCACGGTAAAGTGAACACTTATGAAAGCCCTCTCATTTCGAATAATAGTTAGTAAATATATTTTATTTTATCTTTAGACGTTAACTTCCGAGTGCGCTGGAATCTGCACACTGTGTTTATTACTTACATAGCTATATTTGTTTAAAAGATATGGTTTAAGTATAAAAATGGCTGAAAGGAAAAAGTAACTGGGGCCTCAAAAGCGCTCACTTACCGTGAACAGCCTATAGTAAGAAACCATGCATGGTAAGGTCGTTTCCAGCACAGCGACTGTAGCGTTCCTTAATTTGCTCAGGAAACAGTCAAATGCGTAGGGAAGTTCCCAAGTTTGTACATTATTGACTCTAAACATTCCTATATCTGCAGCCTGGTGTGTGGTATTATTTGCACACTGTTAAATAAAAATTTTCCTTCATTTTACGGAAAAGTGCTGGTAAAAATTTATCCAGAAGTGTCCGTAAACTCTTCGTAAAATTACGGACACGTTGATTTTCAGAAACGGTCTTTCCGTAAATTTCACGCAATATCTCCGTTAATTTCCAAGTTTGTACTTTCCGTTTAAAATAAAAAGGGATAATGAAAATAGCTTCAGTTCTCGTTATGTGGGTGTTCTAGCGTGTATAAAAAATTATATTTAAAAGTTAAAATATTTTGTACTTAATCCAGGTTTGAACCCGAGTCAAAAAATTACCGTTCAATGACTCTAACCATTCACCTACAACTCTCATTAGAAAATTGTGGTATAACTTTATGTTTATATAGGAAAGTGAAAAGCAGTAATTAAGTTTCTATTAAATTCTGTGTACTTTTAGTGTTGTCAAATGTTTCAGACGCCTGATGCTAGTTTTTATTTTAATGTTTGGAAGAATAGGTCATAGTCGCGTGGATGACCTTAACTGCCGCAGAAATGATAATTTTCTCGTTACAGTGGCGAAGAAAGCTTCGCGTAGAATCGGCATTGTTTGTCCCCGTAACTCGAAGCCAAAGGGAATACGGAGACTTCCCGTATTTTGTATTTACGGACTTTAACTCCGTTACGGATTGCCTTTCCGTATATACACTGTACATTTCCGTAAAACATTCCGTAAATATACGGAAATTTTTAACAGTGCATATTACACATAGGTTAAAAACTTCCATTACGGTTTAGGAAGTTTACTAGAAAACTTTTTACAGCGTATGGTGCAGCTGCGACGCGTTATGACGTACTGCATGCTTAGATACTTCAATAAGGAAATGAAAACACTTGTCAACAGTGAGTTATACGAAAATGAAATTCAAGACTGCTGTTGTGAAGGTGTGTGTGAGAGCCAACACTTATACGTACAAGTCGAGTAGTTTCCAATTGAGCGTTCATTGCACCTGAATGTACAATATGCGTCGCTTAGTAGAATGTAGCACACGCACTATGGAAACTGTCAGAAAAGTAGGAAAGATTTATGTTGCATGAAATAAGATAATTTATGTTTTGAGGATCAACTAATAACATACTCTTTTTAATTATAATTTAAGCGTATTTCCATTATGAATACTTCATAAAACACATTAGACAAACACGCTTCATCAAACAAGACCATTACAATATTTAATTACCATGGATGTACGTAATGTAATATTTTGTAATAACGTTTACATATATACATAATAATTGGTTTTGTGCACATCCATTTCAGATAGGATAGTTATCACTTCATAACAAAAATAATCGTACAAAAAAGCAATTAATAAATAACTTTTTCATTATTGTCAATATTTGTTTCAATACAACCACAGTAATTATTATAATTGTTTTACTCAATGAAGGTTTTCTTGCAAAACGTGCTTTATAAAGCATCCAGAGTGAAAATACTCTTAAATGTAGATTTAAAAAAATGGATTCCCGCTGATTTTTTATATGCTTAGATAAGTAAATTCCAGCAAGATAATTTGCTGTCTTACAAAGAATGTGCATTCTTCTTTCATATACAATATAAATCGTACTTTTCTGACAGTTTTGTTTGTGTGTGCAATACTTTCTATTGAGTTCTGCGAGTGAGTCGTCTCGTGCAAGTATCCACTGGTAGCCAGCCGAGCCCCTTCTTCCTTGAAATAAAATGAGCATAAGCTGTTCGCGGTAAAATGAGCACTTTTGAAAGCCCCATTTAAGATCGCCATAATATTAACTATGGTTGTCTGAAAGAAAATTGTAATTATAATGAAGGAAAAAATTTTATAATTATTTTATGTGCGTTTATTTGTCACAGACATTTATGGCTGAAATTGACGTAAATAAAGTTAACTATAAAATAGTTATGATACATAATTACTATGATTTTGTTACGCATGATCACATTAATACTATGATGATCTTTCTTGAAGAAGATTTTCTTGTAAATTCTGTTTTCGAAGCATCGAAAACGGAAATGCACTTAGATTTGGTTAAAAATGCGGAATCAATAGATCGATTCATTTTTTACATTTAAAAAGTAAGTATATTTTAGTAAAATATTCTATAATGTTGCAAAATCTATACATTATTTTTTCATATACATCACTGACGATTTCTGACGATTGGTATTATGTCCGTAATAATTTTTTATGAGTTCTTCACATTGTACAGTCAGTTGCAGTGCTCGATAGACAGTTGCTTTACTTCAACAGACATAGCTGTCACGTCAGCAGTGTCTCCCGACAGACAACTCCCGCAGGTAATCAGCACTGTCAGTTCGTGACGTCTCAGTTGACGTTCCTGATATACTATGACGGCGAGAGCAGCTCGAAATACGCTGCTGCAACTGTGATCTCTCTCGTTTTTTGCTTGTCCCCCTTGTCAGCTCTGACTGAAAATTTCAATCATCCGCCATTTCGCTACATACTTTTTTAATGTAGCCGATTATAGACAGTGTGTGTGTGTGTGTGTGTGTGTGTGTGTGTGTGTATTTCGACAAACAAAACAAAACATTCTATTGTGTGGCCCATTTTAGCTTTGTTTCAGTTCGAGTTAAGTTTGGCCGCTGTTTCAGTGAATGATACCAATTCTTATACCGGTCTGTAAACGGGTAATACTTGCATTGGTATATTGAAAGAAAACAATACTTATAATTTAAGAAAACTGTCCGTTTTGGCACTAGAAATATTGAGCGAAATTGAATTGACTTTTTCCCCGAACCATTTTAAGTAAAATAAAAATATGCATTCTCGACCACTGATTTTGCTTCTACTGTTTGCGTTATTTGATGCTGGTAACTCTTGCAGCATACACACATACACACACACTCATATATATATATAATCGGTGTCGAGCTTTATCCCTGGCATTTTAAATTTCAGTCTTCATCCTGTGTGTGAGAGAAAGCGAATGGCAAATATTTGTATCTCCCTTACATATATGTTAACGTTTATACATTCGCTCAGGAACGAGACAAATGAGCAAAAATGAGGGGGGGGGGGAGGATGCGATTGAGAGCTGATGAGGGCGAGTGAGTATGGAGCGGCACGGGAGTACAAAATGTGAGGGAGGAGGGGCAGGCGAATCCAGAGAAAACCCGCCGACCAGCGGCATCGTCTTGCACGATTCCCACAGGAAATTCGGGAGCGAACCCGTCAGGAGTAGAACCCGGTTCGCCTTTGTGGGAGGCAAGTAGTCTGACCACTGCACCACCGCGGCTCCTTGTCAAATGCGTACGAATGTTTCCAACCATGTACAGTTGCGACACTGAACATTCCTATATGCGGTTCACGGTAAAGTGAGCACTTTTGAAGTAAACCTTTGAAATATGGCACTGCCTCTACCTGCATATATTTTAACGGGCGCGCTAACTGATGTGCTTCCAGTAACGTTGGTAACGACGGAAGGGAGATAGTCCCATGTCTTCACGTCTGTTAAAGTTGTTAGGGAAACATTTGTAAATTATAAAATAATATTTTTTTTTTATGTTTTGAAAGGGTAAAAATTGTAAACCTGTGAAATACTATATTTTCTTTTCTCATAATCTCACAGTTTCACTTGACCGAAGCGCGCATGAATTGAGTGATCAGGCCAATGGCAACGTTTATTTTATATGTGGCGGAAGAATACACAGCGCGCATACAAGCAGATCTTTAGCAGGGCTTTCAAAGGTGCTCAACATAAAGTGAATAATCTATACAGCCTGTTTCTAAAACATGGGAACAAACTTCCCCAGTGTATTCCTGACGAAAATGTAGGGCCGAAATGAAATTATTACTCTTCTCGTCATGTGATTACTAAGGGAGATGTGGGCGCCTTAAATGTCCTCATTTAAATTGTCTTATTCTGTATTGTGGTGCGCCAACCTGGTATGCAACACATGTTCTCTTTTGAGTGTTCAATTTGAAATATCTCACGAACGGTTCATCTTGGAGAGTTCCGGCAAGACAATTTTTTTTCTTCGTTTAGGCGTGCCTATGAAGTTCTTGTATAAGATAGTGTTACAAAGTTTGGTGCAAGCATAAGGTGAGAACAGCCTTCTCCAAAATAAAAGGGGGTTGAAATTACCGACCGTGATTTAGAGGTGTGAGACATTTATACGAAACGCATTTACCGAATTGTTGCCAAGTCACAAGTGGTTTATGATATTTTCAAATAAACGCATTTTCAAACTCAAATTTTGAGTGCGCATAACTCCTTTAATATTTACTTTAGGGAATAAGTTGCTCATATATTTTCGTATTTTATTTTCGTAAGGAATTGCTTGCCGAAATTTGTTACCATGTTTTAGAAAGACGTGGCATACATCCATGTACTAAGTACAAGTTTAAAATTTCAATTGCAATTTAACGAAGTTTACTAGAGATTATTTTCAAAACCGGCGTGGAAGTGTTTGCGTAAGATATTTTGTCTTTGAACAGCAACCAGTTGTGATGCAATCATAAATGAACTAGTAGCAGCATCACCCCCTTTCCCCTTAGGCGGAGGGTGGGAAAGGGGGCGGGGCACACAGTTAAGTTAGAAGGAGCTGTTTAAATGGAGTCGGCTGGCTCATGCTCTGCGAAGGAAGGCAAATAGCACGTTAATTCTGTTTCGTCCCTGCAAGAGTCCTTCGGAAAAATAGTCGCTGGAGAGTGAGCCCCCACCCCCCTCCCCAAGGCTCTCTCGCCCGGCGCAGTGGTTGCCAACCTCCCGGCGCCCTCTTTCCCCCGGGCTGGTTGGGCGAAACCTCTCCTGCAGAATGTAATTTCCCCCCTTCCGCCACCGTTGTCGAGTGCCCCCAGACAAGGCACGGATGCTATGGCGTTTCCTCATCAAGCCCCAACCCGGATTTGAACGCACGGCTGGGCTCCGTGGTCTGATGAGTGGGTAGGCTGGGGGGGGGGGGGAGGGGGCGGGGACGCCGACACCAGACCAAAATATCTACGACCTCTCCTCATCCACCTTTCATACACACTTTCTCTTCCTCAGGGCAGAGAGACAGATGATGATGATACTGCAGCACTCGTTACCGAGCATCGTGATCCCGGGCAAGCGGGGCGAGGCTATGATGGTTCCTCACAGTCTTCCGCAGTATGTGGACGAACCGAATTTTCCACACTAGAAAAAAAATCCTCAGCTCGCCTGGGACTCGAGCCCGGTGGTGAAGTGATTGGGTTACTCGCCTCCCACCTACGAAATCCGGGTTCGATTCCCGGCTGGGTCGCCCCAGGATTGTCACACGTGTGATTCGTGCCGGACGATGCCGCTGGTCGGTGGGGTTTTCTCGGGGATCTCCCGTTTCCGCCACCCATGCATTCCGGCGCTGCTCCATACTCACCTCGCTTCACCCACATCGGCTCTCAATACCTCTCTGTGAAAAGCCGCCCAAATCTTTGCACCAGTCTTCTCTCGCCAGATGAGACAGTTGGACAGAGCGGTAGGCGTCTAAATAATTCTCTGATGAATTAAAAATGTATAGTTTTTTTTTCTAACTTGGAACGCTTTATTGATTTGCGTATTATCACATCTGCGTAGTTATAAACAGTCATTTCTGTTCATTTCCTGTGTTTAGGATGTATAATACAGGGGTACCTCACCAGTGATATCAAGTGAAGTGTTGGGCTTGTATCACAGTACAAAAAAAAATTGTAAATATAAAAATGTAATCTCTCTCCTTAATTACGCTAGCTTAATAAATTCAGTAAATGCTGTTTTGGTTAATTTATTATATGTATTTGTTTAATAATGAAAGATGCATGTTACATATCCTTAACACGTAGCTAACTTTAATGTAACTGGTTTGTATCGAAAGGATGCTTTATATTCGTCATAGCAAAACTACACTTAGTTTGGAGCCCCGTTTCTTTATCTTGCTACAATATGGCTACAAGCTCGAATACCTTTTCCAGTCTGCTGCAGTGATGCTAATAAAACGCAAGTATCAAAGCGCTCTCAAGGTGAGAGTAGTTTCTTAGAAATATAAAGAGAGAAATTTTTCTAGAGAACGTTGTTATAAATTAATTGGCTGACGGCCATTTATTCATAGACTAAGGGGGGTTTAGGGGTCGTAGCTATAGATGGTAGAGCTTATCTGTAAATGAGAAGTTTTATTCGTGATATGTGACACAGACAATACGTCAGTGTAATAATCTTTACTGTAACGGGGAGCTAATTTAAATGATATTAAGTTGTTATTACATTACAAATGTCATGAGCACCTCACGCCTTAATTCTGTTTATCTATGTTGGACAGTCCCCACCTGAAACATGATGCCGTAGGCTGTTTATAGTTGTATGGATGACGGCGGGCGGACACACCAATAGCTGCGATCTTCCCTGTAGTCTGGTCGGTCGTGGAAATATGCGGCGGCTTACATCACCTCGGCCTATATAGCTGCGTTGTTTAACAATTAGACATAGCTGGCCTCTTTACCTGCTGGGTAAAGGGGGTTATAACTGGTGGTCCTTGTCGCACTGATTTGACGCGATCCCTGGAGTCCTGGTATTACTCTGAAGTTGTGCTGGCGGGTTCATGTGTGTATTCCTAGTTAGGACCCTTCTATACGATCATAACAACGTGCTATGGTACTACCAACGTTACAACACACGTTTTAAACACTATTTTTGCTTACTCATGACTGGCAGTGTCAGATCATGGGCTTAATTTGTCTGTAGAAACTTGCACCGAGAAATGTTTTTTAATTTGATTTTAAGAGCAGTCCCATATTTTCAGCGCAATCTTGTTTAGTATATAGTTAACTTTAAAGTTATTTTGTGCCAAATATTTTTCGGTCAGAATATCTAACTGTTTATCGTTGGTGTAAAAACATTAGCCATAACTCGTTTTCAATATCACAGGGCAAGGTCCTCACTTTTGGGAGGATCTGGGTTCTGTTCCCGATCCAGGCATTCTAATTTCCATTTTCCATGGCTTTCCGAAATTTCTCCTGGCCAGTGTTTGATTGATTTCTTTACATAGCCCATTGACGATATTGTTATGGTGGACACTAGTGTGAAACGGCTGTTAAAAGAACCTTCTCCTCTGAACACACCGTCGGTAGACAACGCAGTATTCAGGACAATTTGCAAAATACCCTAGGCGAAAGAATGCTATAGGATGTTCGTGATAAAGTGAGCACTTTCGAAATCAACCTTAGAAAAAAGTCACTTCTCCTACCTGCATGTATTTTAACAGGTGCCATGAGGGACATGTACCCAGTAAAGTTGGAAACAATGGATGGGAAAGTAGTGCCGTATCTAACGTAAAATAAAAAGTGTTAGGGTAACCATTTCTGATAACTTAAAAAATTTCTTTCGCTTTATTTTTTTTTTAATGCAACGAAGTGTAAAAATGAGCAGATTAGTAGAATATTTACTTTTCTAACAATTTCGCAGTTTCACTTGACCTACGCTTGAATAAAGTGACGAAGCCCGTGAAAGTGTGAATCTTACATAAGGCGGAAGAATACGCAACGTGCATACAAGTAGATCTTGAGCAGGGCTTCCAAAAGTGCTCTTTTTACTGTGGATAGCCTATAGCCGCAAGGACACGCCAGCACGGGCCTCCAAGCGCTCAGCAGTTTCGCCGCGAGGCAGAAGGCAAACCAGGACAATTTAATTATATATGATCGATAATAAAAGCGTATTACACCCGGAAACGAGGTCTGTCTGCTGCCAGCCACCGAGATAAGAAGATGCTGCCCTGGACGCAGCGTCATCGTGCATGACCCCCGTTTCCGTAATAACAACCAGCCTACTGCGACGACACGACAGAAGGTGAGCGTCTAAATATGCACCTTAAGGCTAAATGAATGTGTGGCACTTATAAAACTAAATATCCCTCCGCGCGTTACAATAAATATCAATGTATTATAATGTAACAAATCAGATATAATTCTTATTATAAACATTTTTATAATTTATATCTTGTGCATTATGATCGACTTGCTTCCAATCTAAAACTGAATTATATGTTAAGGTTAAAGTAAATATAACACAAACCGTTACAATATGCTTACCGTTCCTGATTGAGAAATTTGTTCCTTCTTTATGACCTCGCATTCGTCGAGACTTCGAACCCTTCCTATATCTTCTGCCGCAATACACGAGGCAGAAATTATTTTTAATGTTATAGCCGACGTGGTTGTGCTACAATGTTTAGAATTTGGACCCATCTACGAGAAACGTGTTTCCACAATATTCCATAAGAAACTAGGTAGTAAACAGTTTCACACTGCTAGGCAATACGAATAGTGCACACAGAAGGATGCGTTGGATGGTACTGGAATTTTTATGGAGGTAATACACCTGGTCACAAAAACAGAGAAGAATGACAATTACGTATGGATAGCGAGATCAGAGAATTTCGCGGGATAATTTCTAGACCAGTTAGAATTCACACTCATGTACGTTCATGTTACGTTTGTAATTGGTCGATATGTTTTTGACACCTCCTGGAGATAAATAAGCCAATAACAAACATGCAAAAAATTGTGCGCTCCACCCCTGTCTGGGGCGAACGAATATTTGAGTTTTCTCAGAGTGCTCCCATTTTTTTCATATGAATTTTATGAGCACAAGCTAGACGCTTTAGTTCTAAAAGAACCGCATTTATATAGAAAAATGGCAGTTGATGTTCTGACTCATTTTTTTCATATGAATTTTATGGGCACAAGCTAGACGCTTTAGTCTAAAAGAACAGCATTTATATAGAAAAATGGCAGTTGATGTTCTGACTTCGTGAAGTAAACATAGATTTGGAAGTGCTCTCTCGCTATACCACAAAGATGAATTGCGAAAACGAAGGTCTGCCTTTGTCCTCAACTAACATGGAATCACGACCTGTACCATCGCTAACTGGTTGTCCCCAGTGTCGATTCTGCGATCGAGTATTCACCTATAGTCAAAATGCTTGACGACATGAGAGAACGGCCTGTACGAAGATACCTTTTCGCACGATGAAGCATTACGACAATGGCCACATGCAGCTTTTGCAATATGATACACTGCAGGAAGATAGTCACATCTGCGAGGGTTAGTCTACTGGGAGCCAGCAAGTGATGCCATCAATACCTTCTCCTACATCGATGGGTACCCTTTCCACACTCGGGTGGCGGCCCTCGTGGCGGACGGTCGTGTTCGGCAGGAACCTGGGTGGATCAGTTGTTGATAGCTTCGCGCATCTGCTGAGGGCTGCCCAACGATCAAGGTGGAGGATGTTGGGGGTAACCCGAGGTGCTGAAACATGTGAAGTGGCTACCCGACGCATTTCCCCTCACCTTCACCCGCGATGTGGAGTTCTTGAGTTCGGCGCAGAAGAGCGAAGATGGAATAGTTGCTATGACTGAGCTGCCCGGATTTCTTGCGCCCTCGGCTGGAAGCTTAAGGACCCTGCTTGAAGTCACTGCTGTCGATGTTGCTGTGCGGGTAGCCAGGCAGGAACATGGATGGCAGTTACACTGCAAGGGCGCATGTGTCTTTAACATGCTGGCCCAGAGCCCCGCCACCTCTCTACTAGATTTTTTACTCCAATATTAAACAGCACGGACTCCACACCTGCTACCTCCTTTAGCATTTTCACCTGTGCTCCCACGAGTTTCACTCCTTTTCGGTCGGTATAGGTTTTACCGTGTCTATGAGGGTTTTACTATGTCCCTTCTTAAAGTAGTTTTAACTACACTACACTTAAGGAAGTAGGCATGGCCCCAAAGTGATGGCTAAGCTTACCCATTCCCTCTCGGCCGCGATGCCCGTCTCATTTGTATTAAATTCTCTCTCCTTTAGGCATAAGGGGCTCAGTCCTGAGATACAACTAGAACCCGACCCTACCTTCGGGCTCACACTTAACACTCAGAATAAGGTAGTTTAGAATAAAGTACCCTTTCCGAAGACGATAATGGGTACACAGTTAATGCTTAAGTCGGAACGAGTGCAGTACTTAAGTGAATGCTTAACGTCTCGTCGACAGCGAGCTCATTAGAGACGGTGCATGTTGCACAGGGAAGAGGGATTGTAGAAGGAATTGGCCAGAGCCTTTGTTAGGGACCCATCCCAGCATTCGCGAGAACGATTTCGGAAAACCTAGGAAAACCGAAATTGGCATGGCTGGACCGAGAATTGAACCCGGGTCCTCTCGAATGCGAGTCCATTGAGTTACCACGGCGCCACCTCCCTCGGTGCATATAAAATACGGTGGGTAAATTTTTATTTTGCTTTATCTTGAAATTTCATGAGTTTTTTAATTATATAACGACCAGTTGTAGTAGTCTTATGGAACAGCTCCAAACTGACAAACTTGTTAAGACACGAGAACTGCGCGTACTTTAGGCTGGATGTTATGTTGTATATCGCTAAGAAATGATGCCTCCTTTAAAATCTGTATTTTAAGTCAGTTTGTCTGGAATAATTCTGTCGACTCTAGTGTGTACGTAAGTAACTGCAATTAATTTACCAACTAGTGCTGGAAACAATTATCACTTTCAAATGAGCTCACAGCATCTTCCCCCCCATCAGTTAAAAATGTGTTCAAAACCAAGAATTTTCAAATAACTCGTTTTAAAATTCATTTTTAGGTGCATTATTACCGGACATAGTGAATTTAGTCTTAGCATCTTTACACCGAGTAAAATTTGTTCAAATACATCATTATTATGCAAATTTCTTAAAATTTTAAACGAAAATATGGTTATCTAGAACACGGTCTGTCATTTTGCATTATAACAGTAGCGCTGCCTTATACAGTGTGAGTCCTTTGAAAGAGGCCCCGTGGGACATGTGTGTAACGGAGCTCATTTATGCTAGAACTGAATGACATTAGTCAGAACCTTTTCATAAATATCGTGTAGACTACTTTCATAGCAATACACGCAGTTATTATGCTGAGTAATTTCCTTCACAAAATATCTAATAGGTCTTGATTTACTGCGATGAAATTTTACTGAGGTGTAACATCTTTTGTATCTCGAAGTATACGTTGTTTACTAAAATAATGACTGCATACTTGGATAAATATATCCGAGATGACAAATCTAGCAAACGTTTAACATTACATGAGCCTTTCTTTGTAATAATAAATTGTCACACACTTACCTGTTGGCTGGATAGTTCGTGCTTTGCCATTGTATTCTCGTTGATAAGTGAATATACGAGTATTTCTCCCAACGTTGTTAGTGCACCTCCAACTTATTTAATGGCAGGAGAATTTCCTTTTAGCGAAATGCAGTTCTCGCATCTAAAATTTTTTAAGAGAGATTCGGAAGCGTGATATCACTGTGCTTATGCCCCGTCGATGCTTTTGTGAAGTAGTTAAAAATAACGATAAAATTATTCTAAAGCTAAAAGAAGTAAAAAAAAAAAAAAAATATTTGTACATACTGTGTTGATTTTACAGAACGTACAGTAGCTTTCAGCAGTATATATTCACAAATATTAAAATAAAATTAAAACAAAGTTTTGGGCTTTAACTGATTAGCGTTACTTTACATTCAGTGTTATTGAGTCTTTTTTTTTTTTAATGTGTGTGCATTTCCATCCTCATAAATGGTGAACATACTGAATAACTCGTTTAATAGTTTCAGCGAGTGTGTATTAATGTGCATGATAATTAAGTAGGTATGTGTATGTGTGATTATATAAACACACGCGCATAATCGTTAGATTCCTAAGAAAAAAAGCGTGCAGTTTGACTTGATTACTCGATGGATTTAAAATTACCTAGTGATACGACAAATGATATAACTTTGGATATCTTAATGGCGTTCTTAAATGGAACATAATGTTAGAGGTCATCAATTCGAATTATGGGTAACAGAAAGATGGTTTAAGATGATAAGTCGTTTTTTCA
Source organism: Dryococelus australis (assembly GCA_029891345.1). Classification (NCBI taxonomy): domain Eukaryota; kingdom Metazoa; phylum Arthropoda; class Insecta; order Phasmatodea; family Phasmatidae; genus Dryococelus; species Dryococelus australis. The sequence continues at coordinate 216,198,897 of CM056996.1, read as the reverse complement.
TATTTCTTTTTTTTTTCTTTCACTTCTTCCTCGCTCGTATCACACCAAATAATCAAACGACACGAGTAGTAGGATTTTGTATGTTTGTGTACAAGGAGATCCGGGATCGGATTCGGGGGAGCCGCCGTATGGATACGTTACTCGACCGCCATTTTTTCCCTTTTTCCCAAAAAAATTTCCCATTTCCCCTTTAAAAGTTCTCTTTTCCCATTAAAATTTCCCTTTTTCCCTAAACATTTCCCTTTTCCCTCAAAAAGTTATAAGAAAAATGGTAGAGGCCCCCTTTGTGCAAAAACAATCCCTTGGAATCCTATTTTCACCTATTTAAATAATTTGAGGGTTTTCCTTCGGACCCACAGAGCAGTGGCTGTCATATTGGTTTTATAGGCATACACTATGCCAAATCGATACGAGGTATAGATGATAGGGCTTAGACCTAAGCATCAGCCATATTGCATCCATATTGTATGCAGATGATCTTTGACCCCATCCATAACCTTTGACCCGTGACCTTGACCTTTGACCTTGAAATGCAAAAAAAATAAAAATAAAAGGAAAAAGCTAAAAATTCCAAAAGGTCCCAAAATATTGCAAAAATCAAAAAAAAAATATTATTAAATTAAATTATTAAAAATTGTTAAAAAACTATTTTAAAACATATGAATTATGTTTTTGAACTTACATTTCCCAACACCACCATCAATCACTTTCGTTCCATCACCAGCGGACGATTGATTCCCTCGAACCCACTCCCCTCACTTATAATCATTCCACCATCTTGATTTTTTTTTCGTTCATCACTTGTTTATACATTACTGGAGACCACCATCTTGGTAGGTGATTACCATTTTGGTATACATCACCTGTCTGCCATCTTGGAAGCCAATGCCCATTAGTTACTGTACTGTAACCTCTGACCCATGACACCTGACCCCTAACATGGACCTTGACTCCATGACCTTGAAAACAAAAATTCGAGAAAAATACATAAAGTTCAGCAACCAAAATACATTAAAAACTACCACTGCTATATAAGATGCAGACTATCTCGACCTTGACCCCATGACCTAGAAAACCAAAACTCGAGAAAAATACATAAAAGTCAGCAAGCATAATACATTACAGACTACCATCACCATATTAGAGGCAGACTACCTCAACCTTGACCCCATGACCTTGAAATAACTTGCAAATGAAAACTCGAAAAAATGCATAAAAGTCAACAAGCATATTACATTACAGTCTGCGACGTCCATATTAGATGTAGACTAACATGATCTTGACCCCATGGCCTTGAATGACCTTGAAAATAAAAACTCGAGATTGTGCATTAAAGTCAACAAGTATATTAACTTACAGCCTACGACGTCCGTATTAGATGCAGACTACCATAACATTGACCCCATGACATTGAATGTCCTTAAAAACAAAAGATCGAGAAAACGTACATAAAATTCAGCAAACATATTACGTTACAGGCCACTACCACCATATTAGATGCAGGTGACCTCGACACTGTATGTTTATGTGACTAAACCAGACCCATCATACTAAAAGCGACCAAACGCACGAGGACGTTATAATCATGGTATGTATCAGAATTTGTATAGGCTTACTAAGTGTTAAATTTAAATGTATGTACTGTCAGGCCCCTGGAGACTTGGGATGTACGAGGGCAGCTAGGGAGATAATCATTCGTGCTCTTCTCAGACACCAAGCAATCTGCCACGAATCCTCCACGAATCCTCCTCAATCTTCACCAATCCCCCTCAGTCCTCACCAATCCTCCTCAATCCTCACCAATCCTCCTCAATCCTCACCAATCCTGCTCAATCCTCCTCACTAGTCCTCAATCCTCGTCAATCCTCACCAGTCCTCCTCACCAATCCTCCTCACCAATCCTCCTCAATCCTCACCAATCGTCCTCAGTCTCTAGAAATCAATGGTCGTGCCGGGTGCCTCTACCCATACATATAAGGAAAAAATCACCCAAAGTCTCCAAAATTTTTACGTGTCACTAGAATTAATGTTTGTGTATTCTATCAACTATTCGTACATTTTTATACTAAAGTCTTTATTATCATTATATTTACACTTCTTGACATTTATAAGTGCCCATAGCACCACTTTAAAGTTGCGAGGGATAAAAGGATACGACACACAAAACAAAATAAGGAAAAAAAAAGTTTTATAATAATAATTTATTATTACTTTGTATTTAAATTTTCAGAAGGAAGCAGTTCATCACATCATCTGATATAACCCCGATCCTTAAGTACGAGTGTGTTATTTTTAATTTTAACGAAAATTACTGACCGGTTGCAGAATGTAGTTTTTTTTCTTTGTGTACTGGAATATTATCCGCATGTAAAATTTAATGATAAAAAATATGTGGGTCCGAAGGAGAATTGAATTCACGCCCAAAGATACACTGTAGTAACGGATGCCGCGACTTTGTCACTTTAATACCAGTACACACACGAAAGTTAAGGTTTTTATAGAGGATATACTGTAAATAATTCGAAATTATATTTTCCTGGAGTAGGTAATGTTTTAAGTATTTAGAACGGTTTTAAACAGTAATTAAAAGTTGTCTTAGCTAGTACTATTCGTCTTTGTTGTGTTTTAGATCTATTTGAAAGAGTATACATCTCACGGATGTATAAACAAGATGGAGGCGCCCTTCTCGGTTTTTCATCAACTCGTTTCAAGTAGTAGCTACGGGGAGCAGCACCCTACTCTCTGAAACTGCGACGTGATTGGCCAGGTACGAAAGCCGGTTCAAACCTGCCACGAAAAATAGGACGTGTCCAATTACTAAACCTGGTACGAAATCTGGAGATGCAAGGCGCGAAATGCCATGACGGGTGCCACACAAACCCGTATACCGGCCGCTATGGCGGACCTTGCACAAGCTTTTACGGAATCTGGTATCGTGTGATATAGCCTTTACTCTCTCACTAGACGCGAGCTCCATGCGCGGTCCGGCTCTGTAGAGGGTGACCTACCTCGACCCTCCCCTTCTGCCAGGCAGCCCTGCTCGCTGCCCCGTCGCTCGCCCAGCAGCTGGGGGAATGACTGACAGCTGACCTGGCTTGATCACAGCCCCTCCCCCCTCGTATAGAGAAGCTGACGACTTGGGAGGATGCGCAAGAATATTCTGGGAACTAGGACCATCGGTGCAAGTGGCATTTAGAGAAATTTCTTGCCAAAAATTATTTCAAGTGAAGAAAGAAAAAAGAAATTCGAAACAAAGAAAGCTGCAAAAACGAAGACAGAGGACATGCCAAAGAAAAGGATAGCTCGATAAGCAGAAGAAGGAAAAGAAGTTTTGGCATTTAGGATGAGAGACTTGGATGAAAAAGGAAACGAAATATGTGTTGAGTGCTGGAAAAACGAATTATCAAACAAAAGAGAAGGTAATCTGGATTCAGTGTGTTTCATGTAAAAATTGGTTGCACGAAACTGGCAGTATGTATGGCTCCCAGTACAATATTTGCAGCTGAAAAGCAAAACGCCATAAAAATGTAGATACAGTGCAATATAAACATTTTAAACTTTTTATTTGGGCTTGTGGCTAACCACAATTGCTTAAAGGCTGTTCACGTTAAAGTGAGCACTTTTGAAATTAACCTTAGAAAAAAGTCATTGCCCCTGCCTGCACATATTTTACGGGCGCACTGAGTGACATGCTCCCAGTAAAGTTAGTAACGATAGATGGAAAGTAGTTCCATAACTCAACTTCGAATAACAATTTTTAGGTAACCATTTGTGATTTATTAATTTACTTATTTCGCTTACTCTTTTTTTAATGCATCGATATGTAAAAATTGGAAGATTTGTAACATATTTACTTTTCTAATAATGCCGCAGTTTCACCTTATCTACGCATGAATAAAGTGATGAAGCCCGTGGCAATGTTAATTTTACATAAGGTGGAGGAACACACACCATGCATTCAAGTAGACCTTAGGCAGGGCTTTCAAAAGTGCTCATTTGACCGATAACAGCCTATGCGTGGATTCAATAACACTGCTTTGTTGTCATATAGAGTATTTTCCGTAAATGTTTCTTTGTGGGGCATCTCTCCGAAATGAGACATGTCTCCCATATAGGGTGGGGCATATCACACGTAGCAAGGGATAGACGGCCAAAATATGTATGTTTGCAGTTATATTATTATTTATATAAACGAGTGTAACATGATACTGAGTACTTTTCTTTTAATCTTTAAGGTATGTTGAGAGTATTAAAATAAAAAGAACAGTCCTGTTAAGTAACTGTGCGATTTGGTAAGGTTTTTTCTCTTTACCATATGACAAGATTTACTTCTCTACAAATTCCCACGGAGCGATTGTGAAAATCATTAAAACAAAGTTATATTTAGTTTACCGCTGCTGCCGATCTTTTATTGCTCTCCCTTACACCTTTGGTCACGTAAGAGCAGACGACTAAGGAAATATTGATGATATATCTTCTACTGCGTTTGGCAGTTTAAATCACGCATGATACATGCAACCTAACTCCTCAACACTGAACAATTTTTCTTGTTATCAGTCTTTTACTACAAAAATATTGTGAGAATTAAGAGTAGACATATCATGCTGGCACCGTACACAGCAGAATGCATTACTTGCAGAAATCGCCGTAGCAATCGTCACCTGTTAGGTATAATTACATACTGAAATTCCGCTATCTTATATAGGGAGAGTTGATCATTCGCATTATTTGAGAAATGAATGAATAGAACGTGTCTTAAAGTTTATTGCACGTACTTGAATTTATTGTGATAGCTGATGAACGTCTGCCAGGATGGTCTAGTGTTAACAAGACTGTGTTGTCTGATATAGTTCTTCGTCTTGGAAATTATCTCTTTCCTTACATTTGGTGCCCACAGTTTGTTCATTTCTTTATGTCATATTCAGATTAATGACCATCAATAGTATGGCAGAGCTGAAGCGTTCCTGAAAACCCACATCTTTATTAATATGACGTGAGCTCAGTACAATTTACGAAAAAAAATTAACCTTCAAGACACGTGATAAATCGCAACCATTACTCTAACCACATCATCATGACCAAAAATTTTATTTTCGCTGCTACACCAGAACATGTGGTAACTTACTACACGCGACTCTTAATAAACTGAACAGAGCTTCGCTACAGGCTACTGTAAAATAAGATTATTACAGTATCAGTGTGCCAGTTCAGAATTCTTATGCGTTAGTCGACAAGGTATTTTATCTCTCTGCCAATTTCATCTTTAACGTCCACTTTCTTAAGTTTCCTACAAAGCAAGAAGCTGCTACAGACATGGGCATCTCTTATATTTTGCTGCTCTGCACAATATACATTCCTCGACTTCTTTCCGAGAAAAAAGTTAACGTTTATAAGGTTATCAAATTAATTTTAATGAAACAAGCGAGTAAAATAACTGCTTATACGTTTAGGGCGCATTCTCCGTAGCCTGTCGAGAGGTTAGTTTGTCGATATGGTGTAACAGAGATACAAATGCACCTTTATATATAAGACGTGAAAGTATGTGTGAACGTAAAAATTGTAATACCTCAAAATTTCTCTTCTGGCAGTCCCACAAAATTCAAACAAATTATCCTACTTTTATTTAAAAACTGTGATGGGTACATATGTCACATACTCATTGTATTACAATATCGAAAGTGCTGTAGGACCGAAATTGACCATTTATTGCAGCTAAGGCCTAATTTACAACAACGCAGGATTTATTTTTCGTAAATGGATGTTTCGAGTAGGCTTAGTCCACGTCGGCAGCGAGATATTAGTCGAGTGTACGTATTGCTCACCGAGAGAACGATAATAATTAGGTTCTTTGGAAACGTGTTGGAGATTATGGGACAGTTCGCGCAGGGGATGGCTAATCCCTACTGCAAATGTAATGTACACTGTTCGCGTGTTTGACGATTGCGAAACGAGCCTCGGTCGGGAACATGCGCGAGCGATAGATAGCTCCAGTTTTCGCAGCAGCCACGGTTTGTTTGCCATTTAATTGTCGTGTCTCTTGCACGAGGGCGTGAAATCCGCGAGTAGGGACAAGGATTACGTGTGTCACGCGATGCGAAATGAGCTGACGGAAATGCGTACCTACGGTATTTGCTCCGTCCCCGGCATAAACTTTCTCGGCCTGCAAACAGCGGATATAATACAATGCCGTTTGTTGGCGTGTAAATTACCCCCCTTGCAACTTATTTTCCGGCTTTAAAATTGTGGCAAACTCTAAAAAAAACTTTCTTATAGTCTGTGTACATGGTTTTTGTCTGTCACATGAATACTGCAAACGTTTTGGTACTTCGCGCTGATTCTCGGAAGTTGACAAAAATTGCTACCCGCTACATTACCTACCACGCCTAGAAGTTTGTCGCAGTGTTCATGTAACAATCCTGTATACTGTATACTCTTTTTTTCCACTGGTGTCATTCTATACAGAAGAAATTAATTTATAGTTTTAACCATATTAGAGTAAATGTTTCCCGTAATGGACTAGTGTGATTTTTCCGTTGGTCAATTTGTAGACAGTTTTAATTTTCTATAACAATAGGTCTTTTTAACTATTTCCAATAAGATTAAGCTACCACATCAACGGCCAAAAAAGTCAATCTGTCTAAAATCTACTAATATACAAAACCAGCTTCTATGAATAATTTCTACTTAAACCAAACAACCGACGTACAGATATTATCTGTAACGAATAAGTCAAAACAAATTGCAACTTCCGTACAGTACTTTAAGCTTATTGTCCATTTCAAGTAAGTGGGGTAAAATTTGACAGTTCTAGAAAAGTAGCACAACCACAATGTATCCTTCCACCGCAGCTGTTTTGTCACTGAAGAAAAATACGTTTTTAAGCAAATGTTTTGAGTCCAATGCACACTTGCAGTTTCCTCCTTCCTTGTGTTCAATAATTATATTAATGGTTTACAAATACATTTACAAAACACGCGAATTTACTGTTTGTAAAATTCGCAACATCTTGAACATGTGTTTTTCTATGGCAACCCTTGCGAGTTTACTTCACTAAAACCACGTTTGTTCGTCACTACCATTAAATAATTTATTTGCAGAATCATTCACTAAAATCAACACTGCGCACGTTTCCTGAAACCAACAAACTTTAACTTATATTCGTGTCACTTCATTGCGGACGGCAGTAAGGAAAATGGCGGAGCGAGCAGTTTTAACGAAGCTGTATACACGTGCCAATTAATATTATATTTCACTCAAGAAAACGCAGTACAACGGTACCTACAACTAACTATGCTTGGAAAAAACAAATAAAAATAATTAACTACAGATGAAATATTCCGACAACACCAACAAGATCTTCGTTTATTAAACACGATGAGAAAAAAGCGCCTCGCACGACGACCTTCACCGGGATGGAAACTGGAAACACAAACATGGCTAGCCATTGGCTGGAAACGTTTACTATTCGCACGTGTCAACTGTCATAAATGTTTAACATGTTTTTAAAGTCCAGTCACTAATAGACAAGAAAATTTAATATTGCTTTAAAAACACAATTTAAACCACAAATGTTGTAAGTATAACTAATATTTTAATTTACAAATTTTTTTTCCGAATACTATTTTCTTCCAAATCCATCATCAAAATGCCCAACTTAACAACACGGATCCCGCAGAAGTTCAGCAGCTGATGCAATCCTTTACGAACGAGAGCATTTACTGTTTACGTAGCGTGTAGGTTGGTCACATTGTCTGTCAGACTTACATGAAATGGACAATACTAATGATACGTCCCCGGCCGGATTATCGGATTTTCGCAAGTGGGAATCGTGCCGGACGATGCCGTTGGTTGACTGGTTTTCTCGGGGATCTCCCGTTTCCCCCGCCCCTTCTTTCCAATGCCGCTTCATATTCGCTTATATCACCCTCATCGGCTCTCAAGACCTCGCTGTTAAGAGCCACCCATACCTCTTCACTCACTAATGATACTTGTATAATCATCATAAGTTTTCTATAACTTTATGTTGGAAACATGCAGGCTTCATTGGGATACTCTTGTGCGTAGTATAACCATGACAGATACTTACTCCAAGAAAAACATTGCTTTGGAAAATATAACATGTTTTATTTTTTCACAGTTTTGGATAATATTTAAATCTGCCTGCGTGTGGAGTGTAACAGCAAATGTTTAATAAATATTTTCGTTTTATTTATTCGTGTGCGTTTATGCTCATCGGCTACTTTTTTTTTTTTTGCGTGCCTACTACATAAATGCCAGTATATTCATCATAAACTCTTAGACAAATTACACAACGTTGCGTTTGCTAATTCCTCTGAGCCGATAGAGTTCCTATGTATAACTATTTACATACTGTCGACATTTTAGTTCCCTACAGGATACACCCGTATAAACGAGTTTTTAAAATTAAGAAGTAATTTTCTGCTTAGAGAAGTCGAATTTTATTTACCAGATATTGGGTTTAAACATTGATGCAGATCGTAATACTCTTATCTTTTTTTGCCTTTTTGAGAAAAACTGACTGATAAATACGAATTGGCAGGTTCCTAACAAACACAACAAGTTAAGTTTTAGTACTTAATTTTAGTAAATTATTTCGTTTTCCTTCACACACGTAGGATATTCGATGTATAATAGCTATGAGACAAACATATATAGAATGTCATTTTAAATCAAAGTGATTATGTAAATAGGTAGCTGTCCGACAGAATTACTGATATTATAATGTTTCTTAAACTTCTACGTTAATACTGTGAACTATTTGAACGTATTCCTACGAAAATATTATGAATTCAGTTGTGACACATATGGAAATAAAAACTAGATAACAATAAGAACACACATTCAAACACGCATAAATATATTTCAGATATGTTAGCCAAGCCAAAATGAAAGACGCATCTCCAATTATTAGATGTAAACTGCAATTCAGTATGAAAAATATTAATTAACTTAGTGTAGTCTACAAATTATTATTTTTTACTTTCTCATGCGACTGTCAGTTCTTTTTGGTATCTTCATATCTTCATATTTCGTTTCGGTTTATTTTTCTTTTCAGCGTATTCGTAATCAGCACAGTTGCCTGCAGTACTGTATTGTCTACAAAGGAAAAGAGACGTTGTTAGTAATATTTATTATAGTTATATCCATGCTCTCATGACTGATAAATTACTTATCTATCCGCCTATCCAAAAGCGTGAATCAGTGATGTCAATGTATACATTTCCCAGTGACTTAATACCCAGTGTTAAAGTTTTTAAAGTTTTCGATGAACGGAGAGAGACGTTATAATTTACGATAAAACTTTTTTTTTTGTTTACGAATAGTCAAGGCTTTTACGATGTACATAATCGTGCACAAAAGAAAAAAAACAGTTTGTGTAGATATTGCATTTACTATTTGACATTCTCAAGTATTAATCACTTGTTTGTACTTGAGTATACGGGATAGAATGTCTACTGAGTTGGGCGGTAGCTGAGAAGAGTTTCGTTTCATTGAGTTTACTTGCGTAATTTTAATAATTAAATTATTTATTTATTTTAACTCCGGGAATAACTAGAGCGCATCCCGAACAGTAGGATTATCGAGCATATATCAATTTCCACAATTTTTAATATATTCAATATTAATATTTCATTACACTCGAAGACTAGGGTTATTTACACCGAACAATGACATAGACTCAGTTATTGTATACCGCAGTAATTTTATAAAACACATATTTCACTACCCTTTCATGATTCAAGGAACTAAAATTGTTAACCTTCGTGGAAAGGGCGAGGGCATTAAGCAAAATAAAAGTTGTTTGAGTAACTGAGATATAACATCAGCTAGACTCTTCAAGTTGGAAAAGTAAAATCCTTTCTAAAAGTTGAACGTTCTACTCGTCAGGTTCGTGCAAAGCGTTTCACTCTGAAAAGCTTTTGTGGCGCCAAAACGTTCTGCGTGTTGCGAACATGGAAAAATTAACGCCTCAAGTGTGGACAGAAGGATTTCGGGCGAAACGATTTAATGAAACCGACAAAGCCAAGACAACTTTTAAACAGCTTACTCCCACGCAAACTTATTCGGAGGGTGAAAAACTTGTTTCATCTGTGAACCGTGTAAGTAATGAACAGTTTTTAAATTACTTCAGTACACAACGGGTAAAGAAATTATGCGAGACTTAGGTGACAGAATTACCAGAAAACACTTTAACAACTTTCCGGTAGAACTATTTTGATATTAATTTTTATATATGCTTTTCAAGTGACAAGGATAAAAGTCGTGGGTGCAAAAAATAAACATTTCAGTATCACAAATTGGCAGCTTATTCAGGAAGAGTTTTACATTAAATATTAAAGTTGAAATGTAGAAAGGAAGCGTGCAACATTTAAATGATGTTACTCTTTAATATGCAGTGCTTTGCATTTACAGGTTTTAGGATTAAAAATCCATATCAATGAAAACGTCAATTTATTTTGGTAGATTTTTATGTAAGTGTACTATTTATGCAAGTTAAATATACTACCAGCATTTTGAATACACATGTATGTATGTGTGTGTGTGTATGTATATATATATATATATATATATATATATATATATATATATATATATATATATATATATATATATATATATATATATTACTAACGCCATGAAGATAGTCATCTTCGATAATATGTCTTCTAAACCACTACATTGTTTAAGTTAGTTTGTAATTCAATTTTATTTAGGTTACGGGTAGTGATTTCAACAGAGCAAGAAGCAGAATTAAGTCTTTTAAATTAATCAAAGAAAAGTTGCTTTGAAGATAGGACAATTGTGTTCGCATGCAGTTTTGTTTTACGCAAAATACTTATGTATTTTACGGGTATTTTAAACTGGGCCTACGGCCGATGTAACACACGTACATACCTATATATGTAAATAAGTTATAGTGAATAAGTCGTGTGCGTCATACGCACCCACATGACGTCATGTTCGATATTCCTCGCAAGAAGAAACTAATTCATCTTTTAAATAAACAAGTCATTAAGATGTTATGACAAATAAAATATGTTATATGCAGAAAATTTAATTACTTGCAAAACCGTTTAACGTCGCAACATTAAACCGCAAAATACACGTGATCTCAACTACCTAAGAACAATAATTGTATACTTTACTAATTTTGCAGGCATTACATTTTCTAGAATATCAGCGCTGAGCAAATCGGAATCGAATAGATAATTCATACAGTCATATAAAACTAACTCTTATAACATAAATAAGTACTTAGATTTTTTTTGCTTTTCAAATTACTGTGCAATTGTATACTTCTTTTTAAGTGTTTAAATCGTTACGAACCAAAGAATTAAGTAGTTGTTTGAATTATTTTCAATGAAGTATAAAATCAGACTGGAAAGGTGTTATACATGCCACAAAAAATTACTACGCTGAAATAATATCTAGAAGGCGACAAGTATACGTACACATTTACTGGAGAACAATTTCCCTCCATCTTAACAAATTTCGCTATAGGCTGTTCACGGTAAAATGAGCACTTTTGAAAGACCTGCTTATGATCTACTTGTATAACATGGTGTGTATTCTTCCGCCTTACGTAAATTTAACATTGCCATGGACCTCGTCGCTTTATCCATGCGTCGGCCTGGTGGAACTCAGGACTTATTAGAAAAGTAAATATGTAACAATTCTGGTCATTTTTATATTTCGATGCATTAAAGAAAACAGAGAGTAAAATAAATAATTTAATTCACCGTAAATGGTTACCTACCACCTTTTATTCGACGTTAAGTATTGGAACTACTTTCCATCCATCATTGCCAACTTTACTAGGCGCATGTCACTCGGTTCGCCCTTTAAAATATATGCAAGCAAGGGCAGTGACTTTTTTTCAAGTGCTCACTTTATCGTGAACAGCCTTTACAAAACGACATGCATATCACACATTGTTACTGTCTTGAACGCCGGGCACATTGTGCTGTAACTAAACTACATGACCGAAACACGCACGTAAATATACGTAGGAAACATGCAATTCCAGACGTCCATCGGTTACTTCTCAAGTTTCTTTTCTCGCTTCCTGTGGAGTGAGGTCTGGTCACGCGATAGCGTGTCTGCCTCGAATTTGTGAGCTCGTCAGTTTGATTTCAGCCGCTGTAATAGAGATGGCTTTCCCAAGTGCTTATGCATTCCCATTGCATGCAAATAGTGGCGCAGTTTCTTAATACGAACTATGAATACTACAAGTTCCCCTGGTGCTGACATAAGGGACGTATTACTGCTGTTATCATTAGCATCAACCTACATAAAGCTTGTTCTAGATAAAGTGAGCACTTTTGAAATCAACCTTAGAAAAAAGTCACTGGCCCTTCCTCCATATATTTCAACGGGCGCACTGAGTGACATGCGCCCAGTAAAGTTGGTAACGAAGGATGGAAAGTAGTTCCATACCTTAACGTCGAATAAAAAGTGCTAGGTAACCATTTGTGATGACTTAAATTAGTTATTTCGCTTTTTTTTTTTACGCAGAAGTGTAAAAATGAGAATAATTATTTTTTAATAATTACTTTAGTAGTAACTTTACAATTTCACCTGACCTAGTGCTGAGGCCCGTGGCAATGTAAAGTTTAGATAAGGCGGAAGAAGTCACAATGAGTATACAAGTAGATCTTAAGTAGGGTCTTCCAAAAGTACTCATTTTACCGTGAACGGCCTATAGTTCGTTTTCTTTCTTCAACTTCATCAAACTGCATGTGCACTAACGTTAATTTCAACAATGACGTTAACATGTCATCGTAATTTTCCAATTCCCATATAATTGCCTTCGAGAATGTTTTCTTCCATATTCTATACCATACATATCGAATACAATTGATCGTGGAAGACATTTTTAAACCAAGTATTTATTTACCGTTAAATGTCATTCTTTTCGCTTCTCTCCATAAATAACGGTATGGTTTTAAATAAACACTAACTCTTCACCACTTCTGAACATTAAAGATGTGTCATTACTGACACATCAAGCAAACAAACAAACCGCCGTAGCTACCTTAGAAACCAGGCATTTTAGAATTTACTTTCCCTTAGAGTTTAAACAGCCATTAAGGAAGGAGTTTTCAAAATTTTTCATTTAAGGGTAATTTTTTCCGCCACGGAATCTTCTGTGCGTCTTAAACATTTTCACATGGGTTTTCACTCAAAATGCTACATTTAAAAATCCCTAAAATATTCCCCGGTCTTTCGAAATTCATCCGTTAAGTGAGCCAAAAGTAAACAAGTGTGTTTTATAACAAATACTCGCTATCTCTTGAGCCCGGTAACAAACTAACGTACTTTGTCGTTTCAAGGTACTGTAAACACAGATGGCTAAAAACAAATTACATGATTTTTTTTTAAATTTAAGCCTTCAAGCAAGTGAAAAAATATTTTTTTTTTTTTGCTGTGAATATCAAGTATTTTTTAAACCTTTCAAAATACCATCGTTCTTTTTGCTTCAAATTACTAAATTTACAAATTCATACAATTTTATGTAAGAATTTTTTGGAATTTAAATTTAAGGGGGGTAAAGGGGATAAATGAGCTATGTTTTCAATGAAAACTAGATATATTTTAGAATCGATGAAATATAGGCTTTTTTGGATCATATTAGTACACGTATAAATGCATAAGATGTAATCTTAAAAATATCTAAACCCGACTAAATATCGTGACGCTATTTGCTTCATAATACATGCATACCAAAGCTTAACATTAGTTTTCGATTATTTTAAATTTTCAAATCGTGGATGGTTGAAAGGGGGAAAATACATTTTTCACATATTTTTTAGTAGTTGTTACATGCAGTGAGATTTTCACTTCAAAACACTAGCTATAAAAATGCCAAAAAACAAATTTTTTACGACAGATAAAAAATTTAATTGCAGAGCGAGCGTAGCCGCGGGCAAAGTCTCTAATTAATTTCTATTTGGAACACACTAACCCGTTGCTAATTCGAATTTCTGTTGAGCTTAGCCACGGGGGAAAGGGAAACAATTCTATCCCTCAAAACTCAAAATTCATAGCAGAAAAATATACGAGAAAATAATTTTTCTTTTTATTTATTGTGGACAAAGCTCAAGTATTTAAATCGTGGCGAACGAAGCCACCGCGTAGAGCCCGTGACCTACATTTTCAAGTTTTTGTTATCCAAAGCGTCCCTCAAGTTTCCGAATGTAACTCCTAAATAGCGTGATTTGATTTTTGAATTCAATCCAAAGTATAATAATTTCTTTAAATGACCGTGCTTCATTGTGGATGGACCAAGTGAATTTATTTGTGCGCTTCCACCTCTGCCGGATGCACAGATAAAAAAAAACTAGTTTTATCATTAGACGAATTCGTATAATTTGCTTGGACACGTTATTGAAGGTCTTTGCTGAAATACCTTTTTAAAAGGATGTCAGTGTATCAGGGTTTTAATTATTTCCTAGCCTAATTTCAGGAGAATATAGGTGTAGTTTTGTAATATGAGCTTTTCCAGTCTTTGGCCATTAATTAGATTTAGATCCTCCCTAGCGTCCTCACAAATGTCGAGTTTCCTCAATTTGCACATAAACTTGCAGTTTTTAATGTAAAGTACGCTGTGACGATGCTTCTGCGAATTACATCTTGCCTCCTGCTAAAAGAATCCAGATAAAAAAAAATGTTTCAATTGTAGCGAACTCACTCGTTAGCATACAGCATGTGTTGAGTCGTCACTGCAAATCTACGTTGCCTCGGTCCTTGGAGCACAGTGACTGTTAGCTAAACACCCCAACCGCGTCTATTTCCTCATTTTAATGGCGGGAGTGTGAGTGAGCCTCTCAACCGCTACGAACAAAACCAGGCTTTGCCATGTCTAGTACTTCCCGTCCGTGGTCGAAATCCACACTGCCTCGCCGTCAAAGAACCCGGGCTGGATTCAAAACAATACATGCAGCGCATGGCTTCTCTGCGCGTGTAGGGGCTGTAATTCCTTTCTACCAGTTGGAAAGCCCTTCCTCCAAGCCTTGAACGTACAGGGCCCTGCAAATGTCTCGTACTAAGACTACCACTTGCAACTTACAACTAATGTTTATACGATCGTCCGTAAACACATTAAAATAGCTAAATCAGTCTCTATAAACATTTTATAATTGTACACTGAATGACTATTAAAATTATATATTTGTTGTGGCAGTTTCGGCATTTACAGTCAAGTCCGTATTACTTGTATATTCAGTCCCACCGTGCTTCAATCCAGGTATCACTTGTCTTTCCTACCCGGAACATTCTAGGGTACTCCAGTACACGTCCGCACTCTATTTAAAGGCTGTTCACCATAAAAACTTCAGAAAAAGGCACTGCCCTGCCTACATATATTTTAACGGGCGCTCTAAGTGACGTTAACCCAGTAAAGTTGGTAACGATGGAGGTAAAGTATTCCCAAATCTTAACGGCGAATAAAAAGTGTTAGGTAACTATTTATAATAGCTTAAATTACCTATTTCGCCTTCTGTTT
The DNA here is from genome assembly GCA_029891345.1 of Dryococelus australis. Taxonomy (NCBI): domain Eukaryota; kingdom Metazoa; phylum Arthropoda; class Insecta; order Phasmatodea; family Phasmatidae; genus Dryococelus; species Dryococelus australis. The sequence continues at coordinate 216,183,371 of CM056996.1, read as the reverse complement.
TTTCTAATGTATCGAAGTGTTAAGACTGAGCAGATTTCTGAAATTTTCCTTTTGTAACGATTTTACAGTTCACTTGACCGACGCATGAGTAAAGTGATGAGGCCGATGGCAACGTTAATTTTACATAAGGCGGAATAATACGCAACGTGCAGGGCTTTCAAAAGTGCTCATTTTACCGTGAACATCTGTATCTCGCCCTCCTTGCAATCTCGCAATCCGGTCCGTCGTCGCTGCAAACGGCGCAGTCGCCCTCATCGTCACCGGCCGTCCTCTTCTTCGTTCACCGCTCGTCGCACTTCACTAGGTGATTATCACAAAAACTGCCTACCCTCCGACTGCAAGGGTTTTTATAGTGTCGCTGGCCCTGGCCCAGAACCTTCTTCACATGCCGCGTTGCACCGAGGGAGATGACTACCAGAAAATTCTCGCACGTCCTCTCAAGCCGTCAACTCCTCTAGCAGGGGAAGGGGGCTATGACGCCAGTTACGTCGTCTGTCAATCATTCTCCTGTCCGGGCCGCCCAGCGCCGCAGAAGCGAACAGGTCTGCCTGGAGGGAGAGGAGGTTCAAGGTGGGTCAGTCCCCACATCCATCCGCGTCGGGACCGCAATGCGTAATCAGGTAACACAGAACCCATTGCAAGAGTCCGTGCGAAACACGAGATTACAAACATTTTATAAAAACTATGTCTCTCTTATTAATGTTCATTAACATATATATATATTTTTTTAGGAATATAACGAATTCCAATGATGATAACATTTCTTGTTGATGAACTTGTTAGCACTTATCGCTATGGCACGTGGGATACAAACTGCAAGTGAATGTTCACTGATTCAGTCCGGCTCTGTGCCAGCGAGTTAGTAATGCTGAAATTAACAGTTCACAGTTAGGAGGCCAGTAATCTTTCTTTTACTCTTAATAGTCTTAGTATGCTGAAATCATGATACTTAAAACACCTACCTTACTAATTGACTGAAGTGACTGTTGAATAGCCAAGTGCTGTTAACTGATTTAAACAGTGAAATTCTCACTTATCCGGATCTTTTAGAGTGCTTTATTCATATGCCAGCCCAGTGAAAATGTGAAATGTTGGAAACCTAAACGTGTTACAATGAGCACATGTGTGTAAAAATTAAAAAAAAAAAAAAAAAAAAAAAGTGAATTTTCGATTTGTTATTCATTTAAACATAACACTCGCAATACGATGTCAAGACTCAGGAAATTTCTCACTTCATTCCCTGGAAATTTAACTGAGAGCCGGTATGCCAGCGTAAACAATACTATACAGGCATTTAACGTGCAGTCAGTATTTCGTAAAGCTTGATTAAGAAAGTTTTTACTTTATCGTGAACAAGCTACGTCTGGCGAACAATGTAGGCATGGCTTTGTTTCTTATCTCAAAGAAAGTACTGGCTTGTTATTGTGCCGGGAAGTGTCGACGAACTTAATTACATTGACACGTAGATTAAATATCAAATTGTTAGTGCGTGAAGGGGTTTGGGGTGGCACTTAACAGTGAGGCCTTTAGACCCGGTGAGAGTGATTGGGGTGAGCATGGAGTAGCGCCGGAAAGAAGGAGGGGGGAACGGGAAATCCCTGAGAAAAACTGCCGACCAGCGGCATCGTCCAGCACGATTCCTACATGCGGGGATTTAGCAGTGACCCGGCCGGGGATTGGACCCAGTTCGCCCTGGTGGGAGGCATACAAGCTAACCGCTCTGCGTCCATTTGATCAAATTATGACATAGTTCGTTGCCTTTCTAAAGTTAGGCATCAGAATAATATTATTTTATTTTGAAAATATTTAAACGTATGTATAAATATTCACGGTATTGTAAACGTTTTATTTCAATCTACAATTTTTGAAGTGGCAGTGCAATTTTTCTCGGTAGTTGAAATTTTCGGTTTTCTGTATTGATAAATCTAAATTTTACGAAGTTGACTTGTCATTAACTTTAGTATCTGTTATGTTCTTCCTCGAGATGTTTCTAATAGTGGAAAAGAGTCTTGCAATGTTTTATCACAGAGTTTGTGTCAAATGAAACGTTTAACTGCTTTGGTCAATTGTTGGCAAATATAACCGAGAAAAAATAAATTAGTAGGAACAAAATTTCTTTACCCAATACCCATCTAGACTGTTAATACAGAGGTAGAAATCATGGTTGTTGGCCCCACCTGAATATTGTTAGATCTGTAATATCAACAGAACTGTGTGTTGTGTTCCTGTTGGTGATTGAATTTTCCTCTTCTTCTCCTCAACCTTTAAGTTGGTGGGTAACATGCATGTTTCCTTTGTTTCGCTAACAGTTTCAAATCGAAATAAGCGTGATTGCCTTTAATGCTGTCTATAAAATTTGCTCTTGTCCTTCCCTTGCTCCATCTACCTTCCAGCTTCTCCTCAAACAAGGTGGTGCGCCGGTTAGAATGACGGAGCAAGTGGCAAATGAAGCTATTTCTAAGCAGAAGTCACTGTCGCTACTACAGAACAGAGGGTGCCGTCTACTGTACAACTTTCAGTTCTTGGATTGTTCCCGAAACAAAAATAACTCTAATAAACTAACATAACGTTATCTTGCTGCACTGGGGAAAAAACTTCCATAGAATGTATGGAAAAGTTCCGGTTAAAAATTGTCCATAAAGCATCCTAAAACTACAGGACCTTTTTTCTTTAAAGAACAGGCTTTCCCGCTTTATCGTTTAGCGTCTTTTTAAAAAATCAATTTTGCCATTTAAGTGATAAACACAGTGTGTGTATTCCACCGCACTCGGAAGTTAACGTTTAAGGCAAAAATAAAGTAACTTTATTGACAATTGTTCCAAATGAGAGGGCTTTAAAAAGTGCTAATTTTACAGTGAACAGCCTTTAGCAGGTTTCGTGTTTATGTGCAGTTGCAGTAATTAATTATCGCAACGAGTGCTATGTTTGCGTTATCGTGCAGTGGCCTCAGGGGAGCTCACGTTTTTCGTCGCAGCCCACATACACAGCTCACTGGCCGGGAAATGCGCTGTGTAATTGCAGGAACCACCCTCCAGTACCAGCGCGGTTGCGCACCCGCCAAACACTGCGGCAGGTGCGAGCGCAAGTAATTAGGCTATCGACTGCAAACAGCGCACCTTGCGGCACTCGCGCTAATCACAACTGGCCGTTGTTGCGGTCTCGACCGGCCAGAAGAGTCGCGGGATTGTGGCGCGCGCATCGCCCGTGCTGGAGGGGGAAGGGGGGACGAATCGTGCTCGTACCCCCCCCCCCCCCTCGAGCGAAATGAAACTCGTAATTGTATCTCGTGAGGCGCACCCCACCGCCGGTCAAATTGGCACCGGCCATTACCCAGCGGCCCACTTACAGAATTAACTCCACCGCCAACGGTTTTCCGATAAGTAAAAATAGTCTTTCCGTCCCCCCTCCCCCGACCCAACGATCTCTTAATACTCTGCGTCTGCAGCGTCGTTTGCGATCGTCAGGATTTCCGTGATTACGATTATATTCTTTGCCGTTCCCTTTTCCACTATTTGCGTATGCAGGAAATGGAACAAAAAAAAATTCTAATCGGCGATAATCCAATACGTTTATACTGCGGTTGTCCTTAAGACTACCCTTACTGCTGGAATAAAGAAATTAAAAGAAATAATCTGTAGAGAATTACCTTTCAAATAGTGTTAAAGTCATACGATCTTAATTTGGTTTCTGTACTTCAGAGGATTAGCTTCTTTGTTTCAAATAACGAACTCACAATAAATTCATTCTTTGGTATAGAGACAATGGAAGCGGGATTACCCAGTATTCCCATAGCTGCTGCGTTTTTACCAAAGTAATAATATGAAGCATAAGGAAAGACATTGCTTACGATTTTGACTTCGGCACAAGTGCGTGTGCGACTCTCTCTCTCTCTCTCTCTCCTCTCTCTCTCTCTCTCTCTCTCTCTCTCTCTCTCTCTCTCTTTTTAACACGTACACACACATAATAGATATGTGTTAGTTCCAGTCTCTATGAATACGCGGCTGTACGTACAGTAGGTCATAAAATAAAATTTTCTTCTAAAGCATCTTAGTTTTCACTACAGAATCGATTTTGATGACTCACAGCTCACAGGTGTTGCGATAATAGATATTTAGGGAAACTTTAAGTAAAAATACTTTATGAAAACGTGCTACGTAAAGACCACTTTGGTATAGCTGTGTTGAGAATCCTCATACCACAGCACTCAGCTGACATCTCACCACATCTCTTGATACCTTCACTTCGAAGGCACGTGCTTGTTAAGGTAGTAGAGTAGTTGACTGGGAGTGGAAAGATTTAGGCCGCTCTTAACATCGAGCTTGAGAGCCGACGAGGATGAAATGAAGTGAGAGTGGAGCAGCGCCAGAATGCAAGGGCTGAGAAAATGGGAGATCCCCGAGGAAACCCACCGACCAGCGGCATCGTCCGTTAGCGGCCCCGCCTGGGATCGAACCCGGTTCGCCTGAATGGAAGGCGAGTGGTCTAACCACTATACCACCGCGGCCCCTCGCTGATTGAGCATCAAGCTATTATGTCTCTTCTTTCTCAAGAAAAAGTTCTAAGTTTGACGAACATGCTGTATCGGCAGGCACTGACTGATATCGCATTTCTAGGAGAAATGTAATTTAACTGTAAAAGTTCATGTACCACCAAATAATCTCGGAAGTCCTGTGTTTTCGAGTGATTTTGCTCTGTTGACACTATCGATATTTTAGTTTTCGCTTCCAGCTGTTAAATTTAAAAAAAATCAATACGTAAATATTTTTCCCGGCATCGGGTCATGTTTTTTACTTGCCTACTCATGCGCAGTAAGCTGGAGTACGCATGGAGTTCTGGTCTCCACTATTTCCATGCGTATTCTTTTTCCACGCGCATGCTCACAACTGGAGAGTAATGTTAAATCATTTTCAAACAACGTTTTATGCCACATTGCGCTAAATTTCGCAGTCCTGTTCACATTAGAGTTGAGCTGAGTTGAGAGATTTGGGCGGCGAGGTGTTGAAAACCGATACACACGTTAGAGTCTGTCCTGTTTGTCTGTTGTCTTCTGCCTCTGTGATTGGACATTTTTTCTGACTCGTGTGAACATGATTACACCTGTCCACATGTTTAAACTAGTTCACATTTATGTATATATTTTTTTCCCCCAGAGTCATCCAAGGCATTTCAAGCGTACTGCATTCCACTGACGAACGAAATTCAAAATCACCAGATTGCGGTAACCTACAGTTCATCTGACAGCTTGTAGGCAGAGTTGCATTTCGACTTCAATGCAACTATTATATATGTTATTGGTTTTCAATATACATTTCAGCTCAAGCGTTCCACGCCCAGAAAATTTTGTTCAATTTCGGAAGTAGCGGAGTTATGGATATAGGACCGTTTCGAAAATAACTATGTTACAAGATCGCGTGCAGTATGTTGCATGTGTCATTTTTCAATCGCATTTATTCGGACACGTGTTACCAAACGACTTGAAAGAGTAAGCTTATGTCAGTTTTTTTCCGAAATGTTTATTTTAGCTACTCGTGGTCGTTTTACTGAATCTCTATGATCGTGCGTCGTATGAGCTTAATAGATCTTCATCTCGTTCATACAGATTAGCCAGAGCCTATTATGTATGGTTGTTGGTGCTGAAACAGGCAGGCAGTACAAGAACGTTTACCTTATCTAAATCCACTCAGCTATTATGGGTGGGATCACCTCAAATCCCTCGTTAACGCTGTGCCTATTCATTATCTTCGTTGAAATCGCTTCACCGCTGCGTGGGGCGAGCTTCGCCAAACCATTGCAAACAATGATTACGGCGCCTGAATGTACCAGGAAAACACTAGGCGAGTTTTCATTACATACTGTGTTTAGCTGTACTAACTGTTCTTCCATACCATGTGTTTCAATTTCCGTTAACTCCCAAATAATTTCTGAAAAATTGTGTCAGGTATAAGAAACACGCGCGATTTTTCATCATAGAAACAACTGAGAAACCGTTGGAGATTAGCGCAGGTTTCGCGTTTATTGTGAGACGCGTAAGTTTGAAATAAGTGACTGAGGTGATTAAAAAAATTCTGAAAGGTAAACGAATGTTATAAATTTACGTTATTCATTTTTCCATGTCATAGTTGAACCTTCAGAAATGGTCTTTTTTAAGTGGTGATGGCAAGCACTTTTGTTAAATCATATGTATCAAGAGTAAATATGTTGTGATTTTTATACAACATGGAAGCAGTAAGTTTCTGATTTACTCAAATATATTGAATGTTGTCGGTGTAAAAATGTAATGTGCTTAAATGTACTTCGTCACTGTATTATTAGTATAAATGTTAATTTTAATGAAATGTATTTTCCAAGCCATATCTTGTCAACTGTTATGCAGCTAGTTATGCAAACCTTTCTATCATTCGCTGAATCGGAGTGGATTTTACGCTTGTTGGTTTGTTCAGATAGTTAGTGAATGGCAAATATTCCTTCTCGTTTTCCACTTTCGTAGTTTTATAAAACACAATAACACAATGTATATAATCATTTCTGAATACAAATGATGTTTTCTGTTTCTAAAAGTCTCAATTTTATTGCTTGTTATACATATTATGTTTATTGTGATTTGTAAAATAATTGTACCAAATCATCTTGTAATAATGTTTTGCTATGCGAATAGGCTATTTGTATTAATTTCACTTAAGCTTCATTAATACTTAATAGCATCTAGTGGGTTTATTTTTTGATTACACTATACGACATAATACGATGAAGACAAAATACATCATTGGCCTTACGCAACAGAAAATTTAAAATAATAGTTCCTGGATAAAATAAACACATTAAAAGAAAAAATTTCCCACTATTTATCACAGTACACATTCCCAAACACACTCTTACGTTAGCATATAAGATGCCATTGATAAAGCGCGAATGCGAGTTCCTCGTTACAAAATACTAGCCGATAACATATTTATGACGTACAGTCTAAAGTGCCCAAGTTCGTTACACGGTTTTAAAGTTGAAGTTGGAAATTCTTACAATGAGAATATTATAGACGTTCATTAATACGGGGCACCTAGTACATGTGCGATCTCCAACTGCACAAGAGACCTGCAGCAACTGTAGATCCAGTCACAATAATCGAATTATTTAATGGAAATAACTCGAGCTGGCACATATTTGCCAATAAATTTTGAGGCGGGAAAGTATAGAATTTTTAAAATACGCGTTCAGTTCATCGTGTCAGAATTATGAGAAGATAGCCATGTTTTATGATCCAGAACAATACGTTGACACTAGACCTATCTTATGCTACCGTGTAACCACGCGTGTGGTGCGTACGGCCCTCGTGCAGGCAAGTCCACGATTTTCACTTTAAATAATGTGATTTCAATGCGTAATTCAGGTGGAACAGTTCATTGTTGCTCAAATTAGTGATAGTGTATTGAAATTTTAACAGTAGTGGCGTAATCAAACTTCACCGAAAAGGACAGATTTTCTGGGCTAATAAGGGAACTTAATTCTTTTCTCTAGTTCAGAGATACCTTATCGTGTAAAAAAATAAAGTTATGAATTCTCTCATCTAAAGAGTATGGAAATCTGAGTGTCGTAGATTACTAAACACTGCAGTGATAATTAATTCTGGTGCATATTCACTGATATCTCGTTTAATCAAAGAGAGACATTGGAGTTTTTGTCGTTTGCACTGAAACAAGACTTCCCTTCATCCTAAGTGTATAAGGTAGGTAGGTAGGTAGGTAGTTGAGCTTAACGTCTTGTCGACAGTGAGTTCATTACAGACGGTGCAAGTTGCGCAGGGGAGAGGGATTGGGGGATAATTGGGAAGGAATCGGCCATGGAGTAATTTCGGGAAACCATGGAAAGCTGAAATCAGGATGGCTGGATCGCGAATCGAACCCGGGTCCTCCCGGATGCGAGTCCAGTGAGTTACCACTGCGCCACCTCGCTCGGTTTGTTATAAAGAAGATATTGATGTAAATGAGTCCGAGAGAGCTATATCTACAGGGCACAGTACATTTATTCTCAAATCTGCCGACGGACAATTTCTGTTCAATGAAAGGGAATTTGGCTAATCGGTTTTTCTATTCAGATTGCTGCCGCCCCGCTTCCTGCGCTGCAAACTCTCCTGGTGGTTTCCCTTCTGCTTTCTCTTCCCCCTTCCTCCTCTCCGTCGTTTATCCGCTTCCGTTGACTCTTGGTCTGACTGGACGAGAACAGATAATGGATAAAGCCGTCCTCACCGGACATGCAATTTTAATCGCTGTTTTAAATAGTAAACTCTCCGGAGTGGTGCAGCTGTGCCGCTCCCCATACATTAAACAAATGAACGGTGAGTAAAGCTTCGGATTGTTAACGTGGCGTTACTGTGGCGTGTGTTGAGACATTTATGGGGTTCGCTCTATCGGTTCGTCGTCCGCAAATCCTGCGAGAATGGCTGTTGATTACGAGGGAGTTCCAATTCAGCGGGCTACCTTTGGCAATCAGCGCCACGTTTATGTAAATGGTCAGTTCGAAAAGTATTACAACTTAAATTGTTCTGGAACTACCATCGGGTTGATAACTGTGGCGTCAAAATTTTTGTAGAATTAAAATATTTGTACGAACTGATTGGTAGGTGAGAAATTTCCACTAGAGTGAACAAATGAAATCGAAAATTTTTAGGACCCTTATGTTTCAAACTAGATACGAAGTTATCTTTGACACTATCGAACAGTAGTGTTCTGGCGGTGTGCTTTAGGGACTGTTGAGCGCGGTGAAGTGGGTTGTGCGGATGATATCTTGACGGCTATTTTGAGATAACATGTGGAAATTATTAATTTAACACCACTGAGTAGCGGCACCTGTTCTTTGCGAAAAATTTCACAAGTTGTGTTCCAATACACTTTAGTTCAGAACCACTTTCGTGATTGAATCATTTGAATTGTTACTCGTCTTATCTGTCTGCCCACGAATCGCGGACGTTCAGTACAGGAGAAACTTAATTCTGATTGGATCACTCATGTAACAGACTCTTCACACAAAAACAAGTGGCGAATAGTCAAAGAAAATCTACAAGTGTACACGTGGGATATTTAAGACTAACCTCCGCATAAATCTTTTCGCGAAAGACAGGTTGTCCTATTAATGAGTTTCTATAAACTCTGGTGCCGCCCTTACGCTGTATGGGAATTTTAAGTGAGGTCAATAGGTTTTTTTGTCCTTTACGTGCAGTCAGTATTCCGATGCGAACGATTTTTTTTTTGGTACTGCTTTCGAAATAAACGATGAACTTGAAATTAAGTACATAATATATTTGCTTGTCTCCATTCCATACTTGTTGGTGATAAGATTACATTAAAAACATACAACATGATAAACAAGGACTGCATCTCAGATTAAAGGCGTATTTAATGATTACAAGCTATTGTGTAGAATTTTAGACTATAATAAGATTGTGTATAATTACAAGCTACAGTAAGAAACTGGTTAATAAACTGCTTTACTTCTCGTTGAAACAGTATTGCCAGAAACAATCAATGCGTGTAAACACATCTCTTTACCTACTATAAAATTACAATTCCGCTCAATTTTTTTTTTTATACATTTTGTATATTTAATACCACTAAGAAAGTTCATCAATGCATAAATACTTAGCCATCCTATGATGTTATTGATTTTATTATAGAGTTTATTCCTTAATGTCTTCACTCAAGTAAGAATCATCAGGCCTATATTGCTTTTCCTTTTCCTTATCAGGTTACTTAAAAAAATATTATTCCCAATTCCACAAAGTGAGTTCTTCACACGTACACTTAATGTTTTCTGATAATATTGATGTTGTTCGTGTATATAGAATATTAGAAAAGCGAAATTCCCCGTTCACACAATACTCTCATTTGTAGGAGACATAGGTAGTACTTTTCCCGCTGTATGATTTGCAGCATGGACATTATGTAAGATAGGCGATCCCTTTGTAAAGTCGATTTCATAGTTCTGGGTAAAGAAAAATTTAATTATTTAATGTTTTATCACACTTTGTTCGATATGTTGATATATAATTCCCTACAAACAATATAGTAAGGCCCTTATTACTTGCTAAATCACATGTCAAAATCACAGTTGTTTCCACAAGAAGACACATTTTCATAATTAAATTAATTTATAGTAAATTTGTGACACGATACTTAAATCTTGCAAAGATATATTTACATTTTAACTCATTGCTGAAAATAAGGAATTATTTGTCAACTTTGTCTTTGCAAATAACCAAATAATTTCATTCTTTTTCAGCTTGCCATGTTAAACTTTTTTAAATGGTATGTTTTTTTTAATTTGTGCTTAAAGAAAAAGTAGATATTTTATTATTTTAAGTCAATAACATTGTCTTTAAGTTGAGGTCTTTTGAAACCAACATAAAATAATCAAATTTAATTTAAGCCTTTCGATCGACACCCATTTCATTCCGAGAAAAGTCTCCGGTATTCGTTAACACTAAACTTAAAAACGATTATTTTCATTTCATAATTCTATTCTGTAATGTTGTAATTCCGTTTACCTGTTTGATGACTCAGAGAGTAGGTTGGTGTAGGCCTACTTGTAACGCAATAAATACAAGTTGACACCAGTTTTTGATTATATTAAAAACTTTTTACATGCGGCATTAGTGAATTTCTATTATTTCACAAACAATTTTGACCAATGTTTTCATTCCTTCTTGACAAAGAATCATGCTATGTATTCTCAGCTCCAACATGTAAATTTCGTAATAATTTATAAAAATGATCAACATTAACAACTATAATATTGTAATGTAGAACAAGGTGAATATTACTTTCGCTTATATTAATGGCAGTTATCGAAATTGGAACTACAAAGAAACTGCAAATTCGTGTCGTTATTCAATTGTGCATCCTCACTGATCTTTTAAGAACTGAAATAAGGCAGCTTGTTTATTTATTCATGTAGTTGAATATATTAACATAAATGGAAGTGTATTTTTTGTTATGCTGAAAATAATTATTAAATACAAATTGGTTTTAAATAATAAGTACTGCGTTTCAGGGACTAATAGTCTCAATAAAAATTTTAGATACTCGTATACTGTTTTTATATTAATGCAATTTGTTTCATTTTGTTCGGTATTATTTCTGTGCTAGCAATTACGTACATTTGTTTTCTGTTTCTCATTCTACTTTTCAAATTGTTTTACTGTACTAATATGATTGTTTCATGTTATCAGTGTTACAGGTTGTACATTTGTGTATGTTTGCAGAAAATAGGTCTTTTATAACTTAGATTTTAACTATCCGGACAAAATCATTTAGAGTCACGAAGTTAAAATTGATTTTGAACCTAGATGATTTCTTTGTTCTACACTGAACAATTTTAAAATAAATGTTATAAGTTAAACGGTTTTAAATAATACAAACAGTTGACATTTGTTTCTGAACGTATGTCGGGAAAGGTGCTCAATAACACTGAATATATTTCCAAAATACAAAAATTTAATAACATGCAAGGAAGTTAATTGCATACCGAATTAATATTTCATTACATATTATTATAAAATGAAGAGATTAAAAATAGGAAAAAATAACAGATAAGCTATTGCCTTAAGACCATAACAGTAATATTCAACAAAAATGTGTAAATGTAAGGATGATTTTTCGACATCACTGTTGTGTAAGTATGGAGTTTCTTTTATCAGTCTACAAACAATATAGTAGATAGCAATTCCAAAAAAACGTTTCTAGGGCCTAATGTTGCTTTCCATTTTCCCTGTTTAGCACTGTATCTCTTTCGCCCCTGGTTTTCTGCTATTTAATTTAGGTTTAGAAGTGCCTCACAACGTTTGTACGAAGGTGACCCTTTATTTTTTTGTAAGTATGTAGGGAGTAATTCGATTGGGCCTTCAGTGTATCGGAGGCATGCTAACAGAAAAAAGACGGCCTGGGCTGTCTTAATCTACATCACTAATGGAGCGAGCTGCCTTCATTCCCGGACCTGAATATCGTTAAGTCCCTCAGTCTTTCGAAAATAAGCCGCCCCAACACAAGACTAACATAACGGGGACATTACAAATGTGTGTGTATATATATATGTAAAAGTCGTTCACGATAAAGTGAGCACTTTTGAAAACAATCTTAGAAAAAATGCATGTATTTTAACGGGTGCACTGAGTTACATGCGTCCGGTAAACTCTGTATAGGCTATTCACGGTAAAGTGAGCACTTTTGAAAGCCCTGCTTAAAATATTACTTCCATGGACGTTGTATTTTCGTCCTCCTTATGAAAGATTTGCATCGCGATGGGCCTCATCACTTTATTCATGCGTCGGACAAGTGAAACTGTGAAATGATTTGAAAAGTAAATATTTTTCTAATCTTCTCGTTTGTACACTTCGATGCATTAACAAATCTGAAAGCGAAATATATAATTTTAAGTTATCACAAATGGTTACCTAATATTTTTTATTCGACGTTAAGATACGGAACTACTTCCCATCCAACGTTACCAACTTTACTGGGCGCATTTCACTCAGGACACTGGTTAAAATATATGCAGGTAGGAGAGGTGGCTTTTTATAAGGTTGATTTCAAAAGTGCTCACAGTGTGTTAAAAATGTACTGTTTTTGTCCAGTGGTAGTAGAGATCAAAAAATGTTCGCACTGCTTTTCATTTTTGTGAGTAATGGTAGGGAATTACACTATGTTGCTGTATTCATATAAATGTTGAGTCGTGAAATTCGCATACTTTGTTGTTAATATAAGAGAGATTTTAAGTTTTGTGTGTGCTGGAAACAGCGCCCTTCGTTTGCAATTTTAACAAGCTATAAGTATTTTATTTAAAGCCACGCTTAAAAAACGTTAGCTATTTTCATTCTTTACGTATTTTTTCATAAAGATACAAACCTACACGTATTTCGAGAATATTGCAAATCTTCGATATTGTCCTCCCTTCCTCCTTGAATGATAAACGTTTGTAACTGCAGTTGCATAATAAGCTACTTACCGAAAAAGCATTAAAATAACAGCGATTATAGAAAATAAACGCTTTTTCAGAAACTTCGACAACGTAGAATCCCCTGTATGTAACGAACAGAGTTTTCGAAGGAATAATCTAAACGTTGGAAACAAACAAGTTCAAAAATCGGTTTCCTTAAATGTCGTAAAAAAATAACTTGAATATTAATGACAATTGAGAAAATTTACTCTTCTGTATTTCAGCAAATATCGCTTTCATAACAAAATAACAAAAACATTGAACGCAATATAAATTCAACCACGCGAAATGAAATAATTTTTCAAGGAATTCTGTTACACAAATATGTGTTTATGAATATTTTCGCATGGTGATTTGTTTCACAGGATTTCATTCTCTTGTATAATATTTCAAACGCATTGTTGCGAGTTCATCATTGTGTATACTGATATGGAAAACTCTCATACATTTTAACGGGAAAATTTAAAAATTAATTAATTTTGCGGTACAAGTAAGCAATGCTGGGAGTTTCAATTTGATCCAGATATCTCTGTTTGTTGTAGTAGAAGTTAGCCTTCGGAATTAGTGTAAATAGAGGGGCGTTGGATTTTAGGGATACGACGTATAGCAAATAAAGTGCGATTTAGTAGCAGAATTGTCTAAGAATTTTTGGAGAACAATTTATTTAGAAGCATGTCGAGTGCAGTATTTGTCAGAGAAGCACTTTCGGTTTAAACCTTTATTACATTCAGAGTACATGAGCTGAATAAGAACTTTCGCAAATAGGCGAGAAATCCACGAGGTACCGCGGTTGCTCGCGCAGTATCAGTAACCATAACAGCAGTTAGTATAAATATTGTTAAACAACTGCTAAGCATACACCGTCGGAAGTACCATCCCCATCCTGGTACGTGGTAATTAGACCAACGTAACACCGCGAGTGATCAACGTGGAGTTCCGAGAATCAGTACAAGAATGTGCCGAACGCCGCACGTGCACACCACTTTGCTAGCAGAAACAAAGGTAATGTAGCCAGCACATCTGCTATCAATTAGTATAAATATTGTTAAACAACTGCTAAGCATACACCGTCGGAAGTACCATCCCCACCCTGGTACGTGGTAATTAGACCAACGTAACACCGCGAGTGATCAACGTGGAGTTCCGAGAATCAGTACAAGAATGTGCCGAACGCCGCATGTGCAGACCACTTTGCTAGCAGAAACAAAGGTAATGTAGCCAACACATCTGCTATCAATTATTATAAAGCGACTCTTAATAAGTTTATAGTGTGTCATTTTCATTTATTCCACGAAAATTTAATTGACAGAGCAAGTTATTGTACTTTATATTATTGCAGTAGCTGTAATATAATAATATTACAGGATCTATATAATATTTGTTTATGATGATTTTGGTACAGAATTTTAAATATGAGTTATTTTGTTTGACATTTCAGATTATGTAGTTAAAATTTATTTTTATTTTCAAATATCTGTAAATTGAATGTTAGGTTAGCGCATCCTTCCATTTATAGGAATAATTATATACATTTTCTTTGGAGTTATGTTCATTTTTCTGAGTTACCTATGGCAACATTAAAAAAGAAACTGTGTTATAACAAGCTTAATAGGTTAATGTCTAGAAGATTCTCTGGTTCATGAAAAACCAGCCAGACATGTTGCAGCTTTTTCTTGGATCAAACTATCATATAAAATGGATCATGGAAGATATTTTATGAGACTTCTGAAATTTTAAGTTTGGGGTATGTTTAAGTCTCTTACGTCACTGGGGGTAAGTGCCTTATTGTACCGGGATTGACGCCTTTGACAACTTCCGTTTTACAACTATCATCCTGCAGCAACTGTAAGGTGGCCACATCCAGTTATTTCAATTATCATTTAAACTGTCTGGGCAACAATCGTATTATATTTATGCAAAAACTTAAGTTTTCTTCCTGTATCCCAGTGGCCTGAAAAGGATAGAATTGCTTACCACTGAAGTAATTGGCAAATTAAGTATATATATTTTTAATTAAACTTTTAGACAATTTCTACCAAACATTCAATAGTACAGAGTTAGATACAAATTAATGAAATTTTGTAAGGAAGAAGGAATACAGTATCAAAATGTTTCTATTCTTTACACTAAACCAAATGAGCACCATCATGTTATTTATTTCATCATTATGTAATGTGTTAATTTCATCATTAATTTCATTCAATTAAAATCATTATTTTACTCGTTTTATTGCTAGTAGAATATGGATTATTAAAAAAAAATATTTGAGGTTTTGTGTTATAATATATTGATAGCGTTTATGTCTATCTTGTGATGCCACATTACTCAAAGTGTGCTATTGCGGCTTACGTGAAATTTTAATCTCCATTCACTTTTTACTTACACTTACAGAAATTTCGTATTTTAGAAAATTTTAAAAGAAGAGTTTTATGTCAGGTTCGTTAAATAGCTTTTAAAATTAGAAGATTTGCAATATTTTATAAATAAGCATTTTATATCAGTCAATATTCATAATCGATATACTACGTTGTTCAGAAATAAATAGCCATTTCAATACCTCAAATATTTACTAAGTTTTATTTTTTAAATCGAATAAATGCATAAATATTGTTCAAAATAGTCTCTGTTAGCAGTAGCACATCTCTGTCTCTAATTATTTTAATTCCGTACCTGAAGAAACGTGGTTCCCGCGAGGCAAGTAAGTCCCGGAAAACGCTTTTTACATAGTCCTTGTTTTTGAACACTCGCTTCTTCAAGGAGTGACTTATGCCCGGTTGTACCAACATCTTCCCCGATCTGAGATCGAATGATCCTAATTCCGAACCAGGATCCAGTTTGATCTTGGTTCCAATGTAAAAGTGTTGCACCAACGAAATTTCATGATTCTGGATCTCCGATTCGTCGATCTTGGTTCCAAAGTGAGATATCGAAATTATATATGGGACATATTTTGCTATTGGTCCGTAATGTATGACGTCATGGAAGTAGGCGTATTTTTCACTATAGATAGAACTAGATGTAGCCTACTATGTTTTATCCGTTTTAAGTGAATGATTGTCGTACGAATTTTAATGAATAATATTCAAGTGTGTATAATGTTGTTTTAATTTCCCGAGAAAACAATCAAACGTAGTTCAATCTGTTGGCGTCTATTCAAAATACATTTTTCGACGATGGCTGCTGATCTCGGATCGAGATTTCGAACCGCCATTTTTTTGGCGGTTCGAAATGAACTTCATCTCGATCTCCAATCCATATCTGAACTCGAATGGTGCAATAGTTTTCTGTGTCGATCTTAGATTCTATCTCGGATCGAGTGTCGAACCACGGTGGTGCAACCGGGCATTAGATGCATAAACATGTGGTAGTCTAATGGTGCTACGTCTGGGGAATATGGAGCCACGATGGTGCAACCGGGCATTAGATGCATAAACATGTGGTAGTCTAATGGTGCTACGTCTGGGGAATATGGAGCCACGATGGTGCAACCGGGCATTAGATGCATAAACATGTGGTAGTCTAATGGTGCTACGTCTGGGGAATATGGAGCCACGATGGTGCAACCGGGCGTTAGATGCATAAACATGTGGTAGTCTAATGGTGCTACGTCTGGGGAATATGGAGCCACGATGGTGCAACCGGGCATTAGATGCATAAACATGTGGTAGTCTAATGGTGCTACGTCTGGGGAATATGGAGCCACGATGGTGCAACCGGGCGTTAGATGCATAAACATGTGGTAGTCTAATGGTGCTACGTCTGGGGAATATGGAGCCACGATGGTGCAACCGGGCATTATATGCATAAACATGTGGTAGTCTAATGATGCTACGTCTGGGAAATATGGAGGGTGTCGGATTGTTTTATATCTCAAGCCTTTCATCTACTGTTTTATAATTTTCGCCACGTTGGATTTGGCATTGTCTGCCCGAGCAACGGGCGCTCCCTATCAACCAGTGATGGCTGGTTTTTAGACAAATGCCGATACATTTCGTCGAATTATGCACAGTACCGCATAGCTATTATAATTTCACCAGAAAGAGAGGAACTGTACAACACTCACTGCTCTCCGCCACATCAACAACAAAATCTTGTTTGGCGTCAAACTTGGTTTCGGAAAGACATTGTTTTGTCGACGTCCGACCACTTTCCACTTCGCTTGCGATCATCGTACAGGATCAGCTTGGCACACTGTAAAAAAATATTCCCTTTATTTTACGGAAAAGTGCTGGTAAAAATTTACCCAGAGGTGCCCGTAAACTCTCCGTAAAATTACGGACACATTGATTTTGAAAAACGGTCTTTCCTTAAAATTTACGCAACCTCTCCGTTAATTCCCTAGTTAGTTTTCTATACTTAGTTTAAATAGTTTTTAATATCTATTTTATCTTAGTTTTCACTATGCGGGTGATTTACTGTGTAAGAAAAAGATATTTAAAACAGTTGAAATATTTTATACTTAAGGAAGATTTGAACCCGAGTCAAAAAAGTGGCAAGTTCACGACCCCAACCACATACCTACAACTCTCACATGATAAGCTTGGTATAACTTAGGAATCTCTATATTATTCACATAAGCAACTTTTTTTAGTTTCTATTAAAGTTAGTGTATTTTAAGTGTTGCTCAGTGTTACAGACGCCTGTTGCTATTTTTTAATGTTTGAAAGAACAAGTCTTAGTGACATGAATAACCTTAACTGCCGCAGAAACGATAATTTTCTGGTTACAGTGGCGAAGAAAGCTTCGTGTAGACTCGGCATTGTTCGTGCCCGAAACCCGAAGTTATAGGAAATACGGATATTTTCCGTATTTTGTATTTACGCACTTAACTCCGTTTTTCGTTATTACGGATTGCGTTTCCGTTTATTTACTGTGCATTTTCGTAAAAATTTCCGTAAAAATACGGAAAATTTTTACGGTGCAACACAAATCACGATACAAACAAACAGGGTATTGCAGGTTTTGAACCGCTGTCGTTTAACGATTCTTCAGTTCATTCGGATCCCAGTTGTCCAACTCCCCCCCCCCCCCCCCCCCCCAATTTTGCTGCAGTTGATCAGGATTTTTTTTCACTGTAAATTCTGAGCTGTTGTGCAAGTTCTCTGACAGGTGAAGCGTGTATTTCTCTTCGCACTACCTGTAGAGGCCACCAAGGCGCCGCACACAAACCTCTTAAGGAACGATGGGGTATAGTATTTTGGTGCGAGCCACTTGTCATAACGCGCTCGGCATGGCCCTAAGGACTATAAGTACTCGTGCAACGTAATCCCACCCCCCTCAGACGCTCACGGCGTGCAAGAAGTTAGTGTGATATTCGTCGGAGCCGACCACGAAGAAGGCATCACTGTAACCAGGCCTAGAGGAGCTCTGGGCCATCCTACAGACACCATTCATTCATATATGGCGAGCATAAATCCACGTGGCAGTTAGGCGCAATACTATCTCTCGAGTCTCCGTTACCCAGTCAAGTACCGTCACTGACCTGCGTCCTTTAGATTCGTGTTCTTACAGACACTTTTACACACTGTAAAAAAAATTGAGGTAAAATTCCCTTACATGTAAGGGAAGCTAATTACCTCTTAAATGTACAATAAAATTACATAACAAGTACTATTCCCTAATCGTACGAGAAAAGTACATGACAAAAATGGAGGGAAAATCCCATACAAGTAAGGGGAAATTAATTATATAATATAATACAATTTATATAAAAAAACACCCCAGAGTAATTAGGCTGTTAATTAATTATTACCTACGTCTTATTACGAATAGTAACCGAAGCCTCAACATGAAAATCCTCGACAATTGTTGATGGATGGGAGCGAACCATGGTCCTCAGTCACGATAAGCCGATGCGCTATCCATTTATTTTTATTTTTTACAAAAATACATTTATTATTACACATGATATACAGAGGCGTTTACCCTTAACCTATTATATACAGTACACATTTAACCCACAATACTAACAATAACAAAATACTCAATAAAATATCTACACAATTCTTACATAGGGGCACAAAACGATATGAACATTTGGTGCACTGGTTTTACTGTCAAAGTCGATGAACATATAAAAAATTATTTAACGTGAGGGGCAGCGCACGGCGTACACCCCGACACGTGACACTGACATATAACACTACCACCTATCGACGATTACTACTGGAACATTAAATTGTACACTTGTAAGGACCGAGGGGTGGGCAGCGCACGACGTACACCCAACCTCGGTAATATACACGCACTTCCTGTAGGCGTGAACGTCAGAATGAAAATAAAAAATAGCCGTACCACTGACGCAATGTGCCACGCCACGCCATGTTCCACCTATCTTGACGAAGAAGCTGGACAAAGTCTTGAACTGTCACCGGTTTCGAATGGTCCACCAAAAAACCGATCGCATGAAGTACAAACCAGGCCGCAGCTCTTCGTCGAACTGAGGGGAAGATGAAGAAATCGCAATGAAGTATGTGCGTGTCGCTGACATCTCCATGTTCATCGCGAATAATTTTTAGTACTCGTACGCGACACCACTGCCAGATGGGAGCTGCATAAACACAGGAAATTACCCTATGAAGGGCCGTGTCGGTGTTGCCACACAGCGGGCATGTAGGGTCAGCTGTCAGGTGAATGCCGTATTTACGCTGCTGAGTTGCCACGATATTATTGCAGAAGCCGAATGCTGCAGCTCGAAGATCCAAGGAAAGGTTAGGATCGGCAAGTATTTTCCATGGGCGCCTCCAACGAATGGTTGAGGTGCGATTCACAACAGATGGTATGACAGCCGACGTTTTGGAAGCCTGAATGTACAAATATCTCGCTGATGCGACTGTCCCTTCCGGTAAGTGCTCTACTAGAGTTCCGAGTGCTTCCTTTGCCTGACGGTATTGAAGTGGCATGCGTCTAACTTCAGACCACATCATTTTCTGTAATGCTGCGTAAATGTCCTCTGGGCGCAAAATTGTTGCAATTGCTGAAGACTGATATAAGGCCTCACACTTCAGAAAGTAATTAATTAGACTCAGGCCTCCGTCTTGCAAGGAAAGATAAAGTTGCGGCCTAGATAATTTAAATATATAAGATTTCCACAACATGCGGCCAACAATCTATAGTATTTGTGCACTTTGTTGACGTGGTAGTGGGAATATATGTGACACATACCACAGCTTCGCAAGTAAGAATACATTTATTAAAGTAACCCTTTGTATAATATTTGTACGAAGATAATTCATTTCTATTTGACGAGCACGGAGTTTATTTATTGTCATGTTCCAATTATAATGCAACATAAGAGTGGCGTCTGCGCGGAAGTATATGCCCAATATTTTCACAGTTTCGGCCCTCCGAAAGGGAAAAACGTCGTCAAATGGCTCGCTGGTCGCGCTGAGCTCCAGTACGGCAGTTTTGTTAGCATTCGCTCGCAGATTAGAGACACTGCGAAAAAGGTCCAGACATTCTGCCGTCTCTGTAATTTCCCGCTCTGAACGAACGACACATGTGATGTCATCAGCATAGGCATTTAATTTAAAGGACATGTTCGCTACGGGGAATCCTTGCAAGCGGGCACTGAGCATTCTGCACAGAGGTTCAATGGCAATAGTAAATAAAATCATGGATAGCGGGCATCCTTGTCGAACTGAAATCTCGATCTTAATTGGTGGGGTAAGGAATCCATTAACCAACCGCCGTGACCAAATTCCTGTACACACCATCCGCACCCACTGTACTGCATTGGCTGGAAAATCGAAATGATGCATAACATGAAGTAAAACTTTATGATCGACTCTATCGAATGCCTTATCCATATCAATACTCGAGATGGCCATTTTACTGTGTTGTATTGACGAAAGTAATTGAATGTCCCTTAGGGCAAGCACGCCTTGTAAAATGGAACGTCCTGGAACAGTACATGTCTGGCCGGGACCAATAATATCTGACAATCCCTTGGTTAATCTGGTCGCACAAAACCGAGCAATTATTTTATAATCAGCACATAAAAGTATAATTGGCCTATAATCTGAGGGTTTAAGTGGACGGTATATTTTGGGTATAAGAACAATTATCCCTTCTTTATGAGACTTGCATAACTCCCCTCTTTCAAGCACATCGCGAACAACTTCGCAGAAGTCGGTACCAATAATATCCCAATAAGTTTTGTAAAATTCGTATGGAATACCGTCAATACCAGGACATTTTTTTGATGACAATTACTGTATTATTGTATTAACTTCCGCATCTAAACATGGCGCCTCCATGCCCGTCTTGCTGTCACAGCTAACTCTGTTTTCACAACCCTGCAAAACCGACGGAAGCATAGCATCGTCCGTGTCTTGTTTCGAGTATAATTTGCAAAGTAACTGCAAAGCGTTTGCACTATTTCCGGCCGGACCCGAACAATAGCGCCATCACTGTCAGTAAGCTGGTTGATAACCTTGCGTCGTATTTGCTGTTGTTCCATAATTATATTAAACATGCTAAATTTATCTTCTGCGAATAGACTTTTATCATTCATTTTAATATGACGGTTTTTAAACTGTTCACTCAATTAGTGCATAAGCTTCTGTTTCGTGTCTCTAATACGTGGAGTTACGTGTGCACCATTGTTTGCCTGCAGGTGAAGTTCGTGTAGCATACGTCCGTAGAATGCACGTGTTCCCCTACGTTATTCTGCCAGTCTGTACGCATGTCTTTTAAAAAGCCTAATGACGTTCGGTTTTACACACACATCCCACCACATCGCCATAGAGGGTAACTGGTATTTTTTGCTATGCCAACGTACCCAATTAGCTAGGAAGTCCTCTTTTACTTCTGAGCTGTCTAATAAAGTCGTATTTCGACGCCGTGTCCCTCTGCCAAACCTTGTTACATTCGTAAACTTTTCATACGTAAATATCACTGCAGAGTGATCGCTGAACGCTACCGGAAGAACGTCATATCGATGCACCTTATATATATGCTGTTTTTTTCACGTAGAATCGGTCAATCCTAGACCGACTCTGTGAAGTCACATAGGTGTAATGAATTCCTTGGATGTTAGATGCAACATCACACAAGTCTAAGCGAGTTATTAAAGTAGATAGGGCAGCATTAGTAGGATAGATGCCACCCTGATGATCATGGGGGTGAACTATGCAGTTGAAATCTCCTCCGAGTATGAACTGATTACAGGGTGGATGGAAAAACGGAATCAAATCCACGGAGAAAAACTGATTTTTTTCATATCTCGCTTGGGAGCCGGAGGGAGCATAAACAATGACTAGCGACACATCGTTTATTCGTCCTGACATCACTCGGCCTGACGGGTGGTAGCGCAGGTCTTCAAGTTCCAGTCCCGCACGTGTAATAATCGCTGTCCCCCGTCCCCGGTCTCCAACGTTCGTATACACATTGAAGGTACGAAACCCTATAAAATCTTGAATCGCTACTTCTTGCAAGAATGCAATGTCAACTGCCTGTGTTCGAATCAATGTCTCTAACGCCGCCAATCGCGCACTGGCCGAGACTGCACAAATATTTAAAGTTAAAATTGTCAATAACTCTATCATATGTGCCTAAAAAATGTAGTGATAGTATCAGAGAGAAGGAAATGGAATGGTGGACAAAAAGGAAAAGTGGACAAAGAAAAATGGGGGCCGGCAATAGGGCATACAGGTGGGGATGCACACATGTGCCGGTCGCATTGTTAGTTAGTTGGGTTATCAGGACGTTCTTGGCTAGAGGCACACATTTTATTTATAACGGCCTTTGCTAGTTCAAAGATTCCTTCCTGTCTTGTAGCTGCGATTGTTCACTCTGCGATAACACCTTCGCTTTGCGAACAGGACTCACTCTTGTGGCCCAGGCGTCGCGTTCGTAGGGTCGCTTTTCTCTTACGGACATATTTTCATCCGTTGTTACATGCTCCCGTCGTCTGGTTGCATTGTTTACGCTCTCCACGTCCATGCTGTCCACCCATGAAGCAGAGGACAATGGAATGTGTAGCGGCGAGATATCCTTTGTGTGTGGTGGTAGCCCTGCGCAAGCAGTAACAGTATTTTGAGCCGCCTCCACGTGTATCTGGCGTGGCGCGGTCACTAAGGTGTTGAGGTTGATGGCATGCTCAGCAGATGAGTCAATGACAGGTGTTTGTACTGGACCTTGCTGCTCGCGTCTGCGTAGTGGAGGGTAATCCGCTCGGGGAGAATGCTGGGCAGGGGTGGACAGTATAGGCGTGTCAGCTGCGGGGTTTTCCGGTGCCCTATTCACCCCCCAGCGGCGTATTGCACGTGCGTCCTTTTCTTGCAAACTGGGACACGCAATTCGTTCATGAGTAGGAGACTGGCAGTAACTGCACGTTCGTGGTTGTCCGGGATATATCATTACAGCCTGAAAGCCGTCAACTGAAACGTAAGATGGCATGTTTTTTTTTTTTTTTTTTTTTTTTTTTTTTCCATCTTTGCCACGCGTACTCCCATTTTTACTTGGAATTTGTATTTATGATTCTATACTTCATCTTGTAATGTAACAAGTCGACCACACTTCACTATCTCCGTCTGAATTTTTTGGTTGTCTATTTCTATAGGTAAATTTAGAATTCTTACCAGTTTTAAGTTGTCGAAAGCTTGTTCGATGGTGACGTTGATCCTTTCCTGGTCTGCGGTGACTAAAGTTGACTGGCCGTTGGTGCGACGCAATATCGCTTCATAAGGTCCAGAGGAAACAAGTTTTAAAAACAAACAGTTCTGGTGCCCATCCAGTTGAATAGCTTCAATTTGTCTTCTGTTACAGTTAAAACCGTATCAATCCATTCATGTATTTCCATGGCCGAAGGTCGTTTGGCAAAAACGACACACAAGGTATTCACGCGCACATTAGACATGTTGGACAAACCTAAACGTGTTTGACACTAATATAGAACTATTACTACGCGCGTCGGAACAGAGCCCCGTTTAAGAGCGCGGGGCGACAGAACTCCGCACACCGGACGCGATGTTTACTCCGCCGCTGCTCGGCCACGACTGCCATTACACCACGATGACAGCATGGAAGTACTAATGAATATTAGCGTCTTAAAGGAATGCTTCTTCCGCATGTTCCCCCACTCAGCTGCTGAGCACGCTGAAGAGATGCACGCGTCGTAAGGTAATTTTCCCATCCATGTACGGGATTTTCCGATACCATGTACATGAAATTTACTCCAGAGTGCGGTAATTTTACCTTTACATGTAAGGAAAATTATTTCCCCCCCCCCTCCACAAATTTTGTGAATATTACCTTACACTTCTCAGGTAATTTTCCCATTATTTTTTACAGTAAAGTCAAATTTTTCAAATAAGCCGGTTCTAAATTTTAGTCAATATCCAATGTGCTCACATTACATTTTTTTTCTATGTAAGTCACAGTTTGAACTTATTCATAGAGCACTGTACCACATGCTGTATGACTTGCAGCTACATTGGAAATTGCGTACAAGCTTCCTGATACTGTGAGCTTTAACGGGTGTAATCATGGTTCCATTAGTCATGTACAATATAAGTTAGGTAGTGCTAAATGTGGACTTGCTTCCAAACATTTATTTCCAAAAAAAAAATATTTTAGAACATACTTCTGAGCACTATGCCCCAACCCGTTAATATAATCTTGTAGTTTTAAAGCAAACACATAATGCATGAACAAATATTAATCTACGAAAGTACATCGAACCTCCCTGATATTTGCCTGGGATGGAGAATTAAAACCGCTTGCGAAAAACTAACCCCCAGCGTATTTAGTGATGACCACACCTGAGACCCTCAAAGTGCTGACGATATATGCTACTGTATGACCTAACACGCTCGCTATTCACGTTAGAAGACGTGATCTTGTTTGAATTAAGTACAAGGTACTATTCACTTTCTTATTAAGCTTGTAAACAAAAGAATTTATATAATAATTTGTGGGATTTTATTTTATAAAAGATGTTTAATGTCTGCTGGAAAATCTTAAATCGTCCAATTTTATAAACCTCGTGATTGAATTTTTTTAAATAATAAAGAATTAATGGAAAAATTCCGTGTAGACTCTGATTTACAAACAATAAAACTTCTTCCCGACAAACCTACAAGTCTTCGGTCTTCCTCTGGAATGGATTTAAAACTACCTCCAACTCTCAAGGTAATATTTTTTTTCTCAACCCGGCGATATTAATGTCAGCAGAAACTTAACGATACTTGCTGGTTAACTATCGACGGGAAGAACAGTTTGTAAGAGTATCGATTAGATGTATAAATTGTGCACAGATTTGCGCACCCTAGGGAGTTAATAGCAACGAGCTGACGGCACTTTTGACTTGAATACGTCTTTAAATTTGCGACCATAGTGGGAGGCGATCCAGAAAACCCGATGATAACAAAATCGGGGGATAGGGTTTAGCATTGCAGCTCCGATTTATCGTTTATATTCAAAGTTCAATTACACCACTCGATTGCCGAAGGATCAAAGAATATGTCATGTTGAGTGAGGACTGCGAAAAATCGCGCGTGACCCGGGGAGGGGTTCGCAATTTTGAGTTCGTTTCGCCGGATCTCATAACTTCCGCGTAGTATAACTTTTGACAAGGAGAAGCTACGACGCTCGTGTGAGTTTCAATCGACAGCTCTCATCAAGATCAATCGATTGCGTCTATAGAAACATTTGTGTGGCGTGGTTATGGTGGAATTGTATGAGTTTAATTTAAAAAAATTAAGAAAACTTAACACAATGTCGGCCTATACTCTTCAAAAAGCCAAGTCAAAATACACAAATCGTATACGGTTGGAAAGAGCATAACAAAAGCAATCCAGTGATTTCCATAAAACCCCATACGATCGAATGAAGCGATGTCGGGAACGTAAAAATAAACATCAAGGCATCTGAGCGCGACAACGTAGACGTATTCACGCAAAACAAACGGCCTTGTCCGTAGGCGGTCGTCGTCTCTGTATGCACGAGGCAGAATGCATTGTTTGTGGGGACGGAGCACTTCGATAGAACCTACCGTCCAATACATCTCCCGAAAACAAAAGTTCTCACTCGGATACGCCGGGGTCGAGCTCGCATGGTCGCGCCGTGGTAGAATGCCAAATGCTAGACGCTAACTCATTCGTTTTCTTTTACTGCCATACTGGTTGGACAAACATGTATGATGCCAGTGTTTCAGACATCCTCACGTTAACTTTATTGTTTATCCTCTTATATTCGTATGCGTAATTTCTAGTTACTTTTTCCTTTCAGCTTTTTTTTATCCTTCAACAATATTTTAAAATATATATTGCCATGTTAGTAATATGAACACATTGTGTATATTCCACCGCACTTGGAAGTTAAAGTCTAGGGTTCTAATAAAATATATTTATTGACTATTATTCCAAATGAAAGGGCTTTCAGAAGTGCTCACTTACCCGTGAATAGCCTATACCCATGCATTTTCTTTCCAACTAAGGGTGATCATATACGGGAGTAAATTACTGCCGATAACAGCTTTCCCAACCAATTCTTCGATCAGAACATCGAGCTTGGGCTAAATAATAGAATATGAATGATTTGACGTTTACAGTTTACAATGTTCCAGAATTAAACAAAAGAAAAGAAGAAACAAGAAACTGAACTTTTCCAATTTTGCAAAATAAAGTTCTGATAATGTTTACAGCCTATAGTACCTTAATACGTACATATTAAATAATGCCATTCCAGAACTCTGATCTGAAACTTGAATTACCTTCAGCAACGCCTTGCACGAGTTTTGAACCCAGAATTTGTCGAACCAAATGTCAGAAAACAATCAGTTCCACTAAAAGAGTTCAGTTGAAGCGAAAAATCGTTTAAAATGCGCATTTCATTACACGACTGGTTTGACGCAGATCCTACGCTGCAGTGCACATGCGACGTGAATCACGTACGTAAGTTGCAGGAAAGAAAGTAAACGGACGGAATGTGGGTGCAGCTTGTGAACGGCGTACTGTCTACTTGGTAAGGCGAGCACGTCTGCAGCTTCGCCACCGCAGGCATACAGATTCCAGAAATCAAATAGAGCAGGTCAGATAAAGAGGATGGCTCGTTTCGGTCACATGAGAAATAGCACTCTATGATTTGGGGGGGGGGGGGGACTTTTCTGTTTCCCCGCAGTAATAGCGATAAACTTACACTGTAAACAAATTCTGTTAAACTTCCTAAACTCTAATGGTAGTTTTTAACCTATACAGTATATGAAAATAATACTACATGTCAGTCTGAAAATATAGTAATGTTTAGCATCGCTAATATACAAATTTGGGAACTTCACTACGCATTTGACTCTTTCCTGATCAACTGTAGGAACGTTACCATGCATGTATTGGAAAATAATTTACCATTCACGCTTTGTCACTGTACGTTTACACAGATATGCTAAATTTACAAATAATTTCTTAGAGTGTAGTTCCTTATTCTAAACATCGACGCTAACGAGGAGATTCATGCGGCTGACGTAGAAGTAGGTAAATTTCTGTATAACCGTATTCAGATTTATTTTCATGTAAAGGTTTCATTTGACCGAGGCGTGAATCAAGTAAACAGGTTCATTGCAATTTTAATTCTACATGTGGGGAAATGCATAACCTGTATAGAATGTGGTGTTAAGCAGGGATTTCATAAGTGTTCATTTTTCCGTCTATACCCAACTGGTTATTCTCCTTACTACCAATGTCCTGTGTCCTTCGCAGCGTCAAGGAAATAAGGGGCCATTAATGAAAATGTTGGAAATAATGGCCACGGAGGATGTCGCATTTAACGTTGAAAAAAGGATTCATTGCTAGAGGCAACTAATTAATGTTAGGTTTGTTTTGAAGTTTGGGATATTTATTCTTCTACACCAGTCACAAGCAATGCTAGTAAAAGGGTCTGTGCTAAGAGCGAGGGTATCCCGCTTGAAGATTTATTATTATTTTTTTTAACTACTTTAACATTCAGCTTGCATTTACAACTGAAAAAGAAATAAAATATATTGAAGTTGTTCCGTCGTTTCCATATTCTCTCAGGTAAAGGGGCGCTTTTTTTTTTCTGCACCGTTTCGCTGCTGTAAATCTTCGGGGGGGGGGGGGCGCTTTTTTCTACATTTTATGCCGGAGAACTTTTTCTGCTGGCGCTTTCCCTTAATCCTGCCCCGCTGTGTGAAGTAGTTCTTTTGGCCAGGATATGAAAGATGCGAGCGTTTTGTCAGAAATGTTGTTGTTTCTTCGTTTGGTAAACACGGTGACAAGGCCCCCCACCTTTAGGACTCTAGGGAGGCGTCAAGCCTACAATATTAATTGCACGTCACGTAATACATATTAAAAAGTTGTAAACCAAACATATTACTTTCATTCTTAATGTGGACATGGGCATGTTGCGTTCACTTAAATAAACTTGCGACATATTCAAGTTCCAGTGTTTGAAAAACCCCGTGACACAAATAATTTTTTTGCTATGGTTCGGTGAGCAGTGAATCCCTCATTACTCCCTCCGTGTATTGGCGCACAAGTGCTAATATTTTTTATTGCACTTATAAATGTTTTGCCAAACTGATTCATTAGCGTTTCTTTCCCGTATATAGCAGTTTTCTTGAAGGACGGGAAAATTATTTACTCTAAGGCATTAAAAAAATTATGTGTCGTTATCGTTTACACATCACAAAAAGTTATCAGACAATCGTACTATTTTTCGTATACAGGTATGAATTACGTCAAGGGTAGTTGTTGGTCTTAATGAAGTATGATTTGTTGTCAACAGATAATTGTTTCTAATGCGCGACATGGAAATCGCTACACCCGTAAGGTGCTATCCATTTGCAGTAAAATCAAGATCACACACAATACCAATTGCGCAATTAAAATGGTTGAATTAGCGTAGCAGAAACGTCATTGCAACATGTGACATTGGAGATGGTTGTGGCATTACCCGCAGTGCTTTAAAAGGCCATACAACAGGCCGCGAAGGCAGAAGTCTCCGTGCTACATTGAGACGGTCGTACTGCCCGAAGCCACATGGTCGGCTCGTATAGTCATTCAACTCAGCCGTGTGCAGTCGTGGATACGTTCAGGTCGTATGTTACGTACAGTAGGTACAGTAGGTCTTGCCAAACGCACTGTAGATAAAGCAGATCGTCTTACCCGTCGACGTGAAGTAACATAACGTAGCACCACATTCAGAGAGATCCTTGTAAAGCATAACATCCTCAGTCTGTAGAGCCTGCACTGCATTTGCCGGTCTCAACAAGAGCCATTCGTCGCAGTTTGTATGTGGCTGGCGTACGACGCACCCTCACATCGCGTGGCATGCCATCAATGATAACAGGAACATCAACATTGGACAGGTGAATGACGGCGCATTTAGTGCGTTTACCTTAACATTTAAATCGGGATTGAACCTGGAGCGGACTGAAGAATCCAGATTGAAATGTTAGTATAAACACGTCCGGACTGGACTGAAGTACGAGTGGCGTCAGATAGTCCAGTCCAGTTGTGGAATGTAGTATCCGAATTGAAAAGTTTACTTTAAACACTCATCGGACTGAAATTAGAACAAAGAAGAAGTGGCGGTCACGTTCACTCCTTAGTTTGGTTATGTAAGAGGTTAGAATCATTCTGAGACTAGCCAAATAAGTGTTTTTTTGGAACTGCAGTGGAAAAAAAAAAAAAAGCTGTGAAGGAACTGAGGAATATTTGTTAGGAGAAATATGTGGATTTCTTATTTTATATTATGTTGGAAAAGAGTATTTTACGTTTACTAGACTGCATAATTCGTTTATTTTATAGTTCTGCCAGTTGAAAACACAGTTCTTCAATCCCGTTTCAATCCGCATTCAGTCTTGTTTACACTTTAGTCCACGTTCGAAACTTCATCTTAACCGCTTACTTTCGATACGAGTTCACTCCGAGTTGATTCCAATCCGATCTCGGCGCAGTCCGAAATTTTACTCTAAAAGCACTAATTGTGATCTCCGGCGAGTCCCGCTTCAATCTTAATGCACATTGTTGTAGCAACGGGGTTCGGCGCAGCAGCGGGCATTGAGACTATCCTGCAATGATTCACGAACGCAATGTGTCCGGGACATCACGGGGATCAGTTATGACTCCCAGTTACGTCTCGTGATTGTTGAAGGCACAAAGCAGCACAGCGACATGCAACAGGTTCTGCGGCCACATTTTCTGCCATATTTGCGCAGCATACCCAACGCTGTCACGCAGCAAGATATTGCTCGTTCCTAAACAGCTCGCCACCTAACATGCTCTACAAGACGTGGACGCCATTTGTCCCCACTCTACCCCTAAATTATATAAATTTGATGACGTAATAAGTTATCAGTATTGGGCAAAATTAAATTTAATATTCTCAAGATGTAAAAAATTATTACTGTAGAACAGATATGAAGAGGGATGCTACTTAAAGTCCAGTTGGGCCGCGGAGGAGTAATAGTTAGACTTCTCGCCTCCCACCAAGGCGAACCGGATTCAATGCCTGGTAGGGGGTCGCCCCCGGATTTTCGCATGTGGGAAACGATGCCGCTTGTCTGCGGGTTCTCTCAAGGATCTCCCGTTTCCCGCGCCCTTTCATTCCAGCCCCGCTCCATTCTGACCTCGTTTCGCCCTCATCGGCTCTCAATACTCCAAGTCCAGTGCTCTGTTTAAAAAAATGTCCTTGATTTGACGAAAAAGTGCTGGTAAAAATTTATCCAGAAGTGTCCGTAAACTCTCCGTAAAATTACGGACACATTGATTCTCAAAAACGGACTTAAGCTCTCCGTTAATTTCCAAGTTAGTTTTCTGTATTTCCCATTTAAAATAAAAATAGATAATGAAAATGTCTTTAATTTTCGTTATGTGGGTGTTCTGCGTGTATAAAAAATGATATTAAAAAAGTTCAAATATTTTGTACTTAAGCGAGGTTTGAACCCGAGTCAAAAAATGACCTGTTTACGACTCTTATCAATCACCTACAACTCTTGCTTGAAAAAGGGGGTATAACTTTTATATTGCATATTCAAGAGAAAAAATCAAAAATTCAGTTTCTACTCAAATTTTGTGTATTTTTAATGTGTTGCCAAATGTTACAGATGCCTGATGCTATTTTTTTTATGTTTGAAGGAATAGGTCATAGTCGCGTGGATAACCTTAACTGCCGCAGAAACGATAATTTTCTTGTTACAGTGGCGAAGAAAGCGTCGCGTAGAATCGGCATTGTTCGTTTTCTTAACGCGTAGCCGAAGGGAGTACGGAGACTTTCCGTATTTTGTATTTACGGACTTTAACTCCGTTTTTCCTCATTACGGATTGCCTTTCCGTATATACACTGTACATTTCCGTAAAACATCCCCGTAAATATAGGGAAATATTTTTAGCAATGTGGCCCGTTGTGATTACGGGAAGTTGACTGTGGCGCCCAGGGAGGTTTGCCTCGCGGAAGAGGCTGGTAGCTCTCCGTAAAACGCGATCTCAGCTGCTCGTTTGACCTCGCCGCTGTAATTCGGCCACACGTGGAAACTTTACGTGTTTTGTTTGCGTTTCCCTCGCGTAACCCTACTTGCTCGGCTTCCTCCAGCTACCCGGGTCTCCTCTTAGCTCTCCTAACACCCCCCCCCCCCCCCGGATCATCCGGGCTCGCTCCACGGGAAAGGAGGGTCTGCGTGAAATTGCTTAGCGACTCGTGACCAAACTGGCCACGTTGATGGGAGCGAATAACGTCGCCTCGTGGTGTTTCTCTACTTCTCGGCGAGCATACTGTGTGCGCGTGTGTGGCTTGACCCATGCCGACCACTTGCCACGCTCCCCCGAAATCCGCTACTGTGGTGTAGTGGTTAGACGACTCGCCTCCCACCAAGGCGAACTGGGGGTGTTTGCTCCCGGATTTTCGCATCATGTGCGAATCGTGCCGGACGATGCCACCGGTCGTCGGGTTTTCTCTGGGATTTCCTCCCCCCCTCCTCTCCACCATTGCACTTCAGTGCTGCTCCGCACATACCCCGCTTCACCCACTTCGGCTCTCAAGACCTCGATGTTAAGAGCCACCAAAATCTCTTCACTCACTCATTCATTCACTCACGAGCACTTTTGAAAGCCCTGCTTAATATCTTCTTGCACGCACATTGTGCATTCTTCCGCCATATGGGAAATTAACACTTCAATGGGCCTGATAACTTTATTCGTGCATTCATCTGTCGGTCACGTGAAACAGTGAAATTATCAAAAATATAAATAGCTCATAAATTTGCTAATTTTAACATTTATAAGCATTAAGTTATATTAATAAAACCGAATTAATAATTTCAGTCATCACAAATGTCACCCTCCGTCGCGAGTCAGTACGCCCCTTTAAGATGTACGCAAGTAGGCGAAATTGTATTATTCAATGGTTGTTTTAAAAACTGCTGAAATAGCAGTGAACATCCTATACTAATCTAGCCTTACGCCTGTTCGCGGTAAATTAAGCTCATTTGAAGCAAGCCTTAAGGTGGCCGCTTGGATAGGCCACCGAACAGTGTGCAGAGCTCCAGCAGAGAACGTTTAATTAAAAAACCGTCCAACGTGTCTGAGTGAGGCCTAATTACGAATAGCATTCAAGAAACGTTACGCGTCTGTACACGTTTTTTAGCTCCTCCATTTCTCTCTAAAGCATGTTTTTGCGATAGTGAGCATGCTCAAACGGGTGTTCTCAGGGTCATTTTTAGGTACAAGCATTCCGGTGCAAAACATTTTGGTGCAAAACATTTAAAAAAAGGAATAGGGACGTGAATCAAAATTTTATTGTTATAATTACGTCATAAAAAGGTAGGTTCTCCACTGAAAGTATCATAGAGGCGCGTTATCGACAGCAAGACTGTACGCCAATTCAGTGCTTTGCGCGTAGAGGTGATGAGAGAGTTGATGTGCAAGTCTCGGTCGCCTCTAGCGCTCCTACACTTCATAAGACGTGCGAAATTCCTTCAACCAAGCGGCCAACTTAAAAAAAAAAAACTCTCTACAACTACACGTGTGCTACAGTACACACTGGCTCGCAGGTTCCTAGCTGAGTTGGCTGGTAATTAAAAAAAAAAAAAAATTCTCGACATTTGACATATTGCGCGATTAATATTTTGATACACAGCCTGTTAAGTTTTTCTTGTTTTTCACGCATTAAGTAGATTACGCATTTAAGCGTTGGTAACGCATTTACGTCCGAAACAATTGTTTGGTTTAATTTGAATGACGTATGAATTAAGTGATTAAGATCATGACAATATTATTATCACATCTGGCAGAAGGTTAAGAAATGAGACAAAATGGATATCCTAAGCATAAACTTTTACGAGTGTTCAATTAATCGTGAAAAGGTTATATATATATATATATATATATATATATATATATATATAAGAGAGAGAGAGAGAGAGAGAGAGAGAGAGAGAGAGAGAGAGAGAGAGAGAGAGAGAGAGAGAGAGAGAGAGAGAGAGAGAGAGAGAGAGTCGTGCAGTAGATTACATCCAGAGATATTACTGTATTTGTTAAATGCTGTTTTTACAGATTCGGTATCCCTTTAACCACAGATTTTTTATAACTTGGTGGACAGCCAAAAACATTCGATAACATTTTGCTGTTCAGGTTGGCTTTCAACAGAGGTGAGTTTTACTTTCGTTATTAGGAAGGTTCTGCATGTTTGAAGCGTTTTACTTTCGTTGTTCGCCTGAATTGTTAAATGTAAAGGCTGTTCACGATTAAGTGAGCATTTTTGAAATGAACCTTACAAAAAAGTTACTGGCCCTGCCTGCATATATTTTAACGGGTGCACTGAGTGACATACGCCTAGCAAAGTTGGTAACTGTGGATGGAAAGTAATTCCATATCATAACGTCGAATAGAAAGTATTAGGTAACCATTTGTGATAACTAAAATTATATCTTTCGTTTTATGTTTTTTGATGCATTGAAGTGTAAAAATTAGCAGATTTGTAACATAATTACTTTTCTAATAATTTCACAGTTTCACTTGACCGACGCATGCACAAAGTGAATAGACCCACGGCAATGTTAATTTTACATAAGACGCAAGAATACATCGTGTACATTCAAGTAGCTCTCAAGCAGGGCTTCCGAAAGTGCTCATTTTACCGTGAACCGGCTATATTTTCATTTATCGCCCAAGTTCGGACACACTCACCGCCCACAAACGTTAAGTTATATTTACAATGCACTGTTGTTATCTTTAGTTGGATATTGTAGAACAGTGTTATGGAATAAAGGCTCTGTCAGACCCCAGTTCGGTGTAGGTTAAGAGCTGTTCAAAATGCAACAGTTAGAACTTGTACCGCTGACCTGTTGACTTCAGGACACTGTGAAATGTCCTACTGGTGAAACAAGAAGGAGAAGCATTACCACTGTAGCGTAACAGACTGAAGCTGTGCATCAGTGCTCCGAGCTGTCTCCAGTACCTGGATCAAACTGACCACTTCCCATAGCACTATTTAGGTGGTTTAACGAGTCCCAGAGAGGGAATTGTGGCCTCAAGAATACTCCTCGCAGGATAGCCTGCTTTGTCAATTAGAGACTATTCACAGTAAAGTGAACGCCCTCTCATTTGGAATAATAGTCTATAAATATATTTTATTTTAAAATTAGACATTAACTTTCGAGTGCGGTGCAACGTACACAGTGTCTTCATTACTCACATGACAATATTTAATTTAAAAATGTATTTAAAGGATACGAATTGGCTGAAAGAAAATAGTAACTAGAGCCTCAAAAGTGCTCAATTTACCGTGAACAGCCTATACATAAAAAAACATTGTTCTCGTTTCCAGAAGTGAGTGAGTGAAGAGATTTGGGCGGCTCTTATCATCGAGGTCTTGAGAGCCGATGAGGATGAAGCGAGGTGAGTATGGAGCAGCGCCTGAATGAAAGGGCGGGGAAATGGGAGCATTGTCCGGCATTATTTCCGCATGCGGAAATCCGGGTGCGATCCCGCCGGGAATTAAGCCCGGTTCTCCTAGTTGGGAGGCGAGTAGTCTAACCACTACCCCACCGCGGCCCCATGCCGTTTCCAGAAGAAAACATTGCTGCCGTCAGGAGCTTAGTGGGGCAGGAAAGACCTGTTTTAGATCACCGGATAAACGAAACCTCGATCATTCCTACACATGCAATTGCACTGCCTTAGATGGTTACATTAAATGGAATCGTTGTTCATTATGGATCTCTAGTTCCTTAAAACCAAATACCAGATAACATCTCTCGCCTTATGATGTGAAAATATTCACAATAAACTTGGAAATTGAGCGTTTCCGTAACTTGAATAGCAGTATCACGGGTAATGTAACATAACTTTACTCTAACGATATTCCCGACGTGTGTATTTGAAGTTGAGTGCACGCCATTTGCAGTTAGAAAATCGCGCTTAATGGTGCTTGATTTTTAAAACACAGTCATTGGGAAGTTGTACGCGGAATATAAACTGGTTTCAAGTTGTCGTGGCGCTCAAAAGTCTCCGTTCAAGCCCAAGTGTGAAAACTTTTTTGTTTGCCCACCATGACATCGCACCTCCACTTAGTTCTAAAATTTGGTCCGAATATTTGGCTGTGACAGCTTACGAAGTTCTTAACAATCCTTCCTTTTTATCCTGGTCTTTCATTCTGTGACTTTTGCAGTACTCCCGCATCATACGAATAACTGCCTGAGAGGCAAGTGGTACTACAGACATGATGGATATGATGGGCGTGCGTATCTTTCACAATACACGCGAAGGAAATTGCCCGATGACTACTTTAAAACGATTCTTCTGGAAATTATTTTGAAAGATATATAAATAGAGCTTTATTGCCCAACTTTCCTGGTAGCCTCTTTCTACCTGACATGCCAGAATCAAGAATGATAACCTTGCTTTGACTTCGGTATTTTAGTGGTACTCTGTATATTCAACGAGATTTAGTAACATATCTTTTGCTATAAAACCCGCCCTTTTTTAAAATGATTTTTGTACAGTGAGTAAGTAATCTGTGTATTTAGTATACGGCGACAAAGCTAAACTGTATAATGCAAATCCGTTAATATTATCAAAATAATTTCATGTTTAGAAAGTAAAATCCTTGCTATTTTTCGACTAAGTTGAATTAATACATTGCTACACTTTCACGGTGCTTTTGGTGAGTTATGGGGTAGAAAGTATTTCATGGAGTACTTCTCGAGATCAAGCGCTTGTAATTACTTGCATAATTTTCGTAATTTCCTTAATCGCAAAAAGGAAAACACGGCCATGGAAAAATTACATAAAAAGGAGTAAAATGATTTCAACCCATATAAGCAGGCGTAGGTATACAAAATTCAATTAAATTTTAACGCAGTTCAGTAGCACCATTACCAAATTGCAGTGGCTTCTACATCAGACAAAACGCGGAACAAATTTTTTGAGTTACGTTTACTCTGACTACTTGCCTATACCTTTAAAGGCTGTTCACGATCAAGTGAGCACCTTAGAAATGAACCTTATAAAAATGTCACTACCCCTGCATGCTTATATTCTAATGGGTGCACTGAGTGGCATTAGCCCAATAAAGATGGTAACGATGGATGGAAAGTAGTTCCATATATTGACGTCGAATAAAAAGTGCTGGGTAACAATTGGTGATAACCAAAAATTATTTCTTTCATTTTCTGTTTTTTTTTTTTTTTAATGCATCTTAGTTTAAAAAGGAGTAGATTTGTAAAGTATTTACTTTCCTAATAATTTCACGGTTTCACTCGACCGACGCATGAATAAAGTAATGAGGCCAATGGCAAAGTTAATTTTACATAAGGCGGAGGAATACGCAACGTACATACAAGTAGATCTTAAGAAAGGCTTCCAAAAGTGCTCATTTTACAGTGAACAGCCTATACATGTATGGGTGAGTGAATTTTACCACGAAGATGGAAAAATATCTGCTATAAAATTACGAATAATTACCGACCAGTGCTAGCGGAATTTAGGTTCATTTTACTACCTAATGAAATATGACTTCCACAAAATAAAACTCTTCCGTAATACGAGCATAGGACGTTACAATTTTTTTTTATTTTTTTATTTTTTTATTTTTTTAAATGCAGAATTATCGGCAGCAGAACCAAACTTTTAGAAAATAACAGCGCTTCATTACTGTCGCAAGCGATATTGTTCAATCCACCCCCCCCCCCCCCCCCTTCCCAGGCCGAACCTTACCCACTCTCTCGTTTTCGTTCTTTATGAGCGGCCATAATTTTCATCAACCTGTAGTGCATTAATTTTACTGGAGTTTAATTTTTGCCGCACGAGTGCAGTATTGGCATGTGATGGGCGCGGCGTGATGTATTGGGTTCCAGCTGCGCCGGGCATAACGTAACGAGGCTGGCCATAACGTCACCTCGTCCACTCCGGTAATTATTGTTGCGAGGGATGAAGGGGAAGGGGCGATGGATTACTGTACAGTAATTATCGAGCAAGCATCTCCAGTTCCGCAGGCCCCGTCAACCCCGTGCCCCAGTATGGGGCTCGCGCTACCCCCGTGGCTTGCCCGGCCATCGGCTTTTCATAACAGAGTAACACAGAGCGGCGTCATCAAACTGTCAGATCGACAGACGGGCAGGTGTGGTACTGCGCAGCATCCCGACAACAAGCCTTCTCGTAATCCACGCATATTGACAATTACACTTCACGGAACTTTTTACCCAGCGATGCCCCGTGTGACGTCAGCTGACATTACCGTGCTGGGTACATCTAACAGTTACCCTGTAGCTTCACTGAAAAAAAATCTGCAGAGGAAAATTGTCTGCGCGTACCTGCCATCGGTTGTAGCAGCAGCAAAGTTTTACTATAGGCTGTTCACAGTAAAATGAGCACTTCTGAAAGCCCTGCTTACGATATACTTGTATGCGCGTTGTGTATTATTCCGTCTTATGTAAAATTAACATTGACATTGTCCTCGTCACTTTATTCATACGTCGTTCAAGTAAAAGTGTAAAATTATTACGAAAGCAAATATTTTTTAACCCGGCTCATTTCTACACTTCGATGGATTTAAAACACAGAAAGCGAAATAAATAACTTAAGTTATCACAAATGGTTGCCTAACACTTTTTTTCGACGTTAAAATATGGAATTATTTTCCATTCACGTTACCAACTTTACTGGATGAATGTTACTCGTTGCGCCCATAAAAATATATGCAGCTAGGAGTAGTCGCGTTTTTTCTAAGATTGAATTAAAAAGTGCTCACATTATCGTGAACAGCCTTTGCTTGTGTTTTAATCATTCCGGACCCGCGATTGACCAACTGGCCCTTCCACCTCTGCAGACCCCAGTTAGATTCCAGGTCCCGGCGGGAAACTTATTGCTCGGGGTTCTCATGTTGGGGGGGGGGGGGGATGTGGCATGGAGTGGAGAAATTTGGGCGGCCTTTAACATCAAGGTCTTGAGAACCGGTGAGGGTGAAGCGAGATGATAAGCAAATTTTGCATAATACTAAACAACAAGTTATAGGCTATTCACGATAAAGTAAGCACTTTTGAAATCAACCTTAGGAAAAAAAAGTCACTGCCCCTGCCTGCATATATTATAACGGACGCACTGAGTTATATGCGCCCAGTAAAGTTGGTAATGATGGATGGAAAATAGTTCCAGATCTTAACGTCAAATAAAAGGAATTAGGTAACAATTTGGAACAACTTAAAATTAAATCTTCCACTTTCTGTTTTTTTTTTTAATGCATCGAAGTTCACAGTTTCACTTGACTGACGCATGAATAAAGCGATGAGGCCCATGGCTATATCAATTCTACATAAGGCGGAGGAATACGCAACGTCTACTCAAGCAGATCTTAAGCAGGGCTTTCAAAAATGCTCATTTTAACGTCAACAGCCTATACGTAACGTTAAGACGGGGGAGTTCAATGTATTAATGACTATTATGTTACTGTTATTACACTATGCCAAGCCACGCTATATTTACCTGAAGTCTTTATCGTACCACCGGAATGCTATCACCTTATCGTTGTTGTCGAAGGCTGCTCATCATGTAGTCTCGGCCAGGGTGGTTCTCAGCACATCCTTCGGCGCTCCATCTTGAGTCTCCGACGTCTGACTGCGGTAAAGCAGCGCTTCGAGCCTCCGCCAGCGCTAAATACTCGCCGCGGATTTACAAACATCTCCGTGTTTCCAAAATGTCCCGCTACCTGTGGCCTCGCCCTGGATACAACGTCGCTTCGCTTCTCTGCGTGGGCTGGCGCGTTTAGTCAAGCGCTAGAGTTACGCTTACACACGCCCACAACAATATGGGTATATGCACAAACCAGTTCGTGTGTTAGACCACCACAGGTTTCAAATTTTATTCTCTTGGCCTCAAACTTAAGATCCGGGTTTCCAGATGTTATGTTTCACTCAAATCATTTGAGTGAAAATTACAGTATTGCTTTAAGTTCTAAAATTAATTAATTACCTCCAAAACGGCTTAAACTCGCTCAGAACCAGCGTCTACAGTTGTGCAAAATGCCGCATGTGAAGGTTGTTTCAGACGGGTGCTATACTCTGCGGGGCTCAGCGTGGCATTCTCAAACATTTCCCGTCAACTCCTCGCGTATAAGAGGGGACTCTCTCTTAAATATCTCTTTCATGAACGAAGTTTGCGAGTCCCTCTTTCGCGATGTGTTTGAGTGTCCGGTGAGTTTCGGGGCCCTGTGTGCGAGGCTAAAAATGCATACCACGTTTCCAGTTGTCGACAGTTAGCAACAATATTTTAACTGAAATGTTTTCGCCGAATAGCACATGCGTTGTTTAAAATATTTGTTAATTAACATGTATGGTACTAAAGTCGGTACAAACGGAAAATTAAACATAAATATGCTCATGAAATTAATTTATTCTGCCGAGGCATTATTTTCTTTACTGTGGCGCGAATTTACAAAACTGATATATTAAAATTTGAAAAACGAACACGAAAACTTACAACAAACAGCAATAATTAAAAATATGTATGGTTATAGGAATAATGGAAACTATAATATAATCTAAATACTGCGGTTATTTTTAGATGTTTTTGGTAGTCGCGTGGTTATAATAACAGGTTTCTGTAAGCAAGCTTCTGATATGTTGATGTATGTTCAAATCCCGATCCCGAAAGAAATTGGTTAATTTTTAATAATATTTTCCTCGTAATTCTTCTGCTACGGAACGTATATTATTATCCCCCCAAACACTTTACTAGCCGCACTAACAACGAAAATCAATTAGAGATTTTATATACAGTTCCGTGGAATTCGTGGAGAAAAAAAAAAAAAAAAAAAAAACCATACTCGTAAACATAGCAATATGTATAAAACTAGCTATATTCCTAGTTTCGCCAAGAATTTTGAAACATATTTACTTGGTAGCCATTAAAAATAAAACTTATGCTACATCAAACTATAAGATGAGCGAGTAACAGATAAATATAACCGTACCTAATTCATCGGTTTTCGAGGTACGTTTTATCGTTGTCTATATTATTTTCCACGCCTCCATGTACGTGAGTCAAGAACAGTATGTTACCACTTTAAAATAACTGTACTTATCTGCCAGTACATTGTATCTCAGTTGTCGAAACGATGCAAGGCGCGCGCCATTTTTACAAGTAAAGGCTGTTCACGATAAAGTGAGCACTTTAAAAATGAACCTCAGAAAAAAGTCACTGCTCCTGCCTGCATATATTTTAACGGGCGCACTGACTGACATTCACCCAGTAAAGTTAGTAACGAAGGATGTGTAGTTCCATGTCTTAACGCCGAATAAAAATTGTTAGGTAACCCATTTGTGATAACTTATAATTATTTATTTTCCTTTTTGTTTTTTTAATGAATCGAAGTGAAAAAAAATGGGCAGATTTGTAAGATATTTACTTTTCTAATAATTTCGCAGTTTCACTTGACCGAAGCATGAATAAAGTGTTGAGGCCCATTGCAATGATAATTTTACATAAGGAGGAAGAATACACAACGTGCATACGAGTATATTTTAAGCAGGGCTTTCAAAAGTGCTCACTTTAGCGTGAACAGCGTATAGAAGGAAGGTTAACGGGATGCGATTCGTTTATGGTAGTTAAAGGTCTTTCGTAACTGTGAGAGTGGCCGCAACTATAACCAACACGTAAACAACTTGCTAATCGTTCAAGAATCCCATTTTCCTGCCAAACCTAATTTATGTAAGCGTTGTAAGCATATATCTTGAGTAAGAATCTTAACTTTTCACAACATAGAATGTATAACTCATTTGCGTAATCGTAGTAAGCACATATCGTGTGTAAGGCTGTTAACTATTCACAATATATAACAAATAACTCGTTTGCGCAAGCGTAGTAAGAAAATATCTTGTGTATGGCTCGTAACTGTTCGCGCCAAGCTTTTATATACTAAATATAAATTTATATAAATATAATAATTTGTAGTCAAGTTTATTACAGCTTTCCGACCACGTCTTACAAGTTCTACAAATTCTGTAATTAATATGATTATTTTTCTCTTTTTAGTGCATTTTTAAATAAAAGGTTGGTTTTGTTTTTTTAATAGTTAATTTAGTTTTCTATTTTTAGTCTCAACAATTTTTTGTTGTTGTTATTATATGCGTGGACTAAAAATATGTCGTTAATGACTGGTGACCCGTTAAAAACTTTGGGCTACATCCTAACGAACAGTGATGCAAAAAAAAAAGTTGAAACTTAACAGATTAAATAAGTGAAGGTAAACACTGGTGGCCCCCTTCCACACTTCGAGCTGCAACCAGACGAACAGTAATGCGCTGAAGGCACGCTGCACTCCAGTTCTGTTGATAGAGGTCGGACAGACACTCTACATACAAACAAGTTAAGAGGTTGTTAAAATGCAAACAAATTCTCAAGTTTTATTTTCGAACATAGGGAATCAAATGAGTGGCCAAACAAATATAGGCAGTTGATTCAACATAATATTTTTTTTTTTTTGCGAACATGGAGGTTTTTTTTATTCAAACATGTATTTCGTTAGATGAACGAAATTTATTTGGTTGCTTTTCCCAGTTTTGTTTAGTGAACAAAATATTATGCTGGTGTAACTAAATACATTTTTGGCACTACACTCAAACAGCCGGTAGGCACAGAGGTGTAATACCAAAATTAATTCAATTTAACTAGCCTTCTAAAAACGGACAATGCAGTGAAAAAAGTATGTACCCAAGCTGGCTTCAGACCCAAATGTGGCCACTCATCACCGATTATCGGGAGTCCGGATCTGCGATGGCGATTTTCCCGCGAGCTTTCTGTTTCTACCCTTCTACCCAGCCTCCGTGCTTTTCCGAGCTCGCCATGCCACTCGCAAAGCGTAGATA
The DNA here is from genome assembly GCA_029891345.1 of Dryococelus australis. NCBI lineage: Eukaryota > Metazoa > Arthropoda > Insecta > Phasmatodea > Phasmatidae > Dryococelus > Dryococelus australis. Next base: position 216,141,076 of record CM056996.1, on the reverse strand, counting down.
TTTCCAGGTCGGCCCGTGATATTATTGGAACGATCGCACATTGCTGGGGTGGTGCGAGGAGACCACCCCACAACCCCACGAGGGAAGGAGTGGCACCCCACGCCCACTTTGGGAGGGGTGGCGGCGGGATCCGTGATGAATAGGAACCCCCCCCCCTCCCACAAGCCAGTCATCCGGACACGACCGACACACATTTCGTGCACTGCTTTTGTCGTGTCACGCTGTTACCATGGGCGCCGCTACACACACACCTTCCTCCCATGCTCCCCCCGCCCATTATCCGGCCGCGTGATATCTTGTGGAAAAAAGAGATGACTGGCCGCGGGGAGGGGAGGCAGAGAGAAATCACAGTTTTGTTTCATGATCAAATGGAATGTGGGAGCTGTCCTCCTCCCAATCTACCCCCCGGGGGAGGGGGTTGCAGCGGCCCCCTCGCCCCCATCCCCGGATCGACCCTCGTGCGCTTTCGCTACCGGCCGGAATAGTCGCATCCGACACGCTCGACCGGTGCGCGGATGCCGGATCGCAGGAAATGGCGGTGCCCTGGCTTCACGCAGGAAGCGAAGGGGAGAATGGGATGGTTAGGGTGTCTCTGCTCGTGAGGGGAGGAGGTCCCTCGCGCAGCCCGGGGCTCCATCCACCTGCCGGCTCCAGGAACACACTTCCCACTCATAGAGTAACTGAAGACACATAGACGAGACATTCGCTCTCTACTTGCACCGCAATCTCTTCTTAGTTATAGTTTAGTTATTAATCTTCCCCGATCCGAAATCAAATGATCCTATTACCGAACCAGGATCCGGTTTGATTTTGTTTCCGATGTAAAAGTGTTGCACCAACGAAATTTCATGAATCTGGATCTCCAATTCGTCGATCTTGGTTCCTAAGTGAGAGATTGAGATTAAGTATGAGACAAATTTTGGTATTGGTTCGTAATATATGACGTCGTGGAAGTAGGCGTATTTTTCACTATAGATAGAACTAGATGTGCGATGTTTTATCTGTTTTAAGTGAATTATTGTTGTACGAATTTTACTGAATAATATTCAAGTGCGTATAATGTTGTTTTAATTTCCCAAGAAGACAATCTACCATAGTCCTATCTGTTGGTGGATTTTCAAACTACACTTGTCGATGATGGCTTCTGATCTCAGATCTAGTTTTGGAACCATCAATTTCGCCTGTTCGAAATGCACTTCATCACCATCTCCAGTCCAGTTTGAACTATAATGGTGCATCAGTTTTCTCTATCGATCTTAGATCAGATCTCTGATCGAGTTTCGAACCACGATGGTCCAACCGGGCATTAGGGAGGTAGTCATGGCCCCAATTGCTGGTAATGGCTGCCCAATCCCTCTCTGCCGCGACGAATGTCTCCTTGCATGGTTTACTTCCCTTGTAGGCGTAAGGGGTTCGCCCTGAGACGCAATTAGCACACGTGTCATGAAAAAGGACGGGGTAGCCTGGGGTGACCTGCGAGCCTGTGTCAAGGGTTTCCCTGGCACCTGGTCATCGTGGGAAAGGACTCGTGCGGGCAGTGGTTGGAAGATCGCACCGGCGTGCTTCGGCCAAGACAAGCACGCATACTCAAACACTGAGCAAAATCAACTGGCTGTACATCCCTACCAGTCCGTAAGGACTGGAAGGTGGTATTCAGAGCCGGACGATAGAACCGATAATAAACATTTATTCGCAATACGACCAATATTGCAGATAGTGGTCAACGTGGTGTAGTTGTGACCGGGGGTCCCTTGGTGTCCAGCGCGATTCTTGCTGAGGTCGCTGCTGGGCTGAGCACCTGGGTGGCCTGGGTAAGGAGGCTTCATGACGCGGGCCAATATCACTAAATACTCACACACTATGAAATATTACATCTTAACTTCAGTGATGACTTAACGCTGAGGGGCTGAAGCAATAATAAACTTTTTGCTGTTGTTGTTAGCAACCCGATACACCTCGGACGTACATCTAACACTTAAAATTATGGTAGGTTAGGAAAAAAAAAATCGCTAAGTCAAAACGCACACTCCGGCTAGATGGTTCCCCTGGCCTGCAACGCGGGAAAATTGCTCGCCGGCAGGCAGCCCAGCCAATAGGGAACCTTTTGCAGCCTGCAGCAGCCAATCAGGAGCAAGGCCCGTTCTCAGAGCCCCGAGCAGCCAATCAGGGACGGCGTAAGCCCATATGAAAGGAACTGCTACGTCATTTTGGGCACCGTCCGTCGATTGGCGGTGTGATCCCCACGGTCAGTCGTCTACTGCCTGCAATACTTAATTAAAATAATTTTAATTAAAAATAATTTTAATTTAAAAGATCTTAAATAAGCAGATGTACATTTTTATATTATTCTTTTATTGATGTATAGTGATAAATGGTTACAGTAACAATCCGAGCAACAGTTCATTGCGCCGGCATATGCTAACCATCTACGGCTAGTAAAACTTCTTAAAATAAAAGTTCGTAAATTTCATAGCTCTCAATAAACCGTCTATTATTTTGAACATAAATTATAACTATATTCACCTGTCTACGACATATTATGTTAAGTGACAACCACGTATTGAGTCTGCTATGCATACACTTCTTTTTCGTGAAAGAGCGCGGTACGCTTATGAATTTTTATAGTAACGAGTAAGGAACTGGAGTACATGTTCTCCTTGTTGATGAGGAACGCGTTTTCCCCCGGAGGTCTGGCGAGATTTAACTAAAGGCTGTTCACTATCCCTACCTGCATATATTTTATCGGGCGAACTGAATGGCATGCGCCCGGTAAAGTTAGTAACGATGAAAGGAAAGTAGTTCACTATCTTAACGTCGAATAAAAAGTGTCAGATAACCATTTGTTATAACTTAGATTATTTACTTCACTTTTTTTTGTATCGAAGTGTATCAATGAGCAGATTTGCAAAACATTTGCTTTTGTAATAGTTTCACGGTTTCACTTGACCCACGCATGAATAAAGTGATGAGGCCCATGGCAATGTTAATTTTACATAAGGCGGAAGCATATACAACATACCTACAAGTAGGTATTAAGCAAGGCTTTGAAAAGTGCTCATTTTACCGTGAATCTCCTGTAACTAAATATATCCACATTTTTGTGTTTTCGAACTCGTATGCTTCCTATTATTTTTAATCAAATCTTTTTAACCACGTGTTAAAAAACACATCACTAATAATTTCTACTGGTCATTTAATTTATGGTACCCAAATTACTTAAATATATATTACATACAATAGTGGAAATCCTATGCAGAGAAATAAAATAATTATTTATCGCTACATTAGTTCAGCCACGTATGCACATTTTACATTTGACAGTTAATAGTAGTAGTCAAATATATCAGCGTTTTTGTTAGCAAACAATTCAATACACTATTTTAACAGCTATAAAAGAAAGTCGAAATGTATTTAATATATTACAGAACCGTAAACCAGGGTCTACTTTACACCAGCTGGGGTAAGTTTGCACCACCCAGAATGCTAGAGTAACTTCGGTTTATGGAATATTTATAGGCTACAATAATTCACTAGGTCGCTTTACGGGTAGTCTGATTAAATACAAAATCAAAAGTGTTGGTTTTTTAGGTTAAAACGATTAAAATTTAGTCTTCATTTCCGAAACTGTCTGACCAAGTTACACTCAAAAAATGTGTCCAAACAATCAGTTTCAAGACACCGAATTTCTTTATATGTAGTTACGTAAAACTAACATCTTGTGAAATAGAGAAGAAACCGCGTTGTTCTCCATTATTTTTCCATGAAATAAATTTTATTATTGTGACAACGGGATTTACAATAACCCTCGTTATAATTCCATTATGCTTAATCTACCGTCTTATTTAATACTAGCTGACCTGTGCGACTTTTTTCGCATGAAATTTAGGACTTGTTTTCTTATTTTTGAATTAGAAATTTCGCTTCGCTTAGGTTTTATGAAGTTACTAAAATAAATCCCACCATAGCTTCACTACGGTTTTATGTTTAAAATAGTGATATTACTCCTTTAAGGTTTAATACAGTTATTAAATGACACCCTGCTATCGATTCGCGCATGTTTCATGGTTTATATGAAGTAGATACCTATATACCTTGCCACTGAGGCATCACTTGAAATAGTTCTACCCACTAAGCCACTGCGTCCCCACTTGGAATAGCTCTAGCCACTGGGCTACTACGGCTCTTGGGAAGGAAAGGACGACAGTCCATGGACAAAAAAGAAAGAATAAATAACGGATTTTTTTTAACAATAGCTTTTTTATGCAGTAATCATAAGAAAAGTTTAATCCAGTACCTATGTATATCCCTGATCACCATCATATTTTCGGAACCGTTTGAGATATCTCGATGAAACAAATACTAAGTTAGTTCGGGTGTTATTATCTATAGACTGTGTAAATTTCATGTCAATACATTCAGTGGTTTTTGAGTTAAATCCGGTCGGACAGACAGACAGACGAACATTAAAAAAATTTACATTAGATATCGCTTAGTAATCAATTAAACAATATGAAAAAAAAATAAATTAAAAGTGGAAGATTCGAAAATCACAGACAGTCACTTAAATGTTATTTATTTGTACAGATGATATGGAGAAGAGCAGTTTGCAGTATGCAGTTAACAATGATGAATAGCAACATGCACATGGTAAAACGAGGTAATATCCCGGAAGCTTGACAAATAACGTGTTTGTTCCCAACTTTGGACTAATCAACGTGACCTACATAGTAATATAATTTGTAGCATCCAACCTATACAAAATATTTACAGGAATGATGCTAGAAATATGCAAATATAGCGAATACACTAAAAAAAAAAAGGTCAACCCAGAATACCACAAAGTAGGCAACCTACTAAAATGTGTTCGTCGGAATTATGTATACCGACCACGTTCAAAACTTGAATGTAGTTTGAGAAAAAAGTAAGATGTTTGGCCAGGATTATTCGCCTTCCGATAAAACATGGATGTGGTACGTAATGATGATGACACACCATGTCTCGTCAGCGACGATGAACACCCAGTCATGTGTTCGCAATAACGCCACACCTTGAAGGGAATGACGGAAACGCGTCAACAGCGAATCACAGGACCTATCGCTGACGAAGCCCAGTGACCTTCGGCTTGTAGTGCATTCTCCACTCTTCATCAACAGCGACATTGGTGCCTCACAAGCCAATGATAGTAAGTAATACAATACACGCTTTATTAATAATTAAATTCTGAAAACATTATGGTTTTCTGATATTGTAATCAAATTAATTATAATATTAAATTACTGAAAGTGAAAAATAAACATAGAAAAAAGGTTTTTGCGACCAGTTTTCACGAGAGTACCTGTGCATGTGTGTGTGTGTGTGTGTGTGTGTGTGTATATATATATATATATATATATATATATATATATATATATATATATATATATATATATATATATATATACACACACACACCCATATATATGTATATTCAGAAATATAATTAGAAACAAGAAAATTGAACAAGAACCTAAAAAAGAAATGATATGGCGAAGATGGACAGAGGACAGGAAGAAAAACATAGTGAATTAATGAAGGGGAAGAAAGGATAAGAGAAAGGGAAGCGAAGCAGTGATATATACACACACACACGTGTATGTATATATAAATATATATATAGTTAACGCATCGTTCAGCAGATATTGGTCTCTCTCATCGGGTTAAAGCACAGGTGTGAAACGCATTAATTTTATCACGACTACGATAGATGCCACTGTAGATGTGTCACTCTTGTAGGATTGTCATATGTTATTGCTTTTCGGTTCATATGGCCGAGAGGCATAATTGGTGACGGGACAAACATCCGCACGGCGCGCATTCAAGCCGAGTTTACGTAGCTCAGGACCTATTATATTCAGGAGGCTACGTCGCTTGTAGTAATTTATTGCATCAGTGCACAACATAAAAGGAAAAATTTTTAATATCTTTGTTGTTGAATGCCTTTACAAGAACCTTAATAAAGAACTGCGAAAGTATAGTACTTCCAGACACTGCAGAAAACTTTATATCATCAGTGTTTTCCTAGACTGAGCTGCAAAAAGCTAAATAAAGTCCCAGGACCAAAAGATTTGAGTGTTCTTTAAGAGCCGTTCTGTTTCAGCTGTTTTGTTTTCTCGTGAGATTTTAATACAGATTGCTACGTGACGCATGCGGGATTTGAAATTACGCGTTTTGCCACCAACGTTAAGCATAAAATTGTGAATTATTGAAATAGTTTCGTCGTAAGCAACACACATGCAAAAATAGCCTCTTCTACTGTCCTAATATCTAGTATATCAACAAGTGGTCACACGTGTGAGGTGCAACTACACACACATCGCGGAACACGTTAGCAAATTTCTAATAAGCGGCAAAGTGAAAGCTGCGAGAATACGTGTATACGTGTGCTGCGACCATAAATCTGCAATTATTCCGCTTTGAGAAGCAAACGTGCCGTTAACACTCAACATCTCTCACTGACATCAACGTGGATCGAATGTACTTGCGCACCTCGCACATCCTAAGCAGTTCAATTCTTCGACTGACGGTTAACATATGTTTAATATGGAAATTACGCACAGCTTTACCAACGTAACAGCACGCACAAAATAGATTTAACCTGGTTAAACTACAGGCTGTTCACGGTAAGGTGAGCACTTTTGAAACAAGGAACATGAGATCGTTTGAAGAATCGTATCCCAGTGACAAATTTTTTTGCGAAAACAAATTTAACGAAAATAAAGCAATTCCCACACGACGCATTCTCTACATCTGATTAGATGAGTTTTAAAGTAACTCCACTGCGCATAGTATATTTATGGCATCTTAACACATTCTGAATCAAACCTTTGTAAAATAACCCCATATATGACGTCTTTGGCTCATATATCGCAAGAGTTGCATACTTCTGTTAACATAAAAGCATCTGATTTTCGGTTAAAATTAACTTTTACTTATAGTTTATACATAAATTGAAATATTTAATTAATAATTATCATGAATGAAAGCCACAATAAAATAGACGTGTTGGTAATATTTAATATGAAAAAGTTGTGATGCAAAATATTATTAAACTGAGTGCGGACAAATGTGGCGCGTTTTCCTATTGGTGTAGTTAAAGTTCGTTCATTCACAGTCAATTCGTTTTATATTGCATGAAAGACAGAATCAGAGCAGCATGTGGATCAATGATCAGTGCTGAGGTCCGCCGAGCATCCGCGAATGTAAGACGGAGAGCAGAGCTGTGTCTGGTACAGGATGGCCGACATTTAGAACGCTTATGAGCATTGCTCTGTTCGAATGAGTGTTCCCAGTTCCCATTTGACGGTAGTTCTCTCACACCATACCGGTATTTATAGCACACCCGACGTTCTTTTGATTGTACGTAAACTAGGTATGCACGCCAGAAAAAACAACATGTTTCACTGATTTCATTTTTATTGTAGTACAGAAAACACGTGTGCGATCAATTGTCGTTGTACGTAAATTACGCACTTCACGAACCAAATGCTCAGATGATGTATTTTACTGTGTGTAAACTATCCATGTCAGAAAAAAATGTGTATTTGCAAATGTTGTTTCCTTTTAGACGATCTATCCAACGATACCTTATACGGCCCAAATTCCCGTTTGCCATTTCAAATTCCCATCTCCCTCCCCCTTCATTACCTTTACACCGGTATGTTCGGTGGAATGGGATTGCTACCAATCGATGCGTCATATAGTATATAATTATTAAAATATTTTCGCGAACCCCCGGTGTCGTGTGGTTTCCGAGAACAAGGGATGACACCGTTGCTGTGAATAATCCTTTATATATAGTAATTTTCTCTTCAGAGGCGTTGATCTGTTACCGACAAATAAATTACTATTCTACTGCAAAGCTCTTGCGTAACATTTTGGTAGACTCGTAAGTTGTTTATGCATGGTCTAACAGGATGAAGCAATATGGAACACTCGGTGGCTGTAGACATCACAGGGACTTCCTACTAAGTGATTGCTATCTAGCAACTAATCTGCCGGCATTACAAAACGCTGTCTCAAAATAGTAGCCAGCGCTGCAATCAATACTACCTGATGTTTCACAAAATACTGCCATGTTATTACAGTAAATAATTCAACACGATTAAATCAAGTAGAAATATAAAAAATAAAGGAAAAATTTGCAGGAAAATTTAATGCGTATAATTTTATTTTCGTCGAAAATAATTAATTGCATTGGTATCATGATTGTTGATATGCCAACACATTCCGATGACATAATGTTATCAATAATAAAGAAAGTATGGCGGAAAGAATGTTTAGAATACTTCGACAGCCGTTACCGTGAGAGGGATTAGTGGACAATAGGGTATTTACGCTGAAAGTAGCACTTTTCAAAGCCCTGCCTAAGATATACTTGTATGCACGCTGTGTATTCCTCCGCCTTATGTAAATTTAACATTCTCATGGGCCTCATCACTTAATTCATGCGTCGGTCAAGTGAAACTGTGAAAATTAGAAATTAAATATTGAATAAATATGCTTATTTTCACACTTAGATGCATTAAAAAACACAGAAAGCGAAAGTAATAATTTAAATTATTATAAATGGTTGTCTAACACTTTTTATTCGACATTAAGATACGGGACTTCTTCCCATCCATCGTTACTAACCTTACTGGGAGCATGTCACTCAGTACGCCCGTTAAAATATATGCAAGTAGCGGCAGTGACTTTTTTCTAAGGTTGATATCAAAAGTGCTCACTTTATCGTGAACAGCCTTTAACTGTATGTATTATTTTTTAATGAATCGAACTATAAACTTCATTAATTCCAACCCAATGCAATTTTCGGTTTTATGGCTTTACATTAGTAATTCTTTTATATGAAATATCAGGTTGGATTAGTATTTTCCGTCAGTCAAATACTACTCAATGAAAATATAGCGGATATGTCGCTAACAACAAGAAAATCAGAGAAATGGACAGGAACGAAGTAAAAATTATTATTTAATCAGAGATAATGTGTGTTTTTATAAATAGTAAACTTTTAGACATTTCGGAGGAATTATTTTCACTTTACTTTGGAGTAATGTCAATTGCTTCAAAGTAGAGAGTGGCGTATTAAGTATCTGACTTTAGAAATTCAGTTAGTAGATATTCGTCCCATTTCATTTGTTTTGACCAGAAGCTTTATTAGCATTCAGTCACGCACATATTTCTTTGCTACACTTTACGGCAAGGCTACTGCAGATTCACAGAAATGATTTTCTGTTTAATTCGAAACAGCGCGGAACAAAAAAACCTCCAGCGAAAATGAGAGATCTGCCGCGTCTCCCGCTAAAACGAAATTGGGGGGGGGGGGGGGGGAAAGAAATATTCCGGCCTGCGGAATCTCTTCCGGCCTCTTCGCTATCAAGCCGAAGCCGCGATAACTCGAGCATGGCGGCGCGGCAATCGTCTAGCCCTCGCCAAGTACGGGACGAGAAACGCCAAATTAATTTACGCTGACCCGTAACTTCGCCAGGCTCTTGCCAGGCATCTGCCAGCAGCAGTTCAGGAGATGAACTTTTACCCTCCCCCCCCCCCCTTCACCCCACCCCCTTTATCCAAAAACCCCTTCCCACGCCAAGTAAACAGTTGCGCAGCGCCCGCTACCGCGGAACCTGTCTGCCAACTTAGGAATAACATTTTATTTATTTCTTTTTCTGTCATTCCATAATTACAGCGGGTATATAGCAGGGCAAGCAGTTCTCGGCAAGTTTCTGATACCCTGCTGCGAATGTTACGATGGAAAATAACTGCATCCTTTATACAGTGCTTACTTTTAAAATTCTTTCGGCTTCATTACACAGATTCCATGCAAAAAATTACGCAGAGTGGAGCTGTACCCAATGGAAATATTTTGTTTATAGGCTATTCAAGGTAAAGTGTGACCCTTACAACAGGAACAAAAAAACATAAAGTTAATGTGGCATTACATGTTAATTTTTGAAAGGTATAAAGTGTATACTAACAATTGCAAAAATGATACAAATAAGGTTGAAATAACTTTAATACATGGTCTTTAAAATTGCTTACTTTACCGTGAACACACAGAAAAATAAGATAATGTTGCAACAAAAAATATTACATTTGAGCAATTTCTTTAAACCATTCTGCTGTGCTAGAATTGATTACGCTGTGACAAAGTTAATAATGTATACCGTTTACGAAATGTTACATTAATATAATGCAAATATACTGTTGAAAAGTTACTGTTAACAAATATGCTAAGTAGTGTTTTACAACCAGATGTGTTACGCTAAAGATAACACGAAGAAGAAAATGTACGACATTAAAGTAATGTCCAGCAAAAACCAGTTTACGCTGATTTGACATTAACTTGTCTTGTTTCGTGGCGGAACATTCTGTAGTCTCGCTGCATTGTAAAATGGCGGTTGTGGTCAGTAGCCTTGTAATTTGAAACTGCTATATTTAAATTTTAAAGCATAGAAGTAGAAATTAATGTAACTTAGAAGAACTTACTAACTATCCAAAGCAGCTCTTTGTGCGAAACATGCGTATATTTCCACAGCCTGAAGTATTTCCACGTTACGAAAGTGTGCTGCAGTTTGACGGTAGAAGATTATGCCGACGATGTGAAACGCAATAACAAATATGAAGATATAGGAGTTGGTAGGACGTCGGGATTCCGCGAAGCGGGAATCGTCGTACACACAGGGCGTGGGTTTCAGTTCTACCAACTTATTTAATTTTTTCCATTGGTAATATTTGGTTTTTGTGTCAAAATCATTCTACTTAATTTCTTTTTACTTTGGAATATGGTTCTAAAGCAAAAGGAAAACAATTATTAACACAGGAGTTAAAACCAATTCAACACAGATTTGTTTTGCCGCAATATAAACACCATCTTAATGTTAAAAGTAGAGCAAAGAGTTAACATTGCTGAAAAAGTACTTCATATTACATTTACATTAATAGCATAACAGTTTATTACATGAACAACAACATTAGTTACTGACGGCTCACAGATACCAAAATAATTACTGTATATGTGAAGTAATAGGCTACTGTCGCCACAACATCCGCCTACACGAATGTGTGTCGTATTCTTGATTTCTTGAACAAACAAGTTTAAGGGTTTATTTTTCAGTAGCACCACAGTTAGAGCTAGATATTCGGTAATGGGCAATGAAGTCAATTTATTTGATCATCTTTCACGCAGTGTCAAATCACTGTATATTTGTACATCGATTCTAAATCGATAAACTGAAAAATAACTTATCTCGCTTCTGGACAAAATTAAAGTTCGCTCACTCAAGCCAAACCCTTAACGTTTCTGCCTGCACTCTGTGTACAGAAACTGACTGCAAAATGTAGTCCTCTTGTTACTACGTTACACTTTTTCCTTCGTTTTCAACACGTAGAATTGAATGAGTTAGTAACGATTGCTTTTTAATTTCTATCTCAACATTTGTATATGAATGAACTTGAAAATTAGAGTAAGGAAACTTGTTAAAGATACTCGTTTCCTAGACGTTGTTTATCTATGTGTACCTCTCTGAGAAGTGTGTGTTGGGGTGTGCGCGCGTGTGTGTGTATATATATACACTTATTTATACATACAAATATACATATATGGTTTTATATGAGGATATAAACATTTCCATAAAGCGCGTGTTTCCTCATTTTATCTAGAGAAAAATGATTTTAATAAATTATTGAGGCTGCAAGGGCAGCACGAGAGTGTTCCTATGAGAATACATTGTCAGTTTAAATTTCCGAGTTTGTATATGTAAACTTCTGATAAAGGCATTTGATGAATATTATAGCAAAGCTGCCCTTCTTTACATTTACGTCTGTAAATTTTCTGATACGGTAGAAAAAAAAACTTAATGTTCTTGATCAAGGCAAACGCGAGCTAAGATTTAGCGTTATTAAATAGCCACTGAGAACTGAAAAAATACAGTACTGTTATTCATTTTTGTTTAACTTTTCCAGTCAGCATGTTTAAGCAAAATTAGTGATCCTAGTTTACTCAGCATATTGAATTTTCAAAACGACACTTGTTACCCACGCAAGAGGCAAAATTCGAATTTCCTCATCCAGATCAGTAGGTAGGTATAAGCATGTGTCTAACACCACTAAACACAGGTTGTGAATTAATTAATATTTTTAAGTTGAGTGTATTTATGTGTTTCAGAGTACATAAAATAATAAGTATAGCTTATGAATTAGATTACTACTATTATTAGGCAAATATTTTGAAAACTTGTAAACCTAATTTTTTTAATGTGCAAGCCGTGTGTTTACTTTCGCCACGTGTATGTGTGATGCAGAACACAAGCGGTCGAGTATTTCCTTCCCCACCCCTCTTCACTTTCTGTTATTCTCGCTTTTCTCCAGCCTGTTAAAGACGCTCGCCCAGCCAGGCGCTCAGTTCGTAGTATAGGCTGTTCACGGTAAAATGAGCACTTTTGAAAGCCCTGTTTGGGATCTAGTCAACCCGTTGTGTATTCCTCCGCGCTATGTAAATTTAACATTGCCATGGTCCTGATAACTTTATTCATTAGTTGGTAAAACGAAACTTTGAAATTATTAAGAAAGTAATTACTTTGCGAATGTGCTCATTTTTACACTTCGACGCATTAAAAAAATAGAAAACGGAAGAAATGATTTTAAGTTATCGCAAATTGTTACCTAACACTTTTTATTCGACGTTAAGGTATGGAACTACTTGCTATCCATCGTTACCACCTTTACTGGGCGAATGTCCCTCAGTGTGCCCATTAAAATTCATGGATGCAGGGTTAGTGACTTTTTTATAAGGTTCATTTTTAAAGTGCTCACTTTATCGTGAACAGCCTTTAGCTGCTTGGCATAGTCTGTCTCCCGAATCAGCGCACTTTTTTGACAGTTCTTAACTCTTTCATACCCACTTTAATTTACCGTTTCATATGTTGCAAACAAAAGAGTTTATGATGCGTGCTGTACTTAAGTTGGCACAACACTTGTTTCGTTGTTACAGCCAATGAGCTATAGGCTTTCTGTTTGACTACAGTGGCCTAGACCAGTAAGATGGTCTGCGAACAATTTGCCCTCAGGTGCGATCATTGGTCATTGAGATTCGCAGAGTGCAGTGCAGAGCAAAAATTCCCTACACGTGCGCAATGTACACAATTGTGTACACTGGGCCTGGATGAGTTAAGCGGTCGTATTTACATCGTTGCCACGATAATAGGCACAGATGCCTCGTGAGCTGCTGCAGTAATAACACTAGAATCGTATTTGGGGGAACTGGGTTCTGTTCCATGTACGTCAAATCCTATTTCAATTTTCAGAAGGTTTCCCGAATTCACTCTTCACTAAAGTTTTTCCAAGCAAATCGTTTTGCCTCTAACAACATGTTGGAAACGAAACCCTGACGCACACATTGGAAATACGCGTGTTATGAACTCTGATCATAAAATAAACGTTTTTCAGCTAGTAAATTATAGTTGCATACTCTATCCATGAATGATCATCCCGGTGCAGGGATTGAAATTGAAAGGGGAAATATTTTCACCTCAGGAGAACAGTCTCATGTCATGATGTATGCCTCGCGTTCGTCATAATTCTGTTATAAGAAACACAGATTCTCGTAAATTTAAATACGCAGTTTACATAATGATTGATTACGTTAACAAGATTTATTTTTTTGTAAAATAAATATTTTAATTTCTTAGCAATAATTAAAGTAAGTGTAAATCGGAGTAACTAAGTGGTAAGCTTGCTCAAAGAATAGCAAAAATACGCTACGAGATCAGAAAAAATTAATCCCAAGCAGCACAAAACAACTTTTATGCAAAATTAGTTAAAATGAATATTCCTCTCCATAAAAAATATTACAACCTTATGAGGCTGAGTTAATAAACCCATATTTTCTAAGAACGAAGCTTCTGTTTCAAGCTCCGTTTAATTACACATGCATTTTAAGATTTAAATTAATGTGAGCAAGAGTGCGAGATAACCCTCTGAAGATAACCCCGGTGCACTGGTGTATCGTTTTGATGACTACTTATCTTATTTCCATTATTTACATTGTTTACATTACTTAAACTACTATTAAAATGGTTTGCTGAAAATCGATTTGGCAACTCTATCTCAGTATTAGCTTGACAAGGCGGTCCCGCACGTGAAGGTGGCACGAACTGTGCTTGCAATACTACAACGGGCTTAACTGACCAACTAGCATTCAGCGCTTGTCTCCTTCCTAAACCTGGCGGAGACTTCGGCCTTCCACTTGCACCTTTATTCTCATTTGCCGGTAGGACGTAGACTGTGCCATCAGTATGTAAATAAGCGTTGGGCTGTGGTGGGATCTCAGCTGCGTTCACCTCCTCCTTCTCATTCCGCTTCCTCTTCCGGTTACCTGGGTTGTAACTTTTACCACGCCTACTAGTTTGCCTGTACAACTGACTCCGATGTAGCTGATTCGTATAATCTTCTTCGCCTTCCCTCCCTACATTCAGTAATCTCACGCGAGTATAGTGTTCCCTGTGTCTTCATGTAAACCTCCCTGATTATGTCTTTGATTTTAACCTTGATTTAAAGGTGGTGGCCTGTTGTGAGCAGGTCTATCGAAATCCTTCATGGAAATGTTTCTTTGCATTTTACTCAAATATATTTTCAAAATTTGTGTTCGGAATTCCGTAAGATTCGTAAAATTGCGATCCGTCGAACGATCCTGGTATTTTTTAGGAAGTTGCGAAATTATTACTTCGGAGAATTCTTGTCCCCCACTGGAGTGTCAAGATGTCTCGTTCTCTCAAAAATTTCAACAAAATGTCGCTCCAACGTTTTCGACTTTTTGGGTTCATACCTTTCCAAATGTAATCGTACGCGTACATTCCCTTATGCGAAATTCCGAAAAACTTTCGATGTGTTCATTTTCCATTTCCCACCAATAAAAAACTGTTATCTTTAGACTTAGGCCTAAACATAACAATAATTCTGCTTCGCTTTACCCAAATATCTCTCCATGCTCTTCCAGTTTTCTTAGGAATACTACCGGATTTTCGTTGCTGTTACCTGAAAATGTGGGTAAACTTTCTAGCCACTGTTTTGCTGGTTGTTGAAGTAATGCGGCTGTAGGATGCAGTAATGCCAATAAGCTATCACTTACTTCCTTACGATTCGGCAAATTCTCCCTCGTCAAGTTTGAAGATGCTGCAATATTACTTTCGACATAATTTCCAATACTACTACTATACTGACGCTCATTCAATTCCCTTGGCCTTTTCTGTAATTCCCTATTTTGATTCTGAATATCTCGTTTAGCTGCTAAACAATCTAGGGTAGTACGTTTTAATTTTTCTTTCATATGGCGTTCTAAATTTACCAGTTGATGGTCAACATTATCTAACACTCTTGTACCGGAAATTGAGGCACCTGTAGAACTGTTTTCTTCTACTACGGAAATACGTGTCTCAAGTCCGTACACCTGCCCCTCCAACGTTGAACACGTCTGTTCAAACTCTGTGGACACTTTCTTTTCAATCAAATTTAACTGGCCTGGAACATTATCTACTTGAGATCGTACTGAAACTACATTCTCCTCAGTTATTTCTAAATGATGAGAAATTCTTTCGCCCACCCTGATTTCTAGTCTATCAAAGCTATCCTGTAATTCAGTTACTTTGCTAGTTAGCGCATTCTGGTTAGTCACCATGTTAGATAAGGTGTTTTCTAGCATAGCGAGTGCGGTTCGTGTTTCCTCAACCCTAGTACTCAGATTGCCTATGTTGTGAGAAACATCCGCGATTTTATTTTTCAAACCGTAAAACCTTTCATTTTGTTCGGCACGAAAGTTACCAAAGCTAGCTAACAAGCTGGACAACATATTCTCCGTGGAATTCTCACTCCTACTCCCATTTTTAAGCAATAGATAAAAAAAAATACGTTAAAACATTCTAACTATATTCTCTCTCGGTGCTACCAAACTAATTGCACCCTGCGCCAGTCGCTGTTTGTAGTAACGATGCATACAGCTGACGACTAAGGTGTTGTTCAAAAGTCTGTTCTGGTCGTGAACCGACTATAGTAACATATGTCTGACTAGTGGAAGGAACTGCGGCAATAGCTGAACTAATTATTTCTTGCTGGAGAAACTCCTGCATGTCGTTTTGACTTTCCTACAACTCGTTATCAGAGCCACTAGACCTAGCACTTAATACTGGAGTACATTCTAAACTTAAGTTCGTCGTCGCCCATATTACTTTCCCTAGTTTTTCCTAATGATCTCCTAAGAAAATACGGTTGTCTAGTTTCCTTTTCATTCATTACCTCTTTTATATTTCTTGCGAAAACCCCACGTCGTACATACTTTTATTTCTCTTTGTCAATGCGACGTTTCTTATTCATTCGGCCTACACGGAACACACAATATAATTCTCTTTGGTAAGACATTTATTCTGACATTTCGTAAAATGCAATATTTTGTGAAAACAATTTTCTCTTTGGCTTGATCAACTTGGCCTACACATCTATTTATTACTTATTAAACTTTAAAAAAAAAAAAACGCATACCTTCGTACTCGTTAGCCCCACGTGACGGTAGCCAACTACTGTACGTGAAATTATTACATATTACTAAATTATAAAAGTGGGTAGGAAAATGTCTTATTTTCCTTATATTTAAAATACCACGTACAGGCACCAGTCTTTATTCTCAGATAAAGACAAATAATGAATATTGGTTTAAAATGTACCACATGAAAATTCATTTGAATAAGAGAATGGAATAGTTGTGTGTTGGGAGACGTCACAAATATACATACCATCAGTGTGAAATGAATAACCCTTTTAAACATATTTTCTACACTACACAGAACAAGAATTAGCATTTCATAAGTTTAACACTTTTATTGAGACTAGGAACGACAAGACAAAGCAAGACACTGATTCCTCACATATAAATAAAAAAAGTAATTATTTTAATATTTAAAAAAATCTATACTTAAACGCTATTGAGAACTACTGCTGTCAGAAAAACGTAATTTGATAAAATAATTTACGAAGTCCATTCTACTATCGTTTTATTATGATTACGTCTCAAAATGTGTAGCAGCAATAGGAACAGCATGACCACTGATTGGTTTTACTGCTAGTTCTTGGAGTTCTGTTAAATGCACAATTTTGCAGTTACTGTTGTCACCTTTTTAAATCATTTACAGATCCAAACCTTGTATGCCACAAGTCTCCTCGAGACTTTTGCGTGTTTAAGAAGGAAGCCAAATTAGTTACTTGAAGAAAATTAAAGTACATATGGTACGATTCCACTATTCCAATCAATATTTCTGTAATCTTCACAAATTAACATGTCTCTAGTAAGATCCTGCGTGGATAGAATATTAAAACCATGTTAGATCTTACTTGAAGCCAGGGCGTCGTTCCGAGACAGCTGTCACACAACTTTAGCGGCAAATATTAAAGTCATATCCACACAGAACTCCAAACGAACAGCTGTAGGTCCTGAAGAAATCGTCGAGCCTCTCCTTGTACGGCAATCACCCCACACGGCGCTGGTTGTAATGTGAAATAGATATTTTCACACAACCGCTTCCTGGTTCATTGTAGCTCGTAACGAACCGCCATGTCAGAAAACCGGAATCCTCATTCCTTTCTCTTCAAAGCGATCGTTATACCACGTCATTTCCTTATTACAGATGAACACATGTTTTTATGATTACTCCTTGCAAAACTAAACTGCAAAAATAATTACATAGAGAATATTATGATATGATCCTGAAGGGTATTTAAATGAATAAGTCACCTAACTTATTTGTATGTTATTCCTACAAACACAGTGAAAAATTATAAATTAAAATTTAAAAAACATCTGATGCATGACAATAAATGAAGATAAAAATATTGATATCAGGTTAACCATCATGCAATAGTAAACTGAGCAAGTCTGTACCATTACAACTCGATCTCAAGACCCATACCCACACTTACACAAAAATATTACCCAAGTTGATTTAAAACAATGTTTCATCGCAAATAAATTTTTCCTAGGGAGAATGATTAAAAAAAGTAAGTAACATTCATTGATCTATGAATTAAATATAAAAAAATAATTCAAGAAATAGTTCAGTTAAAATATTTCGATTAGTATTGTCGTTTATGTTCTTTATAGGTTTCTAATACAGTGAGAAAAATAAATGTATTCCCATGTGCATGAAACGCTAGGAAAGTTTTTGAAAGATTTAGTAAATACTAAGGTTACCTATCGATATGTTTTAGAATTCCAGGCGCTAAGTGAAAATTTGTGTACGCGCTCTCACTTCCACGAAGTTACTTTTTGCAGGAAATATCTGCGTTGGCATTTTCAGTGGAGAGAATTTTTGAGATGGATGTTCGTAAGTTTTTACGGCACTGGGATCTGTGGGAATTACAGAAGAGCTCTCAAGGATACAGGATAAGAGCAGAACTTCCGGGGAAAACAATTTTCTATAATACCAGGGACCAATTCTGTGAAAGTTGGGGGGAAAGTTTTATGAGTCCCTGGTAACCCGTTGGATCGCAAGGGGACCTGCAAGCATTCGGCACTTCGGGGCTTAGTCCTACCCAGTCCCTAGCCGACCCATACGGTGATTCACGTATAAGGGGATTTTAATCTGGAAATGAACCGTGTTTTAATCTGTTGTAGGTAGAACCGAGCTCAATGATGTATGTTTTAATCCTGTCTCCCGCACGTCTTCATCCTGCGAGCTTTCAATATTCCATAGCGATGGCAGAAAAGCAAAAGAGATGAGAAACTAGTCCCAAACATTAAGAGGATTTGCACGGGCGCTACTGTATTTGGCGAAGCTCGGAATCTCTTCCGTTAAATCATTTCCCAAGGAAGACGAGCAGGGCGGTGAGAGGATTTTGTTGCAAAGTTCAGTTCAAGTGGGTAAATATTTCAGTAACTGAAACAGTAAGTTGGCGGAAGAAATGTCATAAAATATTCCAGGCCTATATTTAGATTAAATAAAACGTACTACGAACTAAAACTGAAGCGCATTGTTTAAGTGAATATAACGAGAAGCGACTTTGGCAGAGCATAGAATGATTGAAGAATGCAGCACGTTTGTACTTTTTGGTCATGATTATGACGTTCATTTCGAAGGCACCTAAACAGTGTTTCAGTTAACGTACTATGTGATCCGATTTTAAGCTATATTTCCTATAGGTGGCTGCACACATTGTAAAAAACAGAGCGAAAGCGTGTAAATTAGGTAATAAAATTAAGTACAACAAAATATTACTGTTTTGGCATTTACTTTTATATGAAAAAGAAAACTTCAAAACCTATTGTTGCATTCATTCAGTGTCGTCTGTAAATGAGGAGATATTATTATACATGCTGGTTTTTAGGGACATTTGAAACAGCCAATATAAAAATTCACAAGTAATTTCATCGTCGCGCAAGAGATATAGGTGAGACACTGATAGCTCACATTATAAACATTTTGAAATGAATTTTATCATATTTTGAGAAAATGTTTTACTTAGAATCAGGTTATAATTCAATGTGTGTCCGATGATTTGTCGTTCTTGGAAAATAATTTTATATCATTCAGATTCTCATGGAACAGTTTTGTTGCTGTTTAGCTAGGGGTTTTTTTTTTTTTTTTTTTTTTTTACGCTGGCTTCGTTAATGCATTTTGTGAGGCAGTTTGATTAGGGTTTTATTAAACTTTTTGGTTAGTTGCCAGCCAAAATAAAGTGTTAACGTAGTGGTACCTGGTGAAGGCTTTGTTAAAGTGTTGTAAACAAAAGTGATATGATACATTTGTTCTGTTAATAAATTCGTATTAATTTATGTTTATATTATAATTGAAAATTAAACTTAACCCCTGCCACATATTGCGGCTTATAATTATTGAAATGAAATGCGTAATATTATAATGTACATTTATATAAATATTGTCGAAGAGAATATCACGTATTTTTTGTGGAGTTAGTGACAAGTCACGTTCTTTGCATGTCACCGTGTCGAGGCAGGTTTACAACCAGGAAACATAGTTGTGATATTTTCAGAATTGTTTGTTGTGCCCTAAAATTGGAAAATTGTATGGCGCGTGGTACTTCGTAGAATATGCAGCAGCGGCGTCCCGGTTTTAGCTAAGCGTCTGACGTTTTCGATATAAAAGTACCGCTGAAAATATCCTGGTAATGTATAATGCACAATGTCACTTGGGTTCCTCTTCACGACTGTCGAACGTGAACCCCACGTCCGATATTGCCTTTGGCGATCATGAAATATTGCCCAGGAGGAGATACACTGTAAAAAAATTTCCGTATATATACGGAAATGTACAGTAAATATACTGAAACGCAATCCGTGATGATAAAAAACGGAATTAAGTCCGTAAATACAAAACACGGAAAGTTGCCTTATTTGCTATAGCTTCGGGTTGCAGTGGTAGTGTCAAGCCCACACGAAGCATTCGTAAATATTCGTTTTAACCAAGTTTACCTGTGTTCTTAATTCATATTGACTATGAAACAAATACTAACAATTTATGTATAAAATATAATTTAAGTTTAATTACGTCGAAAAATATTCCCTTACCAAAACATACGTGGCGAAATTTTTCAAAGATTCGATCGTTCATAAACGGATTATGCTAATAACTTTTAGTTCAACGCTAATTTCGTTGATTAAAAATATAAATTACATGAATTTGAAAACTACATAAGTATCACATTTATCGTGTAATCGCTCTTGATTGAAATCAAAATCAAGCATACTGGATGATTTCCTTATATATATTTTTTAAATACCCATATTCTCTAAGTTTATTTTATAACAATCCCTTGCTCATGTTTTCTGAGAACACGTTTCAAAGAAGCAGCTCCGTCTTTTACTAAAGAAATGTCTAATTTTGTATTACTTTTGCATTACTTTTGTTGCTATAACCGTAAAAGGACCAGACTCAAAATTATGATGCTATTAATTGCAGAGTTCTTTAGGAAGCTGGAATTGCCTCTTAAAAATCCCGTCCATTGAAAAATTTCCTACTTAATTGAAACAGGGCTGAACTAATAAACGCCAACAAAGACTGCGCTATGTCGTAAATTTCAAATCTAAATTTATGTTTCACACCTTATTGGACGCAAATCAAAACGAACCCTTAAAGTAAGATGTCGGTCACCATAATGAATCATTACTATCAATCTACAAAATGCCCTTATACGTTCTAGAATAAGTGTAAATAGATTTACCATGAAGACTAAATGGAGTGCAGAAGAATTTATCAATACCTGTTACTGCAATTTACAAACGAACACATCTTAAACACTAGTTATAGGCGATAGTTTGAATCTGTAACAAAAAAATATTATACTCCTATAATTTTTGGAACGGGGTGACAAATATTCCATTTAAAAAAATGTATGCATTCCCGGGAACTTAAATCACGTTATGAGGCTTTATTGACTGCCCTTTCCCTGTACTTCTCATTCAAAATCACGTTACGAAAGTAAAACATGTATATGGCTGATTTATTGTTAGTTAAACACTTTCGAATCAACCTATGAAAATATACTTGCTCATATTTACCCTAAAAACTGACTATGAGAGCTTATCGAACTAAGAGACGTAACTTCACTTCTTATGTTAGCAAAATTCCTGGTTATTGGAATCAGTTTACTTTCTACACAGTGGAGTAGGTTAATTAACGTAATTTAGTTTTTGACGATTTTAAATGCTGTGTTTCGAAATGTTTCAATCTAGCGTTTTGTTTTTACTTATATAACATTTCCAAATGCCACGGCGTTCAACTGTAAGTAGACTCCACTGCAGCAGTAACTTTAGTTAAACACTTAAACGTGAAATCATAAATACGAAACAGGAAACCCTCGTTTTTCTTAAAATAAACCGTAATATTATTTTGAGCACTGCTACCAAAACATTCAACAAATTATTACATAAAGTAAAGTCATCCATTTTATAGAAAAATCGTTTTATCATGCCATAATGTTGGTAATTTTGTTAACAGAAAGTGAAAAACGGAGCAATGAATATAGCCCATTCACAATCACTTCCGACTTTTCTGAAACCCTTGTGAAGTTCTGCTTCCATAATATTCCCTCGTCTAATGCAAACAGAGCTTAGCATGCTCTAGACAATTACACTGAAAGGACAATGCACCGCATTCGTGCGCTCTTAGTGTAATCATATTTTCCATAAGAACTATTTCTTACTATGCCCTGCCAACACACCTGTTTTCTCACTGTTTCGACTCATTTTAACTATAAATGAAATATACAATCATTTATAAACAAAATATCAATAAAATTCCAACTTAACCCAACTTGAATGTTAACACAAGTATGAAACGTTTGCGATGTCTAACATAATTAGGAAGAAACCAAACAAGTCGTACATGGTGAGATTCTTCAAAGGTTTGATTCAAGGAGCGTGAAGAAACCGTCTATATACCATATTTAATCATCCTGAAACCAGTAACCCCCGCCATTCTGATTATCTATCATTCGTGGGAAAAAGACATGACCATTATAGCCACGACTAGTGACCGTTGAAGAGGTATTTCGAACCACACGGAGAGAAAACCGAACGAAATATTTGTTTGTATACGGCCATATATATATTTAGCTGCCTTAACAAAATATATTGTTGAGCAAACATAATTAGAAAAGTTACTTTTGTTCGTTCAACAAAATATGTATTTGAATAAAGAAAATCTCTGTGTTGTGCTAAAAAAAATTAGACTGTCAATTAAATATTTTGTTGAATCAACTGTATATACTTGTTTGGCCATTCATTTGACTAACTTCGTTCGAAAATATAGCGCGAGAGTTTGTTTGTATTTTTTGTGGCAATTAGGATAGTAACCGTGTTTGTTAGTGCATTTATTTGTGCTCAACTATTGTATAAACACTTTAATAAAACAATGCAACAAGAAACTGACAAGTAAAGCTGTAAAACTTTAAATATTTGTTTGCGCACGTTGCTCAATATTTGCAGTATATATTTTTTGAAAACTTTCCGGCGTCAAAAGGTGTCACATTAGCTGAGATGACTAAGGCGTAGCGCTCCGACGCAGGTGATGTGCGGTCGAACTTGTAAAATGTTTTTATATCAGCCCAAACTGTTTAATGTACGTGTAGCCAAATAAATCTTTAGTTGCACCAACCAAATATTACAGTTTGGGGCAAACCAAATGAGAACAACCAAATAACTTGGTCTCAGCAACAAAATATTTCACTGCTCCTATACAAACAAATCATTTGGTTGCACCAAACAAATCTTGTTTGATTCAACAAAACCTTTTTTTTTTTCAGTGCACTGTTGCCAGCGCCGTGTTGACAACGGTGTCGAACATAACCTAAACCTAAACCCAAACACTGGCGCGACGCTGGTCTCTGTTCGAACTGCGAATGCCGACTGAACTTGTATACACATTACACGCTGGTCTCTGTTCGAACTGCGAATGCCGACTGAACTTGTATACAAATTACACGCTGGTCTCTGTTCGAACTGCGAATGCCGACTGAACTTGTATACACATTACACGCGGTTGGCTGGTCCATTTGGAGGCAGCAGACGGGAATGTGCTCAATTCAAGAGCGGGGGCCAATGGAGGTAATGGAAGGCGCGTCAAAGGGTGTGCGAGCGCGCGCGCGCGTACGTAACCATACTTCGCGCCTCAGTGTATATGCAAAGTCTGGAAAGGACCAGTTTTCGTGTCACCGTATATGAGAAAATGTAATCGGCGCACTTTTTTCCCCCGTGTCCTGAAACATATGTAGCATAAAATTGCATCTGAAATGGGATCAATTTAGTAACTCTGAAATGTGCTGGAAATTAAAATACAAGCAACAGAAAAGCGAAAAACCATTAATTCAGTATTTAAGAAAAAAAAAACACCTCGCCTTATGCACTGTTGCACTATTTCTGTAACGAAAAAATTCCTACCTTTGTCAGGCACTGATAAAATTTCTCCACTGTATTTCACGAATACTCGTCACTTTTTTGACGCAGCTGTTAAGAGTGAAAGTTAGAATAATTTATATGTAGTCTATATGCTGTTTCTTCACCCTTTTTTAATCAGACCTTTGAAAAATTCCCCCATGTGTGATGTGTTCAGTTATTTACAACATATTCTACGTATCACAAACGTTTTATACTTGTGTTCATAAAAGTTACTTTTTCTTCTATTAAAATGAAATGTTATTCATATTCTGTCTATAAATTCATTTATAAACAATTTGAATGAAAATCAGAGAGAAAACATGTGTGTTGGTAGCGCCTAGTAAGAAATAGTTCTCATACAATATACTGTTACAACTCAGTGAGCACGAATTCACTGCGTTGTCCTTTCGTGTCATTTTCCAGACTTAGTTAAGCTTAGTTTGCACGAGGCGTAGGAATATCCTGGAAGTAGAATTTTAACAGGGTTTCAGAAAATTATACTCTATTTCCCTCTTACAACTATTTTCAGACCGGATTGTCTTGATTTTAACAAGATTTGATTTTAACACTTACTTCATTTCGGTTTTCACAACGCACGAAGTAACAATTGACAATATTATTATTTTTATCATATTTTATTTTTATTCCATTTTAAATGGCAGAACACGGAACACGAACCACCTGTATACAAAAAAAAAGAGTTTCCAGAGATCGAAATAAACGTGGGCTCACCTTTAAACACCATTTAAGTCGTCTGGATGCTTTTTAATAGTGTATGCATCCGGGCTGTAATAGTCGAAAAATAAAATGTGAAAAATTGTTAAAACCTTAAGCAGTTCGATCTTAACGTTTTACTTATTATCCTGAGGAAAAATATTGCACGACAGTTTTACATATTTGGACGAGGATCTGAGCTATTCGGCCTTCCGGTAGCGACAACCAGCCTAACTCATTATTTGCCTGGCTGTAACCCAGGCCGAATTCCAAAAAGGATGTTCACGATAAAGTGAGCACATTTGAAATTAACCCTAGAAAAAAGCCACTTCCTCTGCCTGCATATGTTTTAACGGGCGCAGTGAATGACATGCGCCCAGTAAAGTTGGTAACTATGGAGGGAGATGTAGTTCCGTAATTATTTAACGACGAAAAATAAGTGTTAGGTAACCATTTGTAATATCTTCAATTATTTATATCGCTTTCTGTATTTTTTCATGCATCGAAGTGTAAAAATGAGGAGATTTTTATAATAATTTCACAATTTCACTTGACCGACGCATGAATAAAGTGATGAGTCCCATGGCAATGTTAATTTTACATAAGGCCGAAGAACACACAACGAGTATACAAGTATATCTTAAGCAGGGCTTTCAAAAGTGCTCATTTTACCGTGAACAGCCAATACTTATATATATCGCTGGTCAGGGATTTCAGTATCTGTCAGCTTTCATTACGATACTGCTGAGAGCACTGATGAGAACAACCAATTATGTGTTTACGGGCTTTCAAAATATCATCCAGTAGGATTCCAGAAAGTTTACCGGGAACTTTGCCTGGAGTTCATCAGAAGTGTAGGGTCAATATGAACACAGTGACGGGTGATTAAATCTGCGTCGTGGAGTTAACAGTTAAAGTAAACGTATTACATCAACGACTGAATGTACATTTATATTAAAATATCCTATGTAATAAGGAGACGGTCTCTGTCTGTCTGTCTGCCTTTAATACTTCTAAGTCCCTTGAAACTCAACGGAAGGTCTTCAGATTTTGCAGAGCGAATACTTAGGGTCAAATACAGGTCAAGCTCGAATTCCAGCAAGATCAGATTACGCAATCATTACCTTTTGCCCTAAAAACTCAATTTTTTAATTACTTTTTTCCTATGAAAAGTTTTGTATTAATGTATCGAGAATATTGCATAGAGATATGAAGGTGATGGAATATCATTTTTGTTTATTTTTAATGTCTCGCTTCAATTTTGTGTTAATTTCCAAGTGGAGCCACAGTGGCTCAGTGGATAGAGCGATTACAAGTGGGGCCTTAGTGGCTCAGTGGTTAAAGCGATTCCAAGTGGGGCCGCAGTAGATTAGTGGATAGAACTATATCAAGTGGGGCCACAGTGGCCCAGTGGATATATTTATATATATAGTATATATATCCCCATTTGATATATATATATATATATATATATATATATCAAATGGGGCCGCAGTGACCAAATGGTTAGCGCTATTTCATGTGGGTCCTTAGTGGCCCAATGAATAGAGCAGTTCCAAGTGGGCCGCAGTGGCTTAGTGGAGTGGAATATATTCAATGTTGAGTTAGTTTCACATTATTTTTTTCAGTCTTTGTATGATAACAAAAATTTGTAACATCATAACTGTTCTAGGCACGTGACAATCCTAAAAAAAAAAAAAAACAGATCACGTGCTGGGCCCCTAGTAAATTAGAAAGACTGACACTTAACATCTTAACTGTCGTATACTTACAGATGTCACATACGGAGAACAATTTTATTTGATAATTAAATCCGCGTAAAATAAACGTTCTTTGAGTTTCATTAAGATCGAAGTAAAGCAACTGCCAATGGAGCACTCCACCCTATTATACAACGTGAAGAAGTAATAAAAAAAAGTGGTACAGATACCATAAATATTGTCAGAAATGTGCGATTTATGCTGTATATGAAAGAAGGAAGTATATATTTTTAACATTATAAAATATTTTACTAAAAAATACTTTTTAAATATATATATATAATCTATTAAAATAGTCTCTATTTTTCAACAAAGTTTAAGCAAATTTTCATTCGGGATGCTTCAGAAAGCATAGTTTGCAAGAAATCCTTCGTCTTGGAACATCATCATAATGTTTTCTATGAATGTTGGTAAGAGAATTATAATTATAACGAAGGAAAAATATATATAATTGATTTTTTATGCGTCCATTTGTCGCAAACATTTATGGCTGAAACTGACGTAAATAAAGTTAATTATAGCATTGATACGATACATTATTACTATGATTTTATTTCATGCGATCACAGTAAACACTATGACGATATTCCACGAAGAATATTTTCTTGCAACTTATGGTTTTTAAAGCATCCAAAATGGAAATTTGCAATAATTTTTTTTAATGCATACAATGTTAATAGAAAATTTTTTATATTTAAAAAGTGTATTTTAGTAAAATATTGAATAATGTTGCAAAATATATACACAAATTTCTTCTTTCATATACAGCATAAATTGCACTTTTCTAGCAAATTTTTATGGTGTCTGTGCTACGTTTTTATGAGTTTATTCACATTATATAGTTGGGTAATGACACCGTTTAGTGTTCCCCCTGGAGTGGGAAAAGGGGTAGGGCATACTTAGTGGATACTTGCATGGGCCCGCTAGTACTGATGAATACTGTCTTGATATCTTGGAGTTAGTCAGCACTATATAGTTGGGTAATGACACCGTTTAGTGTTCCCCCTGGAGTGGGAAAAGGGGTAGGGCATACTTAGTGGATACTTGCATGGGCCCGCTAGTACTGATGAATACTGTCTTGATATCTTGGAGTTAGTCAGCACTATATAGTTGGGTAATGACACCGTTTAGTGTTCCCCCTGGAGTGGGGAAAGGGGTGGAGCACACTTAGTGGATACTTGCATGGCCCCGCTAGTGCTGATGAATATCTTGAGTTAGTCAGCACTATCGGAATTAATCCCTTGCATGTTAACACAGGGCGTATTTTAATTTGCGAAACTTACAAGATAGATTATTTTGTGACGATAGTCGTGCTCGTCATCGAAAGCATAAGGTCGCCCCGCTATGCGCTCTTGCGGCGGCTTTTAACACTGAATAGGTAAATCAACAGAATCACGTGAGCTTACTGAATCTCTCATTGGCTGTGCGATGCTCCGGGAACGAGCCTCGTGCTTATTCTACGCTGCGGAATCTTTCTGACTGGCTGTGCTGAAGTCTGGCAGGTTGATCGCCGTGCGCCGACTGGCGAACCACGTTCCACTTTATCGTAGGCAAGCGAGGATATCTTTTTGACATGCACAGCTGAAGTTTGTGTTCAATACAGTAATTTTGCCATGAATACGCCTTTGAATTTGCGACCATAGTGTGAGGCAATCCACAAAATCCGATGATAAAATCGGGGGATACAGTTTGGCATTCCACCTCCGAATCTATCGTCTACATTCAAAATTCAATTACACCACTCGATTGCCAAAGGATCAAAGAATATGTTTATTTGAGTGAGGGTTGCGAAGCATCGTGAGCGATGGGAAAGGGGGGAGGGGGCGCCGAAATTTTGAGTTCATTTCGCCGCGTCTCATAACTTCCGCGTTGTGTAATTTTTGACAAGGAGAAGCTACGACGCTCGTTTAAATTACAATCGACAGCTCTCGTCAAGATAAATAGATTGCGTGTATAAAAACATGTGTGTGGTGTGGTTATGGTGAAATTGTACGAGTTTAATATAAAACGTTAAGAAAACCTAACACAATTTCGGCCTATATTTCCATAGATACCCATAGAACCCCATATGATAGAGTGAAGCGGTGCCGGGAACGTAAAAATAAATCAAGACGTCCGCGCGCGTAAACGTAGACATATTCACGCAAAACAAAAGGCCGTGTCCCCAACACAGCCAAAAACAATTTTTTTTTGTTCTGAATTTTTTAAAGTTTTTCATTCAATTTTGCATGCTTAGCAGAGTGGGGAGAATTGAGAGATATTCGAGAGGCTCTTAACATCGAGTTCTTGAGAGCCGATAAGGTGAGTGTGGAGCAACCCCGGAATGAAAGGGCGGAGAAACGGGAGATCCCCGAGAAAACCCACCGACCAGTGACATCGTCCGGCACGATTCCCCGCTTGCGAAAAAACCGAGACCGACCCTGCCGGTAATCGAACTCGGTTCGCCTGTGGTGAAAGGGGAGTAGTCGAACTACTACCCCAACACGGCCCCATGGATGCGTAGTCCGCTTACCTCGTCTATCACTTTTAGGGTACGTTTGTGCCTTTCCAACATACAACCCGTAAGATATTTCCCCTGGTCTAGAATCATCCCGTATCATCTAAAATCCGTTTCATGATTCATTTATTTGGTTATATGGCGTAGCTCGTGCCGTTGTATGAAATCTATACGTTTTAAATATCCACACAAGTTTTTCGTAATTTCTAGTGATGTAATTTTCCAGTATCTTTTTCTTCCTGTCGACTTCAATTTCCAGAGGAAATTTGCAGTTCTTCCGCAGTTAAAATTAATTAAAACTTTTAGAGTCTAACTGGGACTGGCACCACTCAGATATTTCTCCCCCTCCCCCCCCCCTTGCTTAACATAATAAAACAGAACAAAATGAGTTTGCTCTGATTTCTTTCGGCGTGGTGGCAGCACCTCAGATGTTATTATTATTAGATAATCCTACTGCATGACCCTTTATTTACAGTAATTGAGAGATACGGCGCAGTGGCAATATACCGGGCTCGCATCCGTCAGCTACCCTCATTCCATTCTCGATGCGGACATCTTGATTTCAGTTTTCCGTGTCTTTTTAAATCACTCCAAGCGAATGCTCAGATTACTGTTTGATATAGGCTGTTCGCGGTAAAATGAGCACTTTTGAAAGCCCGGCTTAAGATCTACTTGAATGGACATTGCGTCTTCTTCCGCCCCATGCGAAATTAACATTGCCATGGGCCTCGTCACCTTATTCATGCGTCGGTCAAGTGAAAGCGAGAAATAATTACAAAAGAAATTATTGTGCAAATTTGCTCAATTTAACGCTTCGGTGCATTAAAAAATGCATAAAATGAAGAAAAAATTTTAAGTTATCACAATTGGTCATCTGACACGTTTTATTCGACGTTAAGATATGGAATTACTTTCCATTCATCGTTACCAACTTAACTGGTTACATGTCTCTCAGTTCGCCCGTTAAAATCTATGCCGGTAGGGAAGGTGAATTTTTCTAAGGTTGATTTCAAAAGTGCTCACTTTATCGTGAACAGTATATACAAGCGATGGCTCGTTCTTACCAAGTTCCTAACTTTCCTAGACACAATTTCCGTCCGTAGAGACCTCATTGTCGAAGATACTTTAAACATGACATTAAAATAATACTTATTATGCCGCAAAGTAATTCGACATTCACTCATATATTTTCGAAGGTATTAAGTCGTAACAGGTGACAGACTGAACTCACAGATGCTGTGTCTATTTCTCTTGAAGAAGTACAGTAGTACAGACGGCTGTTGCAGGCGAATATGAGAGCGTTGACGCATCTCATGAATGCTCAAATCTTCAGGTAAGTTACTTGATCGTGGATAATATCGTCGATTTTTCAGGGATTTTTTGGTTTACATTCATTTCACCCTTTTTTTTTTTTTTTTCAATAGCACTTATGCGGGGCATAATGTTTCAAGTTGCAACAGAATTAGTTACTTAGCTCGTCCCCCCCCCCCCCCCAAGCCTTAAATGTTGCATTCCTGTAAAAGTTTTTCTCCAACAATGTACTTGAAAACCAGTGAGATATTACTTTATTTCTTTAACTATAAAAGTTGGTGCTGCAAGATTTTTCTTCAGAAAATTATATTTAAAAATTACCTAAGTCAATGAAGAGTTTGGAATTTTTGCATTGGTTCCCTTTTGTGCGCGTTCGGTATTCTTCCGCTGAAAATAAAAATTAATATAGCGGTGGACCTAATGAGTATTATTCGAACCTGATCAAGTAATGCTGAGAAATTGTTAGGAATATTAGTTTGTTGTTGTTAAAGCCAACGTCTCCTTATTTCAAAATACGTTAAAAAATCGACCACCTGTTAGCCCCTTTTAGTCTTTATTCAGGAAATTACTTTGCTGATTTTTAAATATTGTTATCTTAAACAAAAAAATAAATATTCATAGATAACTTGTATTTACGATGCACATTAACTTAGTTTATTAATAATCATAATTTACAGCAAATTCATTACGAGAAATACTAGTGTTAAAATGTGTGTGCTTCTGTTGGGGTGTAAGTAACGTGATACCTAAATCAGCTCGCACTCTACTGTATCCACGGAAATTTATTCAAGACATTTTTTAATCGCCCCGAAATTAATTTCCGAGTGGTACAGCTGGCTAAAAAAGAAAAAAAAAAAAGTTTTTTTTTTTTCGAAATTTTTTCTTTGTGAAAAAATTAATACTTTTAGTTAGCATTATGCAGTATAGGAACGCAATTCATTGAGAGTTATTAATATTTAATAACTTTCAAATTCAGCTCTTAAATTAAAAATTTTGATGACATTTTTATTGCTGAATGGTTGTTTTGCTGTTTGCCATTTTTATAAAAAAGAATACTCAGTTATAACGTAACGAGAGCTTAGCGAGTCATTAACAAATATCTTGTGAAAGTCGCTTCAGGTAAGAACATTATATTTTAGGAATGTTGTTTTATTACTTCGTAAGTTTAAGATTTGAAACGTTATATTTCCCTTGATCATTAAACCTATGTTTAGTAACATAAATTTACTTTTTTCCGAGATTATAATAATAATGCATGTCTTCAAATATAACGCAGTGTAGTATTTGTCAACGGTGGTTTATAAATTCCCGGTTATTTTTCAAAACGCCCCACACAGATCCATAGCATACCCGGAATTAAAACCGCTGAAATTTTAGTACGAATTTAAAGACTAAGTTAAATCGGCCACTGAGACAGCATTTATGCAATGCAAGAGAAATTGCTGTTTTAAACAGTCAGTCCTTAGGAAAGTGCAGGAGAATTAATTATTTCTGTGAATTTATAGAGGCTCCGTAAGGTACTAAACCTGTCAGCAAAAGACTAAACAGATGTACGACGCGCGCCTTCGTTCAAGCAAGTATCGACTTACTGTCTTATCTTATTTTTATTCTGAAATTCACTGTGTTGATCACATCAGTCGTATTGTTGACCGACAGTTCTGAACTGTCACGTTCCTTCGCTCGTTTTCAGACCGTACGATACTGCTTCCATAAATCTTATGCATTATGTTTCTTGGTTGTCGTGTGTGTGTGCTGGCATCCTGATGAATGCCGCTTGATCACAACAGAGAGCTTACGAGAGTAACTTTTTTTTAATCTACGGTGGTGGAACATATACGGGTTTTTTTGGCAGCATAATATTAATGCCTTGCATGGCCTCTGACGTGGTAAATATAATGGGGCAGCTTTAGAGTGTTCCGTTATTAATAACTTTTCAGCCAGAGTAAAAGCTTTTGTACGCTAACCCCAGTTTTTTTTTGTATAATCGTAGAGGTTAGAGACGGACGCTCAGAATACATGAACGATATATTGCCTCAGTGATAACGTAACTCGAGTATTGTAAAAACAGCAGAGGAGATAAATTATGGAATCGTATTTCTGATAGCTAGTAGCCTTTGTCTTCAACTCGCATACTTTAAGGGGTAGGCAGCCTAGATTACTTGGAATTAGCTCAGTAATGATTGATTATATTTGTGCAACAACTGAACTAGCGTATTAATATGGCACGGGGCATGTCAAGCAGAGTCAACTAAGCAAAATTGTGAACTATATATTTCGTGCAAACCTTTAACTTTAAACAAAATAGTTTTTATGTTTCGCAAGGCGAGATCGCTTCTATTTTAATTACTTTTATTAATTATAAGTGCATGCGGTATCAAGTTACCATTATAAAATGGTTATCGTAGGTAGAGTATTATTATATTACTTTTACATTCGCCAACGGGAAGAATTTAGAAATCATTTAAACACCAGCTGGTGTTTACGAATACCATTCATTAGACTTCTCTTTGAATATATCTTCTCTTTTACACGTTATTTTACTATAGTACACTTACGGACTAAAATGTGGAGCTCCTAGAAGCGGGGACAATGAAATGAAATCCCACGTGTTGAGAGATCATGTGACCGTTCTTACAATCTCATATCACATGGATAACCGAGTTAGCAGTACAGGTGATTTGATAGTCCCTTGTCAGTATTACGTAGTACCCCATCGAGCCTTGATTCATGCACCGAGCCTAAGCGGTCCCGAACGGAGTCGTAATGCCATTGTATCACTACTTGAGGCAAGTCATCACACATCTGTTGTAACTGGACAACGATAGGTCGGCGTCAGTTCGGGGGTAATACCCGAATAGATACCACACATTTCCGTCGGGGACAGATAGGAGGACCTTGCTGGCCACAAAAGTACCTCAACATACTGACATTCCTCAGACACATGTGCGGTTTGTTGACGAGTTTTGTCTTGTTGAATGACTGTACCAAGCTGCTGTCTCATGAGTGGTAACATGTGAGGTGCAAAATGTCGTTTACTGACTGTTAGAGGCGACAAGAAGTGATGCACTAGGTATCTCCAAATCATGATGTCAGAAGTAATGCCGGCGTGTCTCTTTGCGCCATTTACAAAATGTGCCCCCCAACCCCTTCTGCATTACAATTAGCCAACCGACTGTCATATGTGGTACCGGAAAACCGAGATTCATCGCTGAGCAACGCAATTCCTCTTTCATTCCATGCCTAACCAATTATGGCATCACTCCAAATGTCGTCTAAACACTGCTATTGATGGCATCCTACGCATGGGACAATAAACACGTAGCTCAGGTTGATGCTGGTCGCTAAGATGTGGTGTAGGATGTCAAACTATTGTTCATAAAATGTGTTCTGATGACAGGCACCGATGTCATTGGTTTTCATAATGTTTGGCGCACCATACGGCGATCTTCCTTTGGCATGGTCTTTCTTGTTCGATCGGAAACTTTATGCATTGTGTGAGTGCTCTTGCACATCATTGGTCATAACATAAGGCCACTGTGACTTCGGAGTGCCCCATATTCCTGACAGTTGCACGTTACGTCCACCTGGCCTTGTGCAGACCCACAATTCATCCCTTATCAAACTCCATCAAGTGCTGGTAACGCTGTGTAATGCGCCAACGAGGCGTTTCCTGTGTTACGTGACCTCGGCTGCCCAACACTACGCACACGCCTAGTAAAGGCTGTTCTCGATAAAGTGAGCACTTTTGAAATGAAACCTAGAAAAACGTCACTGCCCCTGAATGCATATATTATAATGGGGGCACTGAGTGACATTTGCCCAGTAAAGTTGGTAACGATGGAGGTAAAGTAGTTCCATATCTTGACATTGAATAAAAAGTGTTAGGTAACAATCTGTGATAACTTAAATAATTTCTTTATCTTTCAGTTTTTTTATGCATGTAAGTACAAAAATGAGCAGATTTGTATAATATTTACTCTTATAATAATTTCACAGTTTTACTTGACCGACGCATGAATAAAGTGATGAGGCCCTTAGAAATGTTAACTTTACATAAGGCGGATGAATACATAACTTGCATACATGTATATCTTAAGCAGGGCTTTCAAAAGTGCTCATTTTACCGTGAACTGCCTATAACACTACCGCTGCAATCGTTGTGGAACCATTAATCAGAACTGGTGTTCTAGACGTTACAGGTCATCGCAGTTGTGACCGACACACAGAGACGTCGGTTGTGCTCTGGGCCCAACTAGCAGCACCCAGATAACACCCGCTCTCTCAACGCATCAGTACCATTGTTCCCCTTCATCGTCGCTAGGGTGCAGGAAAACCGGAAGCAACCATTTTAAACCAGAATGAATTATTTTGGGAAACCCCTTTTTGTTTTCTCCGTTTTATTCCTTGTGGGATGGGAATAACCTCCCCAAATTATTTTATGACGGTAGTCGACTTTTTATAGGCCTAAATTAATACAAATGTTGATATAATCATACAATCAAGTGATTACGTGCGCTATAAAAATATGTGTCAATTTCATATAATATTTAAGTTTCAATAATTACAATTTTTCATTCCAATTAAATGCTTATTATGGCGTTACGGTGCCCAAAACTTGCAAATCTGTGTAAATGCAAAAATACTATAAAAATGCTAAAAGTGATAACAAAAATGACTTTAAAAATATATTTATCCAGGAATATAAATATTTTAATTACAATTCCCTCAAAAGCTAAGTGTCTTTTAAAATCTGGTTAATTCTCAACTTAAATTACAAATCAGGACATCTTGCTGTGTGCAAAGCTACCCCAACTCTGGCCCGTCATATACCTGTAACCTCTATTTATACTGAAAATCCCTTCCGCACAAATATTTTCTGGTATGGTCTTGAAATTCAACGACGGATATTTCGTTATCGTCACAGGCGTAGCCATTCAGGAACAGAGTATTTATTTGAAACTTCTGCGGCGCCAGTAAAACACGTCTTCACTGGCTATGACGTCATATGGGGTGGAAGGGGAGAGAGGAGGGGACATCGCCAGCCGTTTATAAAAGAACACAAGAACTATGAGCTTTGATTTGGGGAAAATAAATGTATTTAAAAAGTCAAATGAGTTTCAGAGACACCCTTCCTGAAAGATTCCAGCTAGTTGAAAAGTGTTTGGGAAGTCCATATCGGTACAAGAGGAAAGTGACTATAGCGACGTCGCAATTCAATCGCAGGTAGACGTCCACAGAGAGGATGTTTGTTCCCCGAGTGAGATTTAGTGTTCCCTCGACTGTGTCATGTAAAGGAGGGGCGAGGGGGTGTTTTAGACGCCTTGGACCTAACCCTTTTCTAATCTCGCGCTCGCATTCACCCTGAGAAGGACACTAGAGTCCAGGGGTCGTGGCGCACAATGGGGGTCCACCGCACACCAATCCTCGGCACTCGCCACCCGTGAGTCTACATCGGGTGGAATGGCGACGGGGGAGGGGTTCCTTGGAGGGGGTGTTCTGGAAGGGTTTGTGGCGTCTCCACTGGGACGAAGTAGAGAAAGCGGCGCCGTTCTCGAGCACATATACTGTATGTATATTATATTTCCGGTTCCGCTTGGGTGCGGTACGGCCCTCAGCCCCATGGCGTCGGAAAGACTCGTGAGTCCATTTCACTTCCTGCGTGTCAACGACTTGTTACTGGCACAACGACAAATCGAGGAACTTTTTACTCTTGATGGAAGGGGGAGGGGTGGGGGATTAAATATGCGTCTCCAAGCCCCTTACTTTTCTCGGCACATTATTAATTTTATTAAGAGAGAGATTTTCCTCAATACAGAGGTTTTCCTCCAACATAATAAACTCGGAATAACTGTTTCGTACAGAACTCGAAATTATCTTCGCAAAATATTTCTCCGGATATTTTGGTCGTGTGTATCATCCTTCTCTGCACCATATCTTCTCATTGTTATCTGTACATTTTGGAGCCAGGTAGTCATGGCATGGGTAGTCCACTTCGTCTGCTTCCTATAGCTTCCCATTCCTGTATAAGTTTTGGTATTCTAGTATCTTCCATTCTTCTTACATGGTCCATTCCAAACTTCTCCGTTCTATAACTTCATACATTTCTTCTTCCACTTCCATTAGCCTTATTATTTCAGTATTCCTTATTTTTTTTATTTTCTTGCAATTCTGGCTGATCTCCAGAAATCCATTTCGAATCTTTTAGAATCACCCCCTCCTCACCCCCCGGATTCCTGACATTTTCAGACATATCGGGGTCACGGTGGTACGGTGGGTAGACCGGAGAACCGGGTTCGATTACCAACGGGGTCGCTCCCTGATATTTGCATTTGGGAATAGTGACCGGCGTTGCCGCGCTGATCAGTGGGTTTTCCCTGGGATCTCCCGTTTCACCCCGCCCTTTCGTTCCGGTGCTGCTCCATACTCGCCTCGCTTCACTCTCGGCTCTCAAGACCTCGATCATAAGAGCCACCCAAATCTCTTCACTGACTCACTCGGACGTAGCCTACTTCTTGTCAATATTCAGCGCAATTAGCCAGCAAAGCTTGTACTTTTAGACGGCCTAGTATACGGTGATCCTGTAGACAACAACAAATACGAAAACTCTAAATTTCTACAAGGTGATTCTCAATTAGACCGACAAACTTCGGGAGGTGATTCTTCACGAAAAAGTAAAAGGAAAACATATGTGACACTTTATACCTAAACCGAATATTAAGGGATGTACGAGCCCTTAAAAAACGAGATTTCATGCCGTATTTGTACAAAATATCGGCTCTTACGTTGAAGGTCACGATAACATACAATAATGTTCCGATAATTGTCATTGTATTTTACTCCGTTGCCGATATTTTCCACAAATACAGTTTAAAATCTCGATTTTTAAGTGTTCATACCTCCCTTAATATTCGGTTTAGGTATAAAGTGTCTTATATGTTTTCCTTTTACTTTTTCATGAATAATCACCTCTCGAAGTTTGTCGGTCTAATTGCGAATCATCCTGTATATATTGGCTGTATTCTGTTTCCTAATTATGGTTGTCTACACGTAACCACCTTTTATTGCAATTAAATCTGAACTGTCAGACCTGATGTCTATATTTAATATGTGATTTTAATCAAACTTAAAACATGTATGACGATATTTGTGTAGGTTTATTTCAAAAGACTAAAATGAGCCAGGTTTCACCAATTAATACTACACGATGAGCGTACATTAGAAAATTTACGATTAATTCGTTTTTTTATCTCAAATCGTTTCTAATGTTACAAAATAAACATAATTGTAAGGCTGTTTTTTTTTTGGAAGATTCGATTCCTTAATAATATATGTGCGTCAATCGTCCTTTGACTTTTTTTTTCACAATCTGCAAAAGAACGTCAAGCAACGTTTTGACCTGTAGTTCTGGATAACGTCGTATGGATGCAAAGTAATCTTTTTCTAGTTTAGGTAAACTATTTTTCGTGCCTTAAGGGTCTTGGACACAAAAATTTATTTTATATTTCTTTCACACACTGTAAAACTTTTATACGTTACCAGTAATTTCTATTTCCTCACAGTGTTTTTTCAGTGCGTAGTTTTTACATAAATAATTGGCAAAGTCATAATTTGACTGTTTTAAAAATGTACAAATAAAGAAAAATTATTTATATGCAAAAATGAGATAATTCACACAAAAACAAAATGCCAAGAGATACTTGGAATCTGTGAAATCGCACTAGAAAATATTTGTGCAATTTAGAAAAAATTGCCGAAATTAACAAATTCTTGCTTATATTTGATCTATGGCTTTCTGTAAAATTTATTTAAATAATTTTTGCTAAGCATACTTTAAAATGAATTAAAACAAAGCCTTTAGTCTCTTGTTAAATTATGATACAAAGTCTTTTATATTCTCCTTTATATAAAATTAAAAAAATTTAAAAATTGTATTGATTCAAAAATCTATTTTGTAATTTAACAAATCTGTATTACTTAAATACATTTTTTAAAATTTATGAAAAAAATATGTTATAATTTACTACTTTCCATTGCGCTCTACCCAATATGCATAAAAAATGCTAATTTAGACGTTATATAGCAAGATTCAAATTACGTATTTGTCAAGTATTCTTGCTTTAATCTTTTCATTAGCCTCATGTATAAATTCAGTATGAGTTATAGTTTCTTATTATTTTTTATGTAAATCTTATTTAGCTACCCGATCGTTGTGATGAAGTGCAGTTATGCGTGATTTTCTGAACGTTTTTTATTGTTGATTTATTTGTGAGCGTTGGTTGAAGTGGGCGCGTTTTCAATGGTTTTGTAAGCATGTCTGAAATTAGCTTTCAGATGGGGGTAAGACAAGCTGTCCAATACAATCAATAATCAGCGTGACAATAGTAGTATTCGTTATGCATATAAGAGTGATAAAAAGTATGTTTTCCCTGGTTTCTCAGCGACACAGTTTCTCTTCGTCTATTAAGACTAATTTAATCCAACGGTGCGTCATATACATTATATTTTATATTTTTGTTTTGTAAGCTGTCCCAAAAATTGAGTAGTATTTTTTTCCCAGCAGTTAAAGATTATAATTAGTTAAACGCATTTAATGTATTCCTTCAATACAATATAATTACAACTTAACAGGTAAACCGTATTTAAATTATAATCTTATGTCTATTAGTTAAGTCGTTCTGAAAACGACTTCAGTGGTTATAATCGTTGCAATAAATAAATATATATATGTGTGTGTGTGTATATATATATATATATAAGGAAAAACTGACTGACATATTAAGGCCCAACCTCAACTATTGGTCGTAGAAACATGAAATCCGGATAAAATATTTATTATGTATTGCAGGCAGCCACTAAGGAGGGAATTTTTAAAATTGAACACCTAAGGGGGTGAAATGGGGTTATATATATATATATATATATATATATATATATATATATATATATATATATATATATATATATATATATGAATGCTGCGTCTGCTGATGTAATCTGAGCCTTTACGACAAGCTGTATTTTTTTTTTTTTTTATAAAAACCGACGTTATGAAAATGTATGTAATAATACGACACTGGAAAACTATTAACAATGCAGCTTATTTACGGGAACGCCCTAAATTACTTATATAAGCTATCTTATGCAATCTCGGATAGGGCTTATGTAATATGGAATAAAAATTAGTTGTGTCGAAATTCTCTACTCGCTCAGGATGATGACATTTTTTAAATTGTGGTTTACTTGACAATCTGTGTGAAAAATTCCTGATTGACAAGATACATCTACGTAAGCGCTCTCTTTTTTCCATTTTAAACTGAAAAAAAAAATTGTGGCCGATACAGAATGTTTTGTTGGTATACACATAGCCAAATTGTTTTGTATGGTGAAAACAAATTTTTATACTTGTCACCACTAAACATGTGTGGCCTCTATAAATGAATTTTGTAGTGGTTAGAAAATAATTTTTCCTAATCACAAAATTATTTAGTTGTGTGTGTGCCAACAAAACATTTTGTAATAGCCGCAAAGTAATTTTTTTTTTCAGTGTAGTTACACTTCTGACTTCTGAATTATACAATAGATTGTGAAGAACAAATTCACCGAAATACAATAAATATACAATTTGCGTACCGCGCTGCTGGCATAAAGCGAGGGCTAATAATAGTTGAATATTTTTCTTTGGCTTCTAAGAGGGAAAATAGCTTTTGAATATTTTTATTTGGCTTCTAAAAGGGAAAATAGCTTGTACAGATTCACTTCGCTGCAGAAAGCTTCACATTCCGTATCCTGCAGGTCATATGAGCCCAACACACTAAAAGCTTTAGTATGTATATTCGATTTTCTCACACCACACTTTCCGAAACCATTTAGCCAATCCTCTCTACAGGGAGTGAACCGCACATTTAGTGGCTTGGATTTTTTTCCCCCGCGCAATTTAGTCGGTTCTCTTCAGCTCAGGTAGCAGACAGCTTGCGGCTTTGGGGCAGACATTCTATACCACAGAAGAAATACATTTCAAGGCGTTTGTTGCAATACACGCCTTACACCCTCAAGTTTAACTCTTTAGGACACAAATTATGCCTGCAATTTTTACGAAGTTTGGAACACTCCCCACATGAATTTTACCCCCTTTTCAAATTTAGCATCGCTGACCTTTACTCGAAACCGTAAAATACCAACAGTTGAACTGTATTTGTACATACGTCAACCTTACTTACACTGTCCATAAGTTTGTAAATGTGTTTTACCTGGAATCGCATCTGCTCGTTATGTAGTGATTTAAGACTACACTTGCGTGAATTTTTATCTCTTGTCAACTTTAATTATGATTAGTCCATGCAAAGATAACACGCTAGGAAAATATTAAGTGGCTCTGTGAAAGACAGACCTGGTCTTAAAAAAAAAAAAAAAAAAAATTGAAACTCTGTGGCATCCGTAACTACAGTGCTTTCTCAGCCGCGAAGTAACAGTTTGCAATAATTGTTGGTATCTTCAGCTAGTAAACTTCGCCACTATCATCATCTCGATGTCCCCATGCATTCATGGTAATCCACATTTTATTTTCTGTTACGTATCTTTTAAATTGTTTTCTTCATGCGCGTGGGTGTTTGATATCGTTTAAAGAATCTTTCAACTTATACGTGTTTCAACCGATTATTTTCCAGTAAGCACTCAGATATATATATATATATATATGTGTGAGTGCTTACTGGAAAATAATCGGTTGAAACATGTATAAGTAACATATATATATATATATATATATATATATATATATATATATATATATATATATATATATATATATATATATGCTATTTATGTTTCCCATGGCTACGTTTCTTCGTAATTATAATGCGCAAATTATAAAAAACATCAGTAGAGTAGATTGCAAGAAAGTCCGTTTACTTGCATATAGTTCAC
Organism: Dryococelus australis; assembly: GCA_029891345.1. Taxonomy (NCBI): domain Eukaryota; kingdom Metazoa; phylum Arthropoda; class Insecta; order Phasmatodea; family Phasmatidae; genus Dryococelus; species Dryococelus australis. The sequence goes on along the minus strand of CM056996.1, from coordinate 216,099,903 downwards.
GAAGTACGCTTTTACGTTGTATATTGTAGCAAAATCAATGCCAAGAACTTATAGGTCTATACGATGTAAATGAATAACGCTGAAAAACCCACTGCTGCAGGTTCGTCATGAAACATAATATGTTATACGGGCCCAACTGATGTTATGGTCTAAGTAATTCTGATGGGCAGTTAAACAAGTTACACCTTCGAAGTTGGATACAGAACACGAGTTTATTTATAGTACTACAAGGAAAGTATTTATGTTGTAGCATATCATTTTCAGGTAGTGATTTGTACGAATATTTGAAACAACTGATAGAATGACCTGTCTCAGCCAGTAAATTGTTTCATGGAAGCAACTGAAGTTGCCATTTTTACTCTCCATTTTTTGCATTACTTTTCATAACCTAGAAGAGGAACTGCATTTTTAATTATATGCAATAAATTAGCACAACAGAATTAATGAAACATTTTTTTTCCAAAGTTATTACTCTAAACTCCATGGTTTCGGAGGAATTCGCCCATAAGGGTTTCGAAAAAGCATGTTAGCTGGCAATATGTTTTTTTTTTGCATGTCGTACATATGGCCTGGTTTATGCTACTACGTATTCTCAGGTTGCCTACGTGCCACTCTTCGATTTTAAACAAGTTTAAGAACTCCTGAAACAAATCAAGGTTTAGTGTTACATAACAAAGAAATTTTTTATTGAATTTATTGTGCCCATTAACTATCCGTTTTATAACTAAATTAGACTAATATCGTAGATCTTTGCTCAGGTGAGGGTAAAACAGTAATTTTATTACATGTTAAATATAGTCTGTTTTATTTACACTAAAATTATATTTCTACTCCAGCCAACGGCAAATAACATCCTTAATATTTTTCGTCTCGAACAGGAACAATTCTGAATTCTGACGGGCCCTAAGTATACTAGTGTAATACATTTTAATATATATCTTATGTGTTTTTCTTACTACATTTGTTTTGGAATTTTTTCTTTTTTATTTCTTTCCAATTTGTCGTGTAAGTGCATTTTCAGAGGTCTCGAACAAGACTGAAAGCCAGGAGCTGGAGGAGGCTCTTTATAGTTTGGCTCAAGGGTATATTGCCTGTGGTTGGCTGTTTCAGGTAGCAAATGAGAGAAATAAAAACATATGTAGTTTTTCTTTCCGTTCGTCCAAGGAATATGAGACCGCATAAGCAGAGTTTTTTTTTTTTTTTTTTTATCTTAATAGACGCAGACTTGTTGAAGACCTCTAAAGATGCCTGATGCAAGGTAGGCCTACGGCGAAACGTCGGCTACAGTCCAGAAGCCAAGACAACAGGACTGACTTTAGCCGCGAAAGCCTGTGCAATCCTCTTTTACTCTACTAAATAGTACGTGTTGTAGTGTCTACAAGTTTGACAATGTTTTGTACAAATATAACATTATTATTCCTTGTGGTGTAGTGAATAGCTCCCGTAACAGGACGTTGAATATAGAACTAACCAGGGGACTCGCCCGCGGAATCCACGGTCTAATCCACCATCGGTGAAACAGGTAATTGTACGAAATAGTATTTATGGTACAGTCTTGTCACGGAACTCCGGCACGTGTTCGCTCGCGCCTATTGGCGCTCGCTCATCCGGACTTGCAGTTGTAGAGGGAATAATGTTAAAATTATGGCATATTTAATAATAGTGGTCGGTATATTGGACCGACATGAACCTACGTTAGCGTATTTGAAATCTGGGGAGTGTATGTTTATTATGATACGAATTTCGAAATTATAGTATAAAATACCAAAACTATAGTACCCCACGCCATAATTATGGCACATGGAAATTGACTCGCGTTACTTTGTACCATAATTATGGTACATATAATGGTACCCACTTATGGTAGGCAAAGTTACCCAAAAGGGCCTTATCTGTTTTAGGGCGGATAGAGGGGTTAAAAGAAAGGAAAATACCAAATTCCAACCAAATACGATAAAAAAAATTAGCCATATAGCACCTACAGAAGGCGAAAAAGGGTGTGAAGGCTGAACATTTTGGTTTGGGGTTGTGAAAGTTTTAAGGGCATATCTTCCCATTGGGCGAGGGTAGGGTATAGAATGGCAACCCTCCCTCAAGTCCCACGAAAATTCGCCGAAAAACGCGCCTTCCAGGTCGAAAAGAAGGCGAAAATTGACCCTCCCCCCCCTTCCGTCTTTGCATATCCTCTCAGGGTTGTTGGTTTGAAGACGGGATGAGGAGGGCGGGGGGGGGGGGGTTGGGGCGTCCACAGAGGAAGGTCCAAAGGTTTGCAGAAATTTGGTTCCAGCTCTCTATACGATAATTATGGTACATCCAAACCCAACTTTTATGGTTAAAGCCTGGTGGGGCGGTCGGCAACCATAACTCACTCCCTTATCCATGGGGCACTATCGATACCCTCTAAGCCCACCCCCCCCCCCTTACAACCGTTTGGGCGTAAAGTGTTTGACGCGGCAAACTGTCATTCTTGATTAAAAGTATTGAGTCTCCTTATTCATTACCAACATGATTGTAGGTAAGTTGACGTATGGCTTGGCATCTCTTCGACAGGGTCTCATTATATTTGGAACCAGTGATCAGCAGGATTGGGAACGGCCAAGCAAGCGACCATGGGTTGTATTTAAGGAACCATTTCCGGCGTTTGCCTGGGAAATTATAAAAACCCGAATTCAGAATGGCTGGACCGAGAATCGAACCAGTTCCCTCACGAATGCGAGTCCACAACAGTGCGACACCTCGCTCGTTGTGACGTCATTTGTGTCACGTGTAGTGTTTGTAGGGAAAATATTTTAATTAAAATTTGGGTTTTACTGCGAAAGTATTATAGTGAATTGTAAAATTTGCGTTTTATTTCGGATTTTTTAAAAAAAGTTTTCGCGCAGAACCTTTAAAACAAAAAGAGTAGGTAACAAGTAGGCCATGTTTGTAGCACCAGAATTTTGTAGAGGAAAACGAAAACTTACGGCCAGTGTCACTAAAGTGAAAACTTACGCATGTTGCATAAGTAATGTTTCGCCGACAGGTTGTGTGACAACAGGCGCTATATTATGGAAAATATATGGTTTGAAGTCGCAACGACGAAACACGCCAACTCGTTACGCAGCGTAGTTAATCCAAACACACAAGGGGAGAGCTTCTGAGTTGTGGGCTCGACAAACACTTCAGAAGTTGTAGTGTACGTTGCACAGACGTGGGAGACGATGGCGGGGCGCTGAGGGTGTCCGGCAGCTTGTCCGGAGCCTCGAGACACCCCCCCCCCCCCCTGACGTAACGACCAGGACCCTGTAAACACGGACAGCAGGAAGGATGGGCTCGGTGAAGGAGGAATTACACCCCTCCATCGCGCAACTACTTTTGCCGGTGAATTTAAACGCGGCACCTGAGAGAACAAATCCTTCGCCTGGCTCGGCTCATCCGTCAGGTGGCGACTGCTAGCTCGTCCCTCGGTATGAACACAGGCGCTGATAAATCGGCGTGCAGGAGAGAGGCATTGATCTCGAGGCGACGTGGGCTAGACCGCCGGGACCCCAGCCACGTGGTTACTGTAGCCGCCTTTCGGGACCGCTGCCTGCAATCGCGGCACACTGCTCAGCTAGTGTAAGCACCTTGATTCTAACTTGGATCCAGCTTGTCAAGACAAGCCTGTAAGCTTGAATCAAGTTTATCAGGACAAGCCTATAAGCTTGAATCAAGCTTATCAGGAAAAGCCTATAAGCTTGAATCAAGATTGTAAGGAAAAACCTGCAAGCTTGAATCAAACTTGTAAGGAAAAGCCTCCAGCTTGAATCAAGCTTGCAAGGACAAACTTTTAAACTTGAATCATGCTTGTAAGGACAAGCCTGTAAGCTTGAAGCAAGCTTGTCAGGGCAAGCCTGTTAGCTTGAAGCAAGCTAAATTCAAGCTGGTATCAAGCTAACTAGTCTCCATGTAGCAAGCTTGATTTGTCACATTTGTTGCCACCTTGTCTTCGCAAGTTGCAAGTACCTATTTTTCAATACATATTGTTATATTTTTAATATTCTGTATAAGGGGCTAGGGATGATTTGTGTTGTTATGAGGGATAAACTGAAGTTAACTGTGACGACAGGACAAATATTTAATACAACTTCTAGGAGTTAAAGTAAATATAAGCTATTTGCGAGGGAGTTCCTAACCGATTACAAGATATTACTAACTTGAATGATATCGTCGCCGGAGTCTGAGTGTTGATTCGGAAAGCGACGAGCGGCACGCTAAGCTGGTTGCATTTTAATGGCTTCATCTCGGCGTGGAACCTCAGACTGACTGATAGACACTGTTCAAAGTGTTGCCAAGTATTATATAGTTTCTGGAAACGTAATTGTCTCAAATACCGTGTTACTAGGAGGGGAGACCCACTGGCGCTTCGCAGAAATGTTTATTAAACTGTTATTGTCGTAATGTATTCTGGAGTCTTCGCCTGGCCTCGATACCGACGCGTCGCTGCAGTTCGCTAGGCTGGCCCGCCTTTACTGACTCATAACAATTCCCAAGTTTGTTGCCATTAGCAAGTATGTGCCAGCCGAGAGAACTGAGGGTTAAATCTTGCTTGTATCATACATGTTGTGTCAAGTTTGCTCGAGAAGGCAAATTAAAGTCAAATGGCAAACTTGCCACACTTGGGTGCTTGATAATTAGAGGCATGGGAATTTCGCTATTTATGTTGGCAATGGCCTGTGAATACTCGGGACACAAACTGTATGCTCGTCGGGTGGTGCCATGATGAGAGTGTTTCTTTTTTACTCTATCAGGTTTCACGTGATAGGTTCATATTTCTTCCTGTTCGTTACCAGCTTAAGGGTGTCCAGGCAACTGTGGGCCAATTACGAAACGAACAGACGAGTATGCGTTTTTCAAATCTAGCCTGGCACCGAACGAATCTGCGAAATTCACGGACCTGCATATACAAGTACCTACACAGAGGCAAAGCGGCCTGGTGGGTCCTCCTGTGGTAGTTCGTACCCCGGCCTCTGGTTGGACGCACGAGGCTCCGGGAAAAGACCTTGTTCCTTCGTGGCTAACCAATGCTACAGAAGGTTCTCTATTGGCTGTGACAGCCGGCTGGAGAGTAGGTTCACAGGCGCTGGTTGGCGAACGCCGTTCCAACGTGATGCTTGCCAGTGACGGCAATTTGCAATTTGTAATTTCTGTATTCTCAAGTACTCTGTGACTGAGGGCATCGACGTATCTTCTCTACTCACCTGATTGCCAATAGGTTGACTGCTTACCGAACACTAAGCCCAAGTGTCAATAAAAATAATTTAAAAATGATACGAATGCCATTCTTTTTTGTGAAATTCTAAGACATAATGGAAAGTCTAATTTCATGTAAATTTTATGTCTGCTTCTGCAAGGCTACATACCATACATACAGATTCATAAGAAAGACTGCTTTATATTCAAAATTAATGTTCTTTGTAATTTCTGAAATTTCGTTTTGAGAAAATAAGCGATTTTAATGACTAATAATATCTTAAGTCAGTCTCTGCAGTAATCAGTTTAGTCTCGCGAATTGTGCTACCCGACTATATGCCGACACAGTATTTGACCAAATAAAAGCTGCTTAGCTAACAAATACAATATTTTTCGGATTTTTTAACTGTGTGCTGATAATTAACAAATAAAAATAACAACAGACTTGTATGTTATGCAATATTTATTTTCTTTCGTAGTTTACAGCGCAATACAACGCCCACCTTATATACGCAATCTTTGTTCAGAGTGTGCATATGTACATTTGTATAGCACTAGTATCCAAAATTAAAGCAAAAAATAGACATCCGCCCCTACCGCGATCATTTTCCTACAATATAGTATGAGATGAAAGCAAATTAAAAATCATAAACGAAGTAAAGACTGTAACTTCGTTTATCAATGAACTAAGAGGAAAAAACAACACATGGTCAGCGTTTCAAAAGTTAGTCACTATCATACACAGAAAACTGGTTAAATCTGCTCGATGTGGCGTGTTATCACCTCTGGCAGCAATACAGGTCTGGCAATGACGTGGCATGCTCCGAATGTCATCAATCGCAGTTTGCGGTATTAACTCCCATTCATATCCTGTAGAGCAGCTCGTAAGCCTTGGAGAGTGATTGGTGGGTTCGAACGTGAAACAACTTGTCTCCCTAGAGCATCCCTCACATGTTCCGTCTGGTTTAAGTTGGGAGAGCGAGCAGGCCAATCTATGCACACATTATCTCCAGTTTCCAGGAAGGCGTTAACCAGCTGTTCTGTATGAGGCCGCGTATTACCATCCATCAGTAAAATGTCTGGGCCCACAGCACTTCCAAACAACCGTACATGAAGTTGTAAGTTCTCGTCACAATACCCGATAGCAATTAAATCTTACTGGTTTACCCGTACAACGTCATGGAGAGATGTTCCGAGTGGTTAGCATATGCCTCCCCACACCATTATTGAATCGCCTTTTTAATGGTCTCTTTCCACGATGTGTGTGGGCCGAAATCGTGTTCCAGATTCTCTCCAGATGCGAATCCGTCGAGAATCACTCTAAATACAGAATCCAGACTCATCCGTAAAGAGAACGCCCCACTTTTCTACTGTCCAGTGGACATGTTGATGGCTCCAATCTAGACATCTTCGTTTATGAATACGCGTCAGGGGTACTAATAAAGCAGGTCTCCAACAATAGGGGACTTTTGCTTAAGCTGTCTTTACACTGTTTGCCTCGATACAACTGTTCCAGTGGATTTTGTGAGGTTGGATGCCAGATACTGTGCATTATTACAGCCGACCGTATTGCCCTTATGGCAAAATAAATGTCCTCTCTTTCTGATCTCACTTCTGGTCGTCCTTGCCCTGGTCTTCTGGATACAGTTCTCGACGCTAAAAACTGCTGCAACATCGAAAATTAACAGAACTATGTATTTTAAGCCATCTAACCACATCGGACTGTCCAGCTTACATTATTACTATCGCCCGCTATCGTAGAAAGGCGTCTTCTCCTACCATAGCTGAATGTGTACACAATGAACATTGCTGTTTGACTAATACGATAGTAAATACTACGCACACTATTCGAGCTGATGTCATTGCTTTCATGGTTGTAAGAGGATAGTAACACCCCCTGCTGTTCAAAGTATGGATGTATTCTCATTTGTTCCCATTTTAATATCACCCGGTGCTGTTTTGTGGCACAATAATAGACGGATGGATTTATGTTTGTTGCTTTAATTTGGGACACCAGCATATTTCGCTAATGAATGAGAAACGTACGTGGTAAACTTCTAGGGCCATATTTGCAAACTTCAAACTTACTACAACTATTCGATTCGATGTAATAAATAGGAAAGTTAGCAAATCTTGCTCTCTCGGTGTATTATAAGTCACGACAAAATACAATAAACCGGTTTTACATCCATCTGTCTAGCTGCAGCATGCCTTAAAAGCACACAAGAGTTACTAAACATCTAGCCACTGAATTCGGTATGCATCGCCACAAGCGTATGACTTTTGTACAATATTTTCTCATTTCATGCTTACACCCAACAGCAGTCTTGTAAAAAAAAAGCTATGAGAAACCGTACATATTTTTTTTTTTCAGTAGCTAGATACTCAATCGCTTTTTCACCAGTCATTTAAATTAATAAAATCTGGCGCCGAACGTGGGTCGGTTAGTCAAAAGTCGAAGAAAACTAATTATAAGCAACTTAAATCGCAGCATCGTCTAGATTCTCGGATATCAGCAGCACATGGTGACCACCAGGTCAAAGGACACGATTGTTCAGTAAAGGTGTCCAGATGACCTAAGCAGTGGTTTAACTGCCGTCAGCAGGATTCTGAGTAAAAACTCTTTGCACAGAATTTTCTGCTACGATGCGTTTAACCAGACCACTGTTTCGTTCATGATGTTGATAAAGTACGTGTAGCTTCTACAACCTTCATTACCTTTAATATAATATATATTGACTATAATACTCGTATATTACTTAACATGTAACATTGTAAATATAATGATATTGAATCGTAGCCACCGAGTTTTATGTATGACACAGTTCAGCGAGTTATTGCTCGTGAAGTTTCATGTTGAGTACGAAAGGTTATTTATTTATTCCGCGCATAGGTGCAGATTCAAAATTGTCGTGATGCAGAATATCCTAGATACAAATTCTTTAGTTATTTGCGACTGTATAAAAATTAATGAAGTTATTACGTAAATCGTAATGAACATCGCTTAATGATAGCTGTACTATTTCACTTTTTTAAGTTACTTGTGTGTTTAAAACAAAAAAGAAGTTCGACTAAGCGGTTTAAAAATAATTAAATTTCACCCAAACTGGTAGATAAATACAGCTTATAGCAGTTTAGGATAACATTCATTTCGACTTGAAACACATGCTGCGACCAATGTGTACTGTCAGCCTTAGTGAAATACCTAACACGAAAAGGATACATGCCAAGAAAGTTTCGATTACACTATTTATTAAATAGTTTTATTTGCAAATATGCTTATTGGACTCATTTTATTCACTAGTTTTTGTACGTACCTGTCGTCTATCCTTTCACGATCAAAGAATGTTGCAGTAGTCAAGTTGTGGAATACGGCAGAACGATACTCAATTCCGCCAAATAGATTTAACAGTTATCTCTTGAGATTAACCTGAAGGTATTTTTACACCAAACAAGAAATAAGATTACTCTAAAGGCCGAAGCTTTAACTTCAGCATTTACCTCAGACAAAGAAATTACATCCGTGACTTCAGTTTTCTGGTTATTGAAAATAAAATCACGTCCTCGCCAAAGAATATCTCTTTTTCACCAGACTGCCTGGAGTACTTACACTTTGATTTAATTAAAGGTCTTGTTTTAATATAATATCATAAATGTTTTGTAATTAAACGTATTTCAACAAAATACTGGGAGCGCCCACTTTAGGGTGCCAGTAAAGAATTTGTCATATTTTTTAGCCTTATTAAAGAACAGCGTTTCTTTTGTCTGCGCACAAAAACTTTTGATAATGTAGATTCCTGAATACAAGACTATCATAGTTCATAAAATAGAGTTTTTGAAATTTTTGTGCCGGAGGAGGAGAATATCTATCACCAGACACTGAAATTGTGTCGCAACGTTCTGTTTACTTTTACTGAACGCGTGGCATACAAATGGGTGCCACATTTATATAAAAATAAATTAGTAAGTAAACACTAACATCTCATATTTACACCTTAATGTGTTTTAAAAGTTTTAAATGGATCGCTGCTATATACAGAGGTTTAATACTTAAATTCTCTTACTGACATAGTTATTTTAAAATATTTATACACGCACGTTTCCTTTTAATTGCTGTATACAAAATATTTTCAGTTACGATAATCTTGCTTTCAAGGTGTGATATTGGCTGAGTCTTCTGAGAAGGCCCACGTATAACTTATACATGAACATCTTTCTTCGTAATTATAATGACGCACACAGTGAGGTGCAACGTAGAACAGAGTAAAGTCTGTTCACGATAAAGTGAGCACTTTTGAAATCAACCTTAGAAAAAAGTCACTGCTCCTACCTGCATGTATGTATTTTAATTGGCGCACTGAGTGACATGCACTCAGTAAAGTTGGTAATGATGGAGGGAAAGTAGTTTCATTTGTTAACGTCGAATAAAAGGTGTTAGGTAGCCATTTGTGATAACTTAATTTATTTCGTTCTCTTTCTATATTTTTTTATGCACCGAAGTGTAAAAGGAAGCATATTTGTAAGATATTTATTTTTCTAATAATTTCACAGTTTCACTTGAACGACACGTGAATAAAGTGATGAGGCTCATGACTATGTTAATTTCACACAAGGGAGAATAATACACAGCGTGTATACAAGTAGATCTTAAGCAGGGCTTTGAAAAGTGCTCGCTTTACCGTGAACAGCCTTCAGAAGCTTTCAGAATGTCGAGACACAGTTCTGTGGGCCGTGTGCATCAACATTCGTGTGAGCATGGCATGAAATAAGACCCTACGATGGAGGGACGTCCGGGTGTTGCGCGTGGTCGTGGGAGCATCCTGAGAAAACTCTCCAGCCAACAACAACGCCCGACACTTCTCCCACTCCCGAAGACCCTGATTCTATATGCTGGGCCACTGTGGTAGGAGGCGCCCGTTCAGACAGCGTGGCCAATCACGCTGTTCTTTCTTTATCAAGGGAGCAAATTATTTTATGCAGAACTATGGTAATAATGAACTAGAATCCACAAGTGGTCCTCTCGAAAATTTGCATCTCTACGCCGTTGCACTTTTACTACATCAGATGTAATGCAATATGGCTGTACCTGACCACTCCCACATAACTGCATAACCGCGGGGCGACATTGTGAAGTTCCTGGAGGAGTAACATATAGTTGATCCAAGGTTAATTGAACATCTTTAATCCCTGCGTGGTTTCTGCTGTCTACTAGATATGTATATTTCTGTCACACGTACATGTTTCTTTGCCATGAATGTATCAATGTTAGAAAGCGCACTGAATCGTACTAACGAATTTTCTTAAATATAGTTTGTTGAACTATCATTTTAAAGTTTATAATTGTACACTTTATATATGTTACTATATTTTACATGAGCTTGTGGTAAAATGTGGTTTGGAAGATTGGTACATTATGTATTCCAACCATTGATATCACCAAATTTAGGTAAATTCTAACGTAATCGTTAACAATTAAGTTAACGAGGAAATAGAATAGCGGTGGTTTGTTAAGTTTTATTCCATCATAAATATTTTACTGTATGTCAGTGCGTCTGGAGATAGTCGCTTGACATATTTATTTGAGGTTAGTATGTCTAGAGACCGTGGCATGACACGTTTATTGGGAAACTAATGTGATATGTCACTGGACAGTGTTGGATGTGTTTTGGTCCTCCATATTAAACTAAGTGCGAATAATTAGAATATTAGATTCTTACTGCAACACATGACTACTCTATTGTGAGCAAAACGGCATACGTGGTTCAGAGGCTCGTGGCTGAAATAAAATCAGTGAAAACTTAACGTATCCTGAAAAATTAGTAGTTTTCCATTACTTCTAAGCCAAATAATTTTTGGGAGGGTTTTGATAGTTTTATGAACTTATAAAACAAATTTAAGAATCCACTATTTGTAACGTAAATGTTAATGAATTAACTCCCTCTTCGCCTATATTTTCATACATAAGTAGTTAAATAAAGCAAAGTTTTTAACACCGAGTGCTCTAGGATTGTTACGTAAGTGACGAATTGGTTTACACTGCAAAGATTTTAAGTTAATCATTTAAAAGGAAATAAACCGCAGGAAGACAAAATGTTATTAAAAATCAAGTATAGCATTTATATCGCAAATTTTATTGTTGCTTTCTTTAGGTTACTTTATAATTTCATTTTACAAGGCTATTTCTTTATTAGAAATAATGTGTTACAATTCAGCTTCTGTGATACAAAACAATTGGGATTTTTGTGAAAACCGCGAATGCGTGTGCTTGTACGAGCAAGAATTTAATTATTAATGCATTGTATTATGTATGCTATACGAGCTAGAATATGACGCAACTGTCCTACATTCTTAAGGTTGAAGTAAAGCAAGTGCCTATGGAGCACTGCACCCGACTATACAATGCGAAGAACTCATAAAAAAAGTAGTACAAACACCAAAGATTTTTCAGAAAAGTGCGATTTATTTTGTATATGAAGGAACAATGTGTATATTTTACAACATTATAAAATATTTTACTAAAATATACCTTTAAAAGCAATGAATTAATTGATTGATAGAGTCCTCATTTTTAACAAAATCTAAGCGCATTTCCGTCTTGGATAGTTCGGAAAGCTGAATTTAGAAGAAAATCTTCGTCATGGAATATCGCCATAATATTTACTATGGTTCATTTTAAGAAAATTGAAATAATAATGTAGGAAATAATTTTGATTTTATGTGCGTCCATTTGTCACTAACATTTATGGCAGAAACTGACGTAAATGAAGTTAATTACAAAATATATATGCATAATTACTATGTCTTTCTTACATGTAATTATTATAAGGATATTTTTTGAAGATTTTTTTTTTTTTTGTAAATTCTGCTTTCCGAATCATCCAAAACGGAGATGCGTTTAAATTTAGCTAAAAATGAGAACTCTATGTATCGATTCGTTTTTTACATTTTAAAAGTTTATTTTAGTAAAATATTTTATAATCTGGCAAAATATATACATAATTCTTTCATATACACCATAAATCGCACTTCCTAGGCAATTTTTATCATGTCTGTAGTAATTTTATTATGAGTTCTTCACGTTGTATAGTCGGGTGCAGTGCTCTGTATGCAGTTGCTTTACGTCAACATTAAAGCAGTATAGGAATTGTGGTTGTTCTGGATCCGGCTACTCTCTCTATGCTATGAAAAGGCTTGAGAAATAACGTTTCTTTGATCCACTATCAACTGAACATTTGAAATCCCTGTATTGTTTCTTTATGCATATCTCCGCAAAAAGGTTAAATACTTAAATGTTGCCTTTCCATGCATGTATCGACCGGCAATGTGGAATTTTTAGAAACATGCAAATTGATGTTAGGCTAACACTTACTCAAATGTAATAACCTAACATAATGACCTCCAGTGGCCACAAGTACAGGCATTTCATTATAAATAAGACCATAAGACATAAAACTTGTTTTACATTCTCTGCCAAGTCTGTTGTGCATATACAAGTCTTAGTTCATTTAAAAGCTGAGAGTTGAGCGATTTGGGCGGCTGTTCACTATTAAGTGAGCGCTTTTGAAATAAACCTTAAAAAAAAAAGTCACTGTCCCTACCTCCATATATTTTGATGAGCGCCGTGAGTGACATACGCGCAGTAAAGTTGGTAACGATGGATGGGAAGTAGTTCCTATCTTAACGCCGAATAAAAATTATTAGGTAACCAGTTCTGTTCAATTAAATTATTACTTTCGTTTTACTGATTTTTTTATGCGTCGAGGTATACAAATGAGAAGATTTGGTTAATACTTACTTTTCTAATAATTTTACAGTTTCACTTGACCGACGCATGAATTAAGTGATGAGGCCCATGACGATGCTAATATTACATAAGGCGGGAGAACACACCACGTGCATACAAGTAGATCTTAAGCAGCGCTTTGAAATGTGCTCATTTCACCGTGAATAGGCTATATGAATCAGGGCCGGATTTCAAGGGTGGGCTTTAGATGGGAAATCCCCCAGAAAAACAGCCGACGAGCGGCATAGTCCTGCACGAGTCCCCCCCCTCCCCCCATTACAAACGTGCTCAACCCGGTTCGCCTCGGCCCGGAGGCGATTGCCGCAGTAGCTGATGAGGGAGGAAGTGAGTGAGTTTTGGTGTGTGTGTGTGTGTTGCAGTGCGGCCGCTGAAGCTGGAGCTGTCGGGGCTGGAGCACCACGTGGTGCAGGGGACGATAGTGGTGCTTAAGTGCGAGGTCGTGGGCGCGCGACCCGCCGCCAACGTCACCTGGTACAACGGCAGTGAGCCGCTCAGAGAGGACGCCCGCCCCGACACCGCCGCCGACCTGCGGGTGAGTCATCCCCTCTCACCACCGACATCTGTACATAGTCCATAGACTAGACACGGGGTAGACCGCTTATTCGCCTTCTACGCATGTACCCGACATTCACCTACCCCAATCATACCCAATTGCCAACGTCACATGGTCAACAGCACGGCCGTAGACACGGCCGTGCTGGACACTCGCCTATCTAACAGTGTTAACGAATTGACCCCCTTATAGACCGATTTAGTTCATGCAGTAGCCGCAGATCGCTCCAAGCAAACTAGTGTTGTTATCATTGCTGGTATAGGGATAACACCATAGAGGCATCAATGTCATTTTCTTATTTTAAGAAAAAATTGCAATAACCCACTACTTTGATAGCAGCGCTCTGCGGCTGGGTTCGTGAACTAAACAGGTCAATAGGGGCGTCAAATTTTCAAGCTAATGTCCAGACCTGTGATTGACGGTGTTTGTTTATATCTCAATTTTTAAAAGGCAAGCACTATTATATAACCAAAATAATTTCACCCGTTCTAGTTTAAACAAACTGCACTACAATATTGGTTAAACTAAGTATAAAATAATCTCTAAGCACTTGTTTACAAATCAGTTTTCTAACCTAAAAATCCAAGCCATGCTATTTTAGCTAGACGTGTTGGCAGAAAAGCAGTTCAATGTTGAGACATGGAGGTTGGCTGAGCGCAGCCAGCGAGATCGGACTACCTCATCTTTAGTCTATGATGTAGTCCATTAACACTTTCTCAATCCCTGCTCAAATTCCACTTTTTACGCTATTCCTCCGCCTCATGCAAACAAACTTGAACCAAGTTAAAGTTTATTTTACCCAGGTTTGGAACCAAACCTGATTTGTTATTGGACAGTTTGCCATAGGGGAACATTCCGTTGGTAGGTGCGCAGAGTCCTAAAAGGTAACTTTCAATCAAAATGTTTAGCTACGTGGATAATCATAGAGTGAGACTTAGTTACAATGTTATTTCACATATGATTTGTGATTATTACAATTATTCTGTCATTTAACGTAGAAAATAGAGAAAATCTGGTACACTTGCGACACTAGAGCTTACCTGGTGACGAAATTTTTTTCTTCTCAGACTGCTAACATTGATCTTCCCAAGCTGAGTAGAAGTAACCTTAAGTAGGTATAGAAAATTACACCAGAGGGACGACGCACATTGTTCGTGCGCACTCAGATTAGTAATATTTTGCATTGGAACTATTTCTTTCTACGCATTGTCAAATCACCTATTTTCTCCCCCCTTGTTTTGTTCATTTGCATTGTAAATGAAATATTATAATTTACAGATAAAATATAAATATTATTAAATTTAACCAAAAATAACATACTTTTATATTAACACAAGTACACAACGATTTTGATGCTCGACATATTTAGGAGACAACCAAACATGTCATATAAGAGGTAATTTTTCAAAACTTCGATTAAAAAATTCTGAGGGGAAAAAAAAACACGAATAGTCTATATGTCCAGGGAAACATGATATTAATTAGCAAATCACTACTTAGAACACTTATAACTTGTAACTTTCGACAAAAACAATCCCCGTAAGCAGAATTTACTAAAGCATCTCTTGTACTGGGACCCAGCTGGTGTACACACTTCCAGTAACAAAACATTTATACAATTCACAATTTACATATATTGCTAAAACTATGTGATTAAGATGTATTTTATAACTATTTGTAGTCATCTTTCACCACGTATGTAATGTATGTAGACGAATGAGTATGAAAAGAAAAAAGTATAATTCGTTGATACATTATAAGTTTAAACATTAGAAATATCTACAGGTCTTTATTTGTATCTCAGTAAGATAGTGTGTTCATTTGTCCATGTTAATAATATACATTTGTTTATCTCAGTAAGACATATCATTTTTCCATGTATTTAATGCACACAAGTATATAAGAAAAAAATAATAGTTAGCAGATATTTCTTTATTTTCCCAGTAACCATAACTTAGAGCTACCACAACTTAAAAAAAGCATAACTTTGAATCACTATAACTCAGAATATCCCAACTTCAAACAGTTGTGACTTATAAAGTAATAACTTAGAACTGTTGTAACTTATAAAGTAATAACTTAGAACTGTTGTAACTTTGAAATGCACAACTTAAAAAAAAACAGCCGTACAGTATAAATGCACAACTTAGAACAGTCATAAGTTAGAAATACGCAAGTTAGAAAGTTCAGAGTATAGAACAACGTAGCCTAGAATTTGCATACTTTAGAAAATTTAGTCTTGTATGTTTTTAGTCAAGTGTTTCTAAGTTGTGACAGCGTCACATGCGTCGAGAAGGCCAGGCCAGTGATCGTCCGCGCACGCTATCCGTATTCACCCATTTATGAGTACGAATTCGGGCATCACGTGTTTCAGACCCCACTGTTATCTGGAGTCCTGCTGTCTTAATACTGTATCTGCATGACCACGTTCCGTCAGAATGCTATACTGTAAAAAAAATTTCTTGTAAACTTCCTAAACTGTAATGGAATTTTTTAACCTATACACTGCATGGAAATAATACCACACATCAAGCTGCAGATATAGGAATGTTTAGCGTCGTTAATATACAAAGTTGGCAACTTTCCTACGCATTTGACTGTATCCTGAGGAAATGAAGGAACGCTGCAATGGATATATATATATATATATATATATATATATATATATATATATATATATATATATATATATATATATATAAGGGAAAATATTACTATTCCCGCTTTCTCATTAAGCGTATACACTGTTATGGTAAATTTCGGAATAATTTCTTAGACTGTAAATTTTAATTTCGACTGTGCGTCCTAGGTATTTTTTTTTTTTTTGTGGAGAGTGGTCTACGCTGACTAGATGTCATGCATCATGCTGGCTTCCATTCGGATTTTAATTGGTTGTCCGCTACGTGTCTTCATCGGAAGACAGCGTTGTGTTTCACAGGGATCATTAGAATTACGTTACACCTGGTACTGAATGCATGTGATTCGCTGGCAGGCAGGCACAGAAGACATTCAGCAATTTAAAACATTCAATTGCAAAGTATATCTGAGTTACAGTGTTCTGAAATAGCACTAGACAGGAGCGCTATTTCGTGTAAATTGGATCCTCCCACTCATCGCCCTTTTACAAGCTCAGGTGTCTGGGGCCCACCCACGCCGCAGCATTTTAACTTGTGACTTCACCCAGCTAGCATGTAATAATGTGGTCAGCATGGCTAATGCTCGGTGGCTCGCGAAATTGCCTACAGTGTGGTTTCGATAATTTGTTTGCTGAGATTGCGCGAGGGGGGGGGGGGGGGTCAGTTTCCGTAGCGTGCAGGTTGCACAGTGTAGTCGTCTGTGGACTCGAGCTTTCTACATTTGTTCATCGGCTGTTAATGCCTTTGTGAGAAGCCAATTTTTTGTATATATTGGACTGCGCACGATTATTTTAATTAATTCAATTGTAATATTGGCTCATATGCCTCCAAGGCACGTTAACCTGCGCTTCAGTTGCAGTATAAATACGAGCGAAAATATCTCTGAAGTCTTCGTTGCCATTAATTTAGTACAGGTAATTCCTGATCTCTGTTTATTGGTCGCCAAGCTGAAATAAAAACCAGAAGATATTTTGTTTGTGTAATGTCAGGTTAATTTCAGAAAATGCCATTTTTGGTCATTAAAATGTACCTAATTTAAAACTGACAAGCATAAATCACAAGGAAATTGAATTATATATATATCACAGATAATTTAACTATGTATACTTGTGTTAACTATAGGAAGATGGTTATGTTATACTGTAATGTGGTATAGAGGTTCTGTTTATTAATAGTGGTATAAATATAAAAGATGAGCATCATCACTATCCATTAATTGTTTGTTTTTGCGTCAGACGATAAAAATGATACATCACAATAAACTTTATAGGACACTCAAGATTTTCATTGCCCGAATTCGGAATAATATTTCAGACACAAAAAAGCAATTATATTTTATTCATCCGACCATTTGAATTCTCATTAAATACATTTGAAATAGTCGTATTATAACTGGGATAAAAGTTCCAAATCATAACTCTATCTAAGTTTCCTATATACTCAGAAACTGGCTGATGTTATATAATTTTACATTAAACTATGACTAATTATAATCATAGGACCAAAATGGCATATTAATTCAGAGACACATTTGTGCCCACCGTCTGATACATAGTGTGTTAACATGTTCAACGTTGATTTTTTAGATAAACGACCCATCCATAAATAACAAGTCATTTTGTTGGTAGAAGGCTTTCACAACAAAACGCTTAATAGTTCTTTGCCTTGTCGTGAAATATATTCGATACGAAGACGAAAGCGCTATATTATACCAGCCTGCAACGGCTGTTGCTTTGCATAACTTCATAACACGCAGAAAGTGGCCTAGCATTGGTCAGCAAAGCGGAAGAACAGAAGATCCAATCTGGAATAAGCGAAACTGCTGCGTGCGTACGTTACGGACTCGGTCCAAGTAACAGGATAAAAAATTATTCTACGCCCTTACATTACGAATCCAAGTTAATTTTCCACTCTTCTAGA
The DNA here is from genome assembly GCA_029891345.1 of Dryococelus australis. NCBI lineage: Eukaryota > Metazoa > Arthropoda > Insecta > Phasmatodea > Phasmatidae > Dryococelus > Dryococelus australis. Next base: position 216,081,779 of record CM056996.1, on the reverse strand, counting down.
GACCAGAATAACCATATGGCAGCGAAACCAACGGGAGTTCTTTTATAGGCCTAGTGTGAAGTAGCCATTAAGACGAAAGAACCCTTTCTTTAGGCTGTTCACTATAAAGTAAACACTTTTGAGGCCCTGATTGTTTCCTTTCAGCCATTTTTTTTTTTAAATGATTTAACCACATACACTGTACAAAATTTGCTGGAAAACTTCCTAAACTGGTACTAATACCACACATCAAGGTGCAGATTTAGGAATGTTTGGCGTCGCTACTATACAAGGTTGGAAATTTCGCAATGCATTTGGCTGTTTCCTGATCAAATGCACAAACGCTACAATGAATGTATAGGAGAAAACATTACCATTCCTGCTTTCTCACTAAGCGTATACATACACTGGTATGGTAAATTTCAGAATTATTTCTGAGAGTGTACTTAAATAAATACTGCTATGCAGGTTATGTATTAATCACAGTGTGTATATTCTACCGCACTCGGAAGTTAAAGTCCAAGGCTGCAATCAAATATATTTATTGACTAATATTCCGAATGAGAGGGCTTTCAAAGGTGCTCACTTTGGCGTGAATAGCCTATAAGGGCGAGTACTCACTAGCATTCATCTACTCGCATACAAAAGGACAACTGTAAGCGATGTGTATGTCGAGTTGATGCCGGTTGTAGGTGGAAGCCCCTCTGCAAACAGTCATTATGCAGTTAACGGACAGTTGTTTTTTTCTATTCCCCGGCTGGCGATGGAAAGCACAGGCATGTGTGCGCTGCTGTGGGAAAGACACACACATGAGTGCGTGCTGCGACTGGCCAAACACCAACAGTAATCTACAAAATATGTGGTTGTGTGCATTGCTAAAATTTCTGTAGATTTGCGGAAACTTTTACGGAGATGTAGTGTTAGTTTACGGAAAGTTACTACTCCGTAATTACAAATTACGGAAATGAGCTCCATAAATGTAAAATACGGAAGCTCTCCGTATTCTTATGGCTTCGACTTTGAGACACGAACAATGCAGATGATACCTGAAGCGTACACTGTAAAAAATAATAGGAAAATTACCTAACAAGTATAAGGTAATATTCGAAACTTGTGGTGGAAACACATTTTTCCTTACGGGTAAGATAAAACTACCGCACTCTGGTAGTGTAAAATCCCATACTTGGATGGGAAGATTACCTTACGACGTGTTGATCTCGTACATTTGTAACTATTTGATAATTGCATTTTATATATTTTTTACCTTAAAATTAATTCTTATTATTTAGTGATACAAGATGTTCAACATGGCTCTTTAAATGTAAGGTATAATTACAACTCTCTGGAGCAAAATTCACGTGCATAGCAGTGGAAAATCCCATAAATGGATGGGAAAATTACCTTACGACGCGTGCATCTCTTCAGCCTTGTCTCGCCAGCTAAGAAGGGGGGGGGGGGGGGAAGGCAGATGAAACAATCTGTAGCACGCTATACGCGGGTGGTATCGCGCGACTTCGAGGTGTAATGGATAGCGCATCGGCCTATCGTGATAGAGGTCCATGGTTTGCCCCCACCCACCAGCAAGTGTTGAGGATTTTTAGAGTTGAGGTTTCAGTTTCTATTCCCCAGAGGATAGAAGTAAAAAAATTATATTACTAATAATCCGAGATATTTACGATTAGGAAATAGAACTTTATTTATGTAAATTTACACCAGATTTATGAGGTAAGTTTACCTTAAATGTAGAGGTAATTAGATTCTCTTACGTGTAAGGGAATTTTACCTCAATTTTTTTTACTGTGTATAAAATTCCATCTTCGCAATACTACTTGATGTAAAATAATACTAGGTGAGTGGCGAACCACTCATGCAGTGCCAATTCGTTGATTCTTGTTCCAATTACGACACAGGGCAAAACATTCTGTATACACAGTGATTTAAAAGAAAAAGAAAATTTTTAAAAGCAAACTTGGAAGCTTATGGACAAGTTCTGTGAATTCACGAAGATTTGTGCAAAATTGAAAATTGAAAATAAACTAAGAGCAGGTGTCTCGATAATTTGTAACCGGTGTTTTCCGTAATTTTACGGACATATTTTGTAAACAGTGTGGTAACTCTTGTACCGCACGTGTCGTTTTCACAATACCGCGCTTTGGTCGCTGAATTTAGTTTCAGTGGACACTAAATGGAAAGTATGAGATACTCTTCAGCTTACAGAAGACGTTCATGGAGTGCCTTGTGTGACGCAAAATGTAACGAACGTGAAAAAAAGAAAAAAGAAAAGAAACATTTTGATACTATTACACAACACGTGAAGAAGTACAATGTGATTCCACCAGAGATGGGAAAGAAATTCTGAATCTGAAAACAAGTTTCGTCGGGAACATAAGAAGCGCGACTGAAGGGTGGACATTGGACATTTTTCCGTGGACATTGGACATTTTTCCGTGACGGACAACTGCACGTATACAGAGCTTACATGAGCCCGCATAGCCTACGTCAGCTCCCGCCAAACGCCTGCCCGCGGAAAGATGTATGGGGGCAAATGAATGTCAACCGCAAGCAATCACGAAACAATCAAACGACTGCGTCATCCTACAAGAAAGGGGGCGCAAAGACGTTTACGCTACTGAATACTTATTCCGTTGTGCCGCGATCATATAGGCTGTTCACGCAAAACTGAGCACTTTTGAAAGCTCTCCTCGAGATCTGCTTGTATACACGTTGTGTGTTCTTCCGCTTTATGCAAAATTAGCATTGTCATGGGCCTCATCACGTTATTCATGCATCGGTCAAGTGAAACTGTACAATTATTAGAAAAATAAATAATGTACGAATCTGCTCATTTTTATACTTCGATGCATTAGAAACTACATAAAGCGAGAGAAATAATTCAAGTTATCGCAGATGGTCACCTAAGACTTTTTATTCGATGATAATATATGGAATTACTTTCCCTTCCACTGCGTCTGTTAAAATTTATGCAGGTAGGGTCAGTGGCTGTTTTCTAAGGTCGATTTCAAAAGTGCTCACTGTATCGTGAACAGCCTTTAGTGTAATAGGCGCACTAATTTTTTCTGACCTACAGTTTTTAACAAATGACAATTATTCGGACCACGATAGCAGGTACTAACATGAGATCTTTATGGGATAAACACTTCCTGTGCGGCCTTGTATGGTTTACTATACAGGATAAATGTGTCGCAAAGGAAGACAAAAAATGAGTTCCGGGTTCGATTCCCGGCGGGGTCACCCATGTGGGAGCCGTGCCGGACGATGCCGCTGGTCGACGGGTTTACTCGGGGATCTCCCGTTTTCCTCACCCTGGCATTCTAGGGCTGCTCCTTACCCACCTCGCTTCACCGCCATCGGCTCTCAAGATCTCGATGTCAAAAGCCGTTCAGATCTCTTCACTCGCTCACTGAAAATGAGTTAAATGTTTGGTGGAACATTATTACGATTCCCTTAGCACAGTGATTCTTTGCAGGCGTACCTTATTGCTCCATTTGACTAATAGACAAGGACATAGCTTCCTCGAAAAATTTGCACGCCCCTGAAAAAAGTGTAAGTTAATTCAGAACACTGGTGTGAGACAAAAATTTTTTATTTTCGTTGGTCAGGAGTTATTACTGCTCTAACTTTTTGCTATCAAATTTAAACATCCTTAGTGGAAAAAATTGGTTGTTTCCGACGAAGTATTTATTTATTACAGTTACTTCACTTAATCTTTTTACTACCCCTAGAAATTTGTCGACATAAATTTTTAACGGCCTGTATAGTGAATAAGACTACTACAAAGCATTATGAGCTGTTCACTGTAAAGTGAGCACTTTTGAGGCTCTAGTTACTTTTCCCCGTCAGCCGTTTTTTATCCTTGAAACACATTTAGAAATAAATATTGTCATTTAAGTTACATACATAGTGTGTATATTCCACAGCACTCGGAAGTTAACGCCTAAGGCTAAAATAAAATATATTTATTGACTATTATTCCAAGTGAGAGGACTTTCAATTCAAAATTGCTCACTTTGCCGTGAATAGCCTATACGTGAAGGTGGAACTTATTCCGTAGGGCCTATTTGAGAGTCGAAGTCACGCTAAGTATATCAGCATTACAAAAGACTTATAACATTAGCATCGTAAATGTGCAGTAGTAATTTAAGCCGTAGACAGCTGTTTTTTTTTTTTTTCAATAGAGTTCTCAATTCTAAGTTATCTTTCTTTCCTCTTCTACGCGTTCACAGTTTGTATGGAGTTGTTCGTTCAGGAGTTTGAATACAGAAAAAAAAAAAAAATTATATTTTGAATCCGGCTCAGCCCACGGGGGGGGGGGGGGGGGCGAAGTTTCACACCTATTGCTTTCCTGTTCAGACTCGTGTGTATGGAACTATTTAGCCAGGAGGCTGGATTAAAATCGGTCCCATTTTGTTCCTCTCCATGAACTGGGTACGTTTCTCTTCCTATTATGCACATCTACGACCGCCGAGCATAAAAAAAACAATTCACCCAGGAAGCTGGGGAAAAAAAAAAACCCACCCTGCTTCGGTTTCAACTACTGTTCGAGTAGAAAAACGGATTTTTTTTTTTCAAACGACTGAAACAGAAGGGAGCGTGAATTTACTTCCATTTCAGAAACAGATTCGGCAGTTGTCTCAAATAAAAAAAAAATCTACAGCGATATTAAATATTTTCCAAAATTAAGTTGCCACGCGAGGATAACCTTTTACTGAAAAAAGTTTTTAACAGGAAATGAAAACTCGTGTGTGAATCGTACTGGAATTGGAAAATAGTGCTAGTTTAGTTCCATATAATCTTATTTAAGTCGTGGCTGTGATTAAATTCTGTTTTGAAAACCGCGAAACGATAGCAAAACCTTTATCAGTAAAGGCTATTCATGACAAAGTGAGCACTTTTAAAATCAACCCTATAAAAATTCACTGCTCCTACATGCATGTAGTTTAATGGGGCACACTGAAAGAATGCGACTAATAAAGTTGGTAACGATGGAGGGAAAGCAGTTCCATGTCTTAATATCGAATCAAAAGTGATAGGTAACCACTTGTGACAGCTGAAATTATTTCTTACACTTACTTTAATGCTCCGAAGTGTAATAATGAGTAGATTTATAACCTATTTACTTTTCTAATAATTGCACAGTTTCACTTTACCGAAGCATGAATAAAGTGACGAGGCTTATGGCAATATTAAATTTACATGAGGCGGAACAATATGCAACGTGCATACAAGTAGATCTTAGGCAGGGCTTTCAAAAGTGCCCGTTTTAAAGTGGACAGACTATAATAAGATTTTGCTGGCTAAGAACTATTCATTTTACAAACATTATAGGATTGTTGAAAATGTGTTCATCGTAATGATGGGTATCGTTAATTTTTATACATCCCAGTAGTGTATACTACTTTTCTGAGAAATTAAGTATTTTGTGGCATCCCATTACGTCACATTATAATATCTTTTAAATTTCTCTATTATATTTAATTACGATATAAAATAATAACTTAATCACTGTCTTATTAAATTATATTTTGTTAGTTCTAATTTATTCTTGGTCGCAAACTTTACTTTCGCATAATGTTCCAGTAATGTTAAAACATACTTCTTCATTGCCATTTGGGCTGTAGTCGCTCAAAGATTATTCAACTTATAAGAGCTTTTATCAATGGTGTAATTCTTCTTCTTGGTTTGTGTTTTACCACATTACTCAACTTAAAATCAGCCAGTGTTGGCTATCAAAATATGGACTTCCACGCCATCTATTGGAGAAAATCATAGCTGATTGCATTGATTACGAAGAAGAGACGACAGAGAACACATGTTCATGGATAACTATAATTTCAATGATTTGTGGTTACCATATTACCCATCATTTTTTTTTGAAAGAACAAAAATAAATGACTGAAGTGCTTTATTCATTATGCAATATTATCTTGCAGTTGGTCTATCAAGGTCGGTAGTAGTAATAATAAATAAAATAAATTGCTTCTGCTGCAAATAAAACTATAGAATGCCATTGTGTGTATGCAAATAGTTGCATGCGACTTTTTATTTCTTATGAATATAAAATATTTTTGTTCTATTTATGCTTACGAAACTGAATGCTATATACGCCATTAACATGTCAGTTTTGGTAAACAGTGCTTTGGAAAAACTTTATTAAATAGCAGTTGTTGGTATGTCATACCCACGAGACATTTCGTCTTGTATTATCGTGATACATAAACACAATGTAAAAATACTTTCAGTAAACTTCCTGAACTGTAGTGGAAATTTTTACACTAACCTAGTATGGAAAACTTACTATATGTGAGGCTGAAAACTTAGAAACATAGGCGTATCTGCTATACAGATAAGGGTAATCCACAACGCACATGACTTTCCCATGAAGAAATGTACTAAAGCTGTCGTGGATGTATAGATATAAACTTAATTAAGCGTGATTTCTCAATATTCGTATATACTTATGTGGACAGTTTACAAACAATTTCTTAAAGCGTATGAGAGCAATCACTACAAGTGACATTGCTGTGGAATATTTTTGCGAGAGCTGCAGTAATAATTTTGTTGCATTCGCTCCGAATTACTACAGGCGAAACTTCAGTACATAAAGCGTCATCTTTGTTATTGTATACTGCGGTCTTTAGTTTTGACATTTCAGTTCAGGTTGAGACACATTACCGTTGGCTGGAACTTGTGGTATGATTTATTAATATCTGTATTGATTTGTACAACTTCTCGTAGTTAATAACTGATTAACTACCAGACACGATAGTTTTCGGCAATTGCGTTTGCAGTGTGAGTAGATTGGATCCTCTTAAAACGTAAATGAAGATGCTGAGCTAATTATTTTTTCAACAGGACTCCTCTTAACTGTGCATGTAGCACCACGAGCATAACATAAGTCGAAGCGATCCTAACCCCCATTGGAGTTATAAGGATCCCCAGTGGAATAACATTCACCCCCATGGAGTCTTGAATCTTATTGATCTTGAAGTTCCTTATGTATTGTAACCTTCATATTATCTCTTAGTATAGAAGTTGAGTACAATTTCTGTATTTACTTTTACTTCAGTATAGATCATGTTTTTAAGTATGCATACTAGATGAGGCGAGTATCACAAGACAGCGCAGGTCAGCATAATTGTGTGCCCTAACAAACAAAATGAGATACATATGAAATTGAAACTTGACTAGCAACGTCTTATTCGCTTTCTAATTGGCATGGAAACCGAGGATGTATGGTAAAGAAATATCGTTTAAAGATAGACCCCACTGGGGAAAATGTGCTTTTGTGCCCTTGCATAGCACGAGGCTTCTACTGAGTTTACCACAACATTTTCTTTGCGTCGCTGATGTCACCAAACAGGCGGACTTAGTCGACATTCATTATTTAGTTAGTCTAACAAAACTGCAGTTAACGCCGAAATAAATAATGTACTAATAGAAAGTATTAATTTAGAATGCAAAACTGTCACAGTCGTTTTGGTGACAGAATATATAAATAGACAATATATTTTGATATTTTTTTAAGGCTATTCAGTGCCTCTCCTGTTATTCTTTCTTGGAGGGTATTTGGCTTTTTACTATACGAGTATAGCTAAACTTTTTTAAGAAGGTCACACACAACCGTAGTTTTTCCTGGAACCGAACCCAGAACTTCATGATGCGAAAGGCCTCAGTAACATCAACCACGAAATTGCCCGACACACATTTTAGCAGTTCGTATTTCCGATGCAGAACAAATTCAGAAACCTAATCTATTAAACCTGGCAGAATAGACATTCATTTATGGTTATTGTAAAAGTGATATCGAAGAAAATTAAAATTCGAGTAACGTCATACTTCACGACTTGAAGCTTTTCCAGAAAAGTAAGAAGCCTTAGCTTTAGCCAAGTAAATGTTGGCTGTATTTAAAGTACCATGGAAAGGTACCCAAATACAGTTTAATTTGTAACTGTAGAGCTTTTTTTAATTAAAACGAAAATTTTTGAAAGATGAATCGAAAAACTATAGATAAATATCGTTTCAGTCAATGACGAGGTTCTAACTGTAAATACGGAATTGGCGTGGAAACAAGGGCAGTTTTTGAATGTTTATAAACTCTAAAATCATTCTCTTAATAATATACCACTTCCATAATCTTCTGTAATCAGAATTAATACCTCCATGGTGCATAATGCCGAAACTAAACTCAAATAAGTACCACCATAAACAAATTTATTACGTGTTTCCAATAAGCTGCAATAAAAAAGGCCAGCTTAATCATGAATCGTGGGAAATTCAGTGATACTGTGACACATCGTAAGAACATGGACAGTGCTGCTAACAACAGAAAACGTTTCTTGGTATTAAGATTGTTTTAACTTTATAAATATTCTACCTTAATGGTTTGTGTATGTAGTTGGAAACACTTTTGTCGTATAACTTTTAGATGTTACATTTAAACACAATTCATTGACATAGTGATTAATTTTTAAAGTACCCAACGCCTTAAAACCTGCTGTTCGCTTTGTACTGTTGAAAGGGCCCTTACCAGGTGAGAGACCTTAATTGCACTAGGTTAGTCGCTCTTTTCTTAAGAAAAAAGGACTTTAGAGAACTTCAAACTTAGCACAAGTCATATCTTGTACTGGCAAATATTTTTTAAACATTTTCTTGTTAGAGAAACATTTTCTTGCTTGTTAGAGACTGTTCACCATAAAGTGAGCACTTCTGAAATCAACCTTAGAAAAAGTCGCTGCTCCTACCTGCATACATTTTAACGGGCGCACAGACTGACATGTATCCGGTAAAGTTGGAAACCAATTTCTGATCATTTAAATCATTTGTTTCGATGTCAGTTTTTTTTATGTATCGAAGTGTAAAAATGAGCAGGTTTGTCAAAATTTACTTTTCTAATAATTTCACAGTTTCACTTGACTGACGCATGAATAAAGTGATGAGGCCCATGACAATGTTAATGTTACATAAAGCGAAGGAATACACAAATGCATACAAGTAGATCTTAAGCAAGGCTTTCAAAAGTGCTCATTTTACCGTGAATAGCCTATAATTGAATGTATGCACACGTATTGAAAGTTGGTACAATTATGTGCTGGAGTCATAAATTCTCAAGAGTATCATATGGATAGATTAAGGACAATTGATTTTTCACCTTAAATTCCATGATTATTTATCATTTTTGCGTAATTTAATATGTTTTTTTTTCTTCAATAATTTAAAACCTTTTCCCTTGAATTTCGAATCAATTTAGAACTTAAATTCCTTGATTTTCATCATTTTTCTCGTAATTTAGTATGAGTTTTCATTTATTTCAAGCCTTTTCCATCGATTTTCAAGCTTTTTTCCTTGCATTTCAAACCAATTTAGAACTTAAATTCCATTATTTTTATATTTTTTTCGTAATTTGCTATGATTTGTCAATCATTTCAAGCTTTTTACTTCGAATTTGAAGCATTTTCCCTCAAAAATCAAGTCTTTTCCTCGATTTTCAAGTCAAAGAAATCCTACACGAATAGTGAACGCAAATATCATTCACAAAAATAGTAAAAATCAAGAAATTTAAACCAAAATCAAGCAAAATAAGCTAAAATCAAGTAAATTTAAGCTAAAATCAAATGAAATACGAAATAAATTTAAAATATAGATTTAAATTAAAAACAGCAAACTTAAGCTCAAATCAAGCTAAAATCAAATGAAATATAAAAAATATTCAAATTAATGAAATGTATATATTTGAAGTGAATTCAGTATCATGCACACACTTTCCATTTTTCATTTATTTCAAACTATTATACATTATAAAAACGTGTTTCTCATTGATTGATTTTAAAGCATTCTTATCAAATATATTTAAATAGCGAACAGGTAAAGTAATTTTATACCTATCATCCAGAATTCAATTAAATTTTTTACCAAATTTAGATTCATAAAGTTGAAAATCTGTAGCAGCATACCATTTATTTTTTTTAGATCATGTAGTTTAGTCAATTCAAGTAAATTGTTCAACTTGTTGAGCAGAGACTCCAGTTTAGTTTATTTATAAAGAAAAAATTTATCAAGCAAAAACTAAAAATTAAAATAAATATGAATTTAAAAGATTTCTCTTGTAGTTTTTTCTTTGTAAATTAAATAGAATTTCAACTCTCTTATATAATGGAAAATAATATATGTAAGCATTGTAAAAAGTGCTGACAATTATTATTCATAGAAAGTTTTCATTTAATAAATGCGCTAAGATAAGCATTTTAACATCTGTAAAAAATGTTATAGTGAAAATGCCAGTAGTCATTATGAGTTAAAAAAAAAGAGAAAATAATGTGTGAATGTAGAAAATATTTTTATAATGCATCTCTCAAAAAATCATAAAAATAGTAAATCATACAATACGGTAGTAGATATTCTAAATGAAATTCATCACAATAGTTATCCAACAAAAACATGTAAAGTATGTAATGAGGATAAATCTATAAATTTATTTTCCCCTCATAAAAATGCTAAGGACAAACATACAACAATATGTAAAAAAAAAAAAAAAAAATGATATGAGATACAATACTAAGAATTTAAATAGTTAAAAACAATTTCTTTATTATAAATAATTAAAATACTTTTTCGATTCTATTCCTTTATATTTTGTCTGTATATTGTTACTATTATTTATATATTTTGTCCTTACTAAATGGAGTTAAAATGTCAGCGAACAATCTAGCAGTTGAGGTGAATAATATGAGAGTGAGGGATTTGAGAATTATAGGCAGAGTTTTTAAAATTAAATATTGGTACAATTTAAGGAAAGCTGATTTAATTACAGCTATTATAACATTAATTAAAAATTAACTAAGGAAAAGAAACTTTGCAAATTAACCTTTTTCAAATTACAGTATAAAATATAGAAGTATTTAAAAGTATTTCCTTTTTTTTAAAATCATATATTTGTAAAACCAAGAAATAAAGATCACGAAACATTTTCAAAACCCTAATTTAAAGAACAAAATAAAAGTTTAGGCCAAAATTTTCCTTTTAAAGAAAAGGAGGAATCCATTTGAAATTCGTGAAATTAATCATAATTTAATTGGCAACTTCAAGAGTTGGCAAACAAAATACGGCATTCGCATAAGTAATTTACAAAGCAATTCTACAATAAAATTCTGTTCGAAATGCTGTTCACACAACAATGAAAGCTGTAAAAAATTTACTGGTTATAAACAAAGAGATCAAATGAGAATACATACAAATAATTAGAATTTTCACCATACAATTTCGGCTTCAAGAAATAACAATCTAAACACTGAAAATCTACTTAATCAATTCGATATTGATGTTTACAAAGTACCCAATGGCAATGGCGCAAGAGGTAAAAAATCGCTAATTTAGCTAAAAATATAAAAGCAAAACAATGTATTAATAAAATTAACAATGATGATAATTTATGTGGTCCAAGTGCAATAATTACAGTTTTAACATACGAAACTAATATCATTTTGGATAGAGAATTAACGAATAATGAACTTTTTTACATTATAAAAGGAAAAAAATTACAAGGAGAATTAGCTCTTGAACTTTGCAAAAGAACGGCAAAAATCTGTGAAATTGGTTTCAGTTTAGAAGATATTATGGATGCAGAAAACTTTCTAGTTGTTCAAATTAAAGTGGTTTCAGCTGCACATTTAAATTTAATTATACAGTCTGGTTCAAAAAATCAACAACTATTCATTTGTATTCATACAATGGATATTATGATATAATTAATAGTATGAAAGCATTATAGGTAGTGTTTATTATTGTAAAAATTGTGACAAGCCATACAATAATAAATATCAACATGAGCGTGAGAAAAATAATAAAAATATATGTACTTTGTATAGAAAACCACAACACAAAAAGTTTGGGAAAATGAAAACTGTATTAGAATATATTGCCAAAAATGTAATAGATATTGTTTTGGGCAGGAATGTTTTACTAATCACGATGTTGTATGTAATACAGTCTATAAGTGTAAAACGTGCAACAAAACATGCTTGAGAAATAAAAAAACACGAATGTGGTTATACCAAATGTTGAAAAAAAAAATTTGAAAACTAATGAACATAAATGTTATATGCAAAAGAGAGAACAAAAAGGTGGGTTTGTACAATAGCTTGCACTTTTAATGGCAAAAAACAACCAAAAAGATATGGATTGTTCTTAAACTGAAAAATACTACTTTTTTGACTATGAAGCCACACGAGATACTGGTTTTCACACACCAAACTTTATATCTGTTCAAGATTTTTATTGTAACAAAATACATTTTAAAACAAATTATGAGTTTTGCGAATTGGTAATATCTGAAGAAAATAAAGCATATGTGTTTATTGCACACAATTCCAAGGGCCACGATTCATATTTTATTTTACAAGATTGTGTTAGAAACAGTACAAAACCTCGAACAATATATCAAGGCTCAAAAATCATGCAACTTAAAATATCCAGTCTAAATATCAAAATAATTGATAGTATAAACTTCATTCAATGAAGTCTTGCAACATTTCCAAAGACCATTATATTTAAAAATGCTTAACAGATGATATTGTCCATAATTTTTCAATAAACAAGAAAATCTCAATTATATTGGAAAAATACCTACTCAAAATATTATGGAGTCAATACAATAAAATAAGAATGTGAAGATTTTTTCAAATGAATTGTTGTAAAAAACAAAAGGAAATTATATCTTTGATTTCAAAAAAGAACTCACTGAATATTGTGAATCTGATATTGATATTTTATGATGTGGATGTCTTTAATTTAGAGAATCTTTTCTAGATATAGCAATTACATAATAATACTACTGGTGTAGTTAAAGATGATAAAAAAGAGGCGTTTTGTAAAGAATTAATTTCGAGTTTAAATACATTTCCAAATGTTCGACATGCATTAAATGATGGACACGTTACTATTTGTGGAGCAAAAGTTGATGGTTAAGACGAAAAAACTAGAACAATATATCAATATCATGGCTGTTTTTGGCATGGTTGTCCTGATTGTTATTCACCAGACACAATAAATAAATGTAACAATGCATGTATGGATGATTTTCTTACTAAAACAAACAATCGAACTACAATTTTAACACAAAATGGTTACAAAGTAAGGGAAATGTGGACTTGCAAATGGGAAAAATCGATTTTATACAAAAATAATGTAGAAAAAACTAAAAATGTATTAGAACCATTACAATTAAGAGAGACTTTTTTGGAGATAGAACAAATGCTACAAAATTAAAAGTTTAAGTAAAAAAATTAAGATGTATAGATACGTGTAGTATATATCCAACATTGATGTTTTATGATTATAATCCATTTGGTCATCCAATAAAATTATTTAACCCTAAAAATTGCGACGAAAATTGGTTTGGATTGATTAGATGTAAAGTTTTGCCACCACAAAATTAATATCATCCAGTACTACAGGTAAACAAGAAAAACATTGTTTACTTTATGATCAAAATGTATTGTAGAAAAAGGAGAATGTTAACATAGTGAAGAACAAAGAACAATAAATGTTACTTCGACTACATTAGAACTAAATAAAGCTACAGAGAAATATTACAAATTAGTTAAAATTCATGAAGTTTGGCATTTTAAACAAAGAAGCAATAAAATGTTCAGAAATTATATTAAAACAGTTATGAAAATAAAATTGGAAACTAGTCCTTGGGAAGACGATTCAAAAGAATAATATATTCATGTTATAAAAAAAAAAAAAAGAACGAAATATCGCTTTAAACATTGAATAAATTTTGAACAAAATCTAGGAAAATCTGCTGTTGCCAAAATTTTGTTTAAATTCACTTTGGGGAAAAATTGGATAAAGACAAAACTTAACACAAACAGAATATATTACTGATCCAACTCGTTGAAACGAATTGTTATTAGATGATAGAATAGAAGTAATTAATGTTGTTTACATTAATGAAAAAATAATTGATGTGTCATATAATTACAATGGTAATTATGTTGAAGATAGCACAACAACAATTATATTTATAGCAACTTTTACCACTTTAAATGCTAGATTTTGTTTATATGAAATATTATATAAATCAGGTGATAAAGTTGTGTATTACGACACAGATAGGATAGTTTACATTGATGTTGGCAAAAATGCTGTTAAAACAGGTTGTATGCTTGGCGAATGGACATACGAATTTGGAAAAAATGATTATGGTATAAACTGGATAAGTACTGGGCCAAAAAGCTATGGATATGAAATTTTTTTGGGAAAACAAGTTACAAAAATTAAAGTATTCACTCTAAATCACGAAAATGCTTTACAACTGAACATGAAATAGATAGGCGAATTAGTACAAAAAACTAAGAAAAATGTGATTATAAAAAATTATATGATTACAAAAGATAAAAAACAAAAATCTGGTGAATTAGTTGATGGCCAAGGAATTTAATTTCAACTATGACAAATGCATGATTTTGAATGAGAAAGATGGTATTATATACACATTACCATGGGAGTATTAAACAAATAATTTTATATTTAATATTCTTATATTATGTACATTTTATGGATTCAGAAATCTGTAATATTTTAAACTTCTATAATTAAAAAAAAATATCATTATCAATTAATTTTCCATTTTCATCTTTATTTTCCAAAACATTATTGATTTTATAAAAAATTGGGAATGCAGGCTCATAAATAATATAATCTCTAAAAGCAAACATAATTTTTGGTGGAAAACTAGCAATTATATCATTTCCTAAACTGTTCGAATAAGCATATTTTACACATTACATATGCCAAGTTACAATGAACCTTTATTGATTTTTAATGGATTAAAATTAGATAATTTAGTACCTACAACAATTTTGTCTTTTTCAGTTGTCATATTTCTTTCAAAGCCAAGAATATTAGATAGTCGATCATCAAATTTAATATCAAACTTATATTTAATAGATATTGCATTTTTCAAATTGTCTACTGTTAATTCAATGTTATTTGTTGAAAATGGGTCAATCAAATATATTGTCTCTTTTAACGATTCGATATCGTATTGACCTCTAGGAATAGTTATAACTTCATTTTTATCAACAACAGGACTAAATTTTTTATTGTCATTATACTATTGTTATTAATGTTTGGTGTTAAAAATGTTATATGAAAACTAATCAAAGGAATCGATTTTTCACTATTGACGATACCATAATGAAGTTTTTTCTTGAAGTATGGAATTATCATTTGTCAAATTAAATACTTTATTACCTGTTTAATAAACAATTATCTTATTAAATGAAAAAAAGTTTTTGGGGTGTCTGTGTTTTAATTTATGAAAAAAAACTGTAAAAATAAAAAGAATGGATAAATATTGTCTGATGACATTAGAGCAATAATAGTTGGTCGTAGAAATCGTGCAAAAACTAATTTGATGATAAATTTTATTTACAAGTTAGGATGGTTAAATTTTAATAAATTGTTTGTTTGTTCGAAATGTTTCAATCAAGCCGAATATATTCTGTTACAAAATTATTCTGTAAAACATTTAAAAAAATTAAATTTAAAGAAAAAATGGCAAATATTAAAAAAATAATATTGATGAAATGATACATTTGGATCAGTGTGAAAATGAATCTCTAATTGTATATGATTGTGATATTTTAGACAATTAAGATATAATTCGCGAATATTTTATTTGAGGAAGATATAAAATATAGATGAATTTTATGTAGATCAAACATATTCAAAAGTACCTAAAAAAATTGATGAGATAATACGAAATTCTTGGGTATATTTAGAGTAGATGACGCTAACTTAAAACATATTTATAATGATTTAGTTGGTGGTAATATGTCTTATGAAAAATTTACATAATTGAAAGAAGAAATTAAATGAAGAAATTTGTCCAAAACTTTGGGACAAATATTATGGTTTACTCATTTTAGATTTGAATAGAAAAATTAGCGATGTGGAGTATAAAATTAAATTAAAAACCTTATTAAATAGTTAAATATTTGAAAGCAGGTTTATATTAAACGACCATTAAAACAATATGCATTAAATATTTGCATTTAAATTAGATAATTATAAAAAAATGTTTAAAATTTACATAACATATGCTTTATTAATTCAAGAGTTATGAGATTTAACAAAACCTAACCATTTAGCATAAATTTTATCACCTTTTGTTTTTAAAACTTTTTCAAACAAATATTCATTTGGAAAGTTAGTTTTCATATATTCGTAATCATAAAAACTTCCTTTTATTTCTTCTCCATTAATGTATTTTAGTTTGGAAATCGGAACGTCATAATTTAGAACTTTAAAAATAATATTGATTTTGTTGTCCAATTAGCTGTATAAACATTCTCAAATATTTTCTTAAGTTTACTAATACAAAGAACATCACCAACTTTGTATTTTGGTTTAGCAATCATATATGTTTGATATAAATTTTCTCATTCTTCTTATTGACTTCAATTGGTTTCATGTTGATAGTTCTATGTTTTGTATTGTTGTATTCTTTTACTAAATCATCTAATATATTCAACAATTTATAATTTCCATTCAAAGCAAATTTATTCCACATTATATTTTTCAAAGTTTGATTAAATCATTCTACACTAGCTTTTAATTAATAAAATGAAGAATAATGAATAATTAGTATTTTTATTTTATGAATATTCCTATTATAGTTTACACGCGACCCTTATGAATAGATATTTTCTCTTTTCTGATTTTAAAAGATACAGTATCGCCTCTGTAAACATCAAAATGCTTACTGTAATCTATTTTTGTAGTCCCCTTAAAACAGTCACATCATCAAAAAAATAAGATTAGCAGTAGTTATTTTATAAACAGTACAGTCCATCAAAAAAGTAAAGAATGTTAGATTATTATCTAAGTGAAAAATATTACTAATTTTATCACACCTTACAGGTATATTTCTTCCTTACATTTTACAACTTTTGAGTTAACAAGAGTATCACAATAATTCAGAACTGATTGGTTTAAATGTTGCAATTGATCAGCTATTTCTTTATCAACAAATCTTTTATTGACTGCATCTTTTCAATCTATAGGCTCAGCCATATTATTAATTCTGCAATTTTGAAGATAAACATAATCTTTTGTGTAAACAAAGCTTTACTATGTTGATCCTGTAAAGCGGTAACAGTAATAATGTATTTTGAATCTACATCTTTTTTTAATGTGGAAGCGGAAACAATATTACTGTATTTCGAGGCTACATTTTTTAAAATACTTTTTTTTGTACCATTTATCCATTTTATATAATCGTTAATAGTAATACTGAATTGTAAATGTATATCTTCTTTTAAATCATATTCAGCTATTTTCCATTAAAAACTCTTTTATTGATTGTCTCTTTATCATCTCTAGGATCATCTATATTAACAATTCTATGCCCTAAAAAAGAAACATAAGATTTTGTATAATCAAAACAAGTGTTTAGTTTACTTTGTAAATCAGAAACACCCAAATTCCACTGTGAATCTACATATGTTTTTAAAGCATAAGCACTAGTGTCAAAAATTTTATTTAAAGATTTTATAAATGGTTTTCCAAATATATCTGTCATTTTATAATAAAGAAATTATATCATTAAACTTAAACTCATTTGATATAATATTTAATACACTTAATCATAGATGTTCACATATAACTGAATTAAAATTCTGAATTCTATCATTCAAATTAATTAAAATAGTAAACATAATTATTCTCTTTAAGATAATAAACCCAATGAGTGCCAGGATTTGTTGAAATATCAAAATTAACCACAGCAAATTCAGATTTGTTCATATTTTTTTGGTAACTCATTAATCATATAAACATTTCTGAAATTTTTATATTTAATATTTTGACATATTTTTCAATATCGATATTAGATAATGGGGATATATTCAAATTTTGTTTGGTCGTTCTCTTTTTTTTTTTTTGCAACCAATCCACTTCTTCTTTATTTTCCATTGCCAAATTATATTGCTGTTGTTCTTCTAATTCTGTTTTATTTTTCTAGTGTGTTATACAGAATTGTAAATTACAGTAGTTCCTCCTACTAAAGCACCATGTGCAGCTAAATTTGTAAAGAAAAGTGGTAAAAATCCTCCATGATGTAATCCATTTCCTGTTTTTTTAAATATTTTTTTGAGTATTGGAAGTGTTTAAGTCAATAAGAAACCTTTACCTTCTTTTAATTTTTATTCTTTTTCTGTAGTTGATCTTCTGTTAAAAAATTATCTACACCCAAATCTCTTAATTGTTCAATGGGTATATCGAAAGTTAAGCTTTTTATATTCATTTATAAGTAAAAAATATATATAATTAATTAAACATATTTAATTCCCCATCTTAATTTTTTTTTGGTAAACATAGTAGAAGCAACAGCAGCAGAAGCAATTTTTTTCACTAATTGGTGTATTTTTACCTAATATAATTTCTTTTGCTTCTTTTTGTAAAATTTTATCAGCTTCATGGTTGGATTCTAAATCTTTGTGGTTTCTACAAGCAATATCGAGATATTTACATTTTCATCTAATTTATTTATTCTTGTGTCACCTCTTTAAAACCTTTCATTTAATTTTGTAAATGGTCCACACTAATTATAACCAGGCAAATGCATTTCGGGTGGATTTAAATTGTTTAATGCCCAATTTATATTAATTTTGCTATGATGTTCAGAATTCCAAAATGTGCATGTCATTACATTTAAAACTCTTATTAGTAATGGAATTCCTTTCGGATTATTCATAACAAATTCAGAAAATTTATTGTTTACCATATTCAGTGTTTACTTTTCCATTGTAATAATAAAAATTATTTCCAGCATTTTCTTCACCAAGAATAACTAATAATCTATCAAACAATTTTCTAACATCATCCATCCAAGCATATTCGTTTAGAAAATTATTCTATTTTTTTAATACCTTCTCCAAATCTAGGAGTTATTGGAGAAATCATTCTTTCTGGTGTGTTTGGTGCTGTTCTAGAATGTGATTCTTTTATATATGTATCATAAATTGGTTTCTTTATATTTTTATATTTACAACTTCTGTTCGAATTTATTTTCTTTCTTGGATTATATTCTTGGATTGCAGCATTGGTATCTAAAACAATTTTCGTGTAGTTGTCATAGTCAGTATCAGTAAGTTATCTGTAAGATCTTATTTTCTTTTGTTAGCAAATTAAAAAGTCCTTCCGTTAATTCGCATTCCTTATTGTTAATGGTTATTTTATTAACATCTATCTTTACTGAAAATATGTTGTCCTTCTGCACGTAATCCACATTGAGTATCAATAACATTTATTCTTTTTGCAATTTTGTTCTGAGATTTATAGTAGAATTAGACGCTGCATGTGGTAAATTTTTCAATGATACAATTCCCATTTGCTCTTCCAAATTAGGAGATTTTTGTTCTGAAAATGATCCTCTTTAAAAATATGTTTTTTCTGGTGTTATTAGATAATGTAAATTTTTTACTGCAACAGTAAACTCATGCTGCTATTAAATTTTCATTTTCTTCACTTGCTTTTTCTATTTTTTTAAAACTAATATTATGTAATTCATAAATGAAAGGCATCTCTTTTTTTAATTTCTTTCGTATACTTTTTCATGATAGTTTTTATATTTTTCATATCTTTTAATGAGTAATTTAACTCGAGAAACTCCCTTTGATTACACCATTTATAAAAATATTGGGAGTTTTGAGAGACAAACTTTTCCTCCAACAAACCAAATTAGGGGGAATTTAAATGTTTACAATAATAAAACTGAATTTGATATTCCTATAGGAGATGGCTTTTCTTCTCCAAATGATGCTTATGTCTATGAAAAACTTGTTTTACTAAAGAGAGATAAGGTTGGAGATGAGGTAAAATATGATAAATCAGATAATGTTGATGTCTGTTCTAACCTTTTCCTTTTCAATTTTCTAGAGTATAAATCTCAAAACATGAAAATATTTTTGAAGCTGTTGATAATTCAGGTATAACATTAACAATGATGAATGCTTTATTAAGATCACCAAGTGAACAAAATTATTTAGACTTTACTGGTGTTGATAAATCTGTTTCTAGTCATAAAACAGATGAAGTTAAAAATGTTTCTAGTGATAAAACAAAAAAAAATTATGTTTCTGCTAAGATATTTGTTTTATTTTATTCATGATAACAACGATATTTATTGGAAAGGTGGTTATAAAATTACTTTATTTCGTAATTCATCTGATAACAACTGTTTATTTCTTTATGAAATTTTAGATAAAGAAGGCAAAGTTACGAAACATCGTCCTGATATGCTAAAATTAATATAAAAAAAATAGACATTATGTGGCCTATTGTTGAATATAAATCTAACACAGCCATTGTAATTAAAGAAAAAATTTACAAAGATCCAAAAATACATATTAATTTTGATTATTGGCAATTTTTAGAAAAAGGAGTTCCTGCTGGATCAACTGTTTTTAACTTTGATATAAAAGATCAGTTTAGTAATTTACAATTTGTTATGCCCAATTTTGTAATTGTAGGTTTTCAACAGAATAGAAGAAATCATGCTGAACAGCATACAGACGCGAATATGTTTGATCATTTTATTGTATGAAATATTTCTATTAAAAACGGCAGAAATGAAATTGTTCCTGAAGAAAACTGTACTCTAAACATTGAAAACGGTCTTTGTCTTAAACAATTTCTTGCTTATAATGATTTTAGACATTCAAAAACCAACCTAGATACCGACTATATAAATAATGAACTTTATTATAAACCAAGTGTAAACTTTTTGGCGGCAAAGACCGTTTAATGCTATGGATCGTTTATATAGAAAAACTACTGTAGTTAAAGAAAAAACAAACATGAAAATTAATGTTGATTTTAATAAAGTTATTGAAACGGGAACAGTTTTTATGGCTGTTTTAATTAATAAAAAAAATTTCTTATTATTATTTGAACGAAAGATTTACTGAATATATATAAAATTGTAATATTATTAAATGGAAGAAACATCAAAAGGTTTCAATATTTTAATACAATATTTTAAACTTATAGTAACATGATTACTTTTAAAAGTTTTACAAATGTTTGAAATATATATGAATTATTTGATCAAATAAAAAATCATTTTCATGATTCTAAATGAATGGTTTCTTTCTCTTAATAAATTACTTTGATCTATAAATACAGATGTATTTGTTTCCATGCAGTTTGACTAACATTTTAAAAGGCCATGATGGTTCAAGACCACCTTCCTATATATTAGATAATGCGTCTGATGATCTTAAAAATTTAGTTCTAATTTACCAAACTTACAATCATCGCTCTTAGAAATTATTGACGATAAATATTAAATGCGAAATTTTGGTGAAACTCTAGAGCAAATAGAAGCAGTTTTTAAAAAATTAGTAGAGCTTCGAATATAAACTATCAGGAATAATAATATAATATGTTATTTGTTTTTAACTAACATTTAGTTGATTTTGGTTTAAATTTGTTTGATTTTTTCTATTTTTATGAATGAAATTTGCATTCACTATTCGTGCAGGATTTTTTTTGGGTTTAATTTCGAGGAAAAAGTTTGATTTTGGAGGAAAAATGCTTGAAATTCGAGGAATAATCATGGAATTTGAGTCAAAATTTCATTAATGTAACGCGATTTTGGTTAATTATTGAGTCTGTTTTTTTAATTGAAAATGAAAAAACCCGATTTTGGTGGAAAATTGCTTAAAATTGGAGTAAAAACGCTTGAAATACGAGGGAAAAAGCTCGAAATCATTGGAAAATCGTAGTAAATTACGAAAAAAATGATCAAAATCACGGAATTTAAGTTCTGTGTTGGTTTGAAAGTCAATGAAAAAGGTTTGAAATTATTGAAAAAGACATAGTAAATTACGGGCGGGGGGGGGGGGGACCCCGATGAAAAATCGTGGAATTTAAGGTGAAAAATCGATTGTTTTCAACCTGCCCATATATCACTCCTATGGTGGCATTCATGGCGAATGCCAAGCTTCACGCCGTTTTAAGTACTTCGCGGATAGAGATGACGTATTTCATGTGAGTGTGAACATCGCCCTTAAGGTTTAGTCCCATTATTACTTTCAGTTGCCTAAAATCGCGAGAAGCAGATGATCTCCATAAGGAGATTAATTTTAGATTTTTAGACTTTTCTCATTTCTCACTTACAATAAAATAATTTATAATGGGCACTTTGATTGAAAAATCTGCTGATATTGCCAAGTAGCACAACTGCACAAGTGCATTTAGTAGCGTACGGTTGGTTATATAGTCAACCAAAATTCCCAAACACTTTTGTCATCAGCAAGTAGCTTGCAAATGATTTATCTTGGAAATTTGTTATAATGTTTTAATGAAAAATATTCTTTAGTGGAGTGAGAAAGAAGAAATTTGGTGGCTCTTAACTTCGATATCGTAAGAGCCGATAAGGGTGAAACGAGGTGAGTATGGAGACGTGCCGGAATTCAAGGGTGGGGGAAACTGGAGAACCCCGAGAAAACTCGCCGACCAGAGGCATCGTCCGGCATGATTCCCACATGTGAAAATCCGGAGGCTACCCCGCCGGGAATCGAATCCGGTTCGCCTTGGTGGGAGGAGAGTACTAACGCCACGTTAAAATAAATTTTTGGTGAAATATGAGTTCTACAGTCGAGATTATTTGTAGTCTCTGTATTACTATAAGCTGTTCACAGTAAAATGAGCACTTTGGAAGCCCTGCTTGAGATCTTTGTATGCACGTTATGTTTTCTTCCGCCTCATGTGAAATTAACATTGCCATGGGCCTCTACGCTTTATTCATGCGTCGATCAGATGAAACTGTGAAATTATTAGAAAAGTAAAAATTTTACAAAAATGGTCATTTTTACACCTGGTGCATTAAAAAAACAGAAAACACAATAATAATCTCAGTTTCACATCACAAATGGTCACCTAACACTTTTTATTTGACGTTCAGATATAGAACTACTTTCCATCCATCGTTACCAACTTTACTGGGTGCATGCCACTCAGGGCGCCCGTTAAAATATATGCAGGTACGGGCAGTGAATTTTTTCTACGGTTGATTTCAAAAGTGCTCACTTTATCGTGAACAGCCTTTATCAACTTTTCGGGCACATTCACCCTTGCCTAATTATAAGCGTTTATTTTTCTTAAAGAGAAGTTGCTTATATTTTCTGGGTCATTAAAATAATAAATCACCTAAAATGAGACAAATTAATTTAAACTTGTTTTCTAGTAAATCTAGATCATTTTTCCTCATAGCTCGTGCATTAAATAACTGTAATATTTCATTATTTGATTCTAGTTTTTGAAGTATACTTAATCATTTTTTCATTTATTAGTTAGACAAGAGTTGTTGTATCAACATCAGATCTCTCGGTTACCGAAAAATAAACTGATGAATATTAATATTGAATTACATTTTAACTTTTCCTTTAATTTCGTTGCGTTTTATTGTTATTCTCAATGCATACTGTAGCTCTCTCATTTATTCCTCTCTCTTTATCTTTCAAACTGATTTGTGAATGACAGCTTCTCCGTGTATAACTATTTAATTATATTTGTGGGGATCTTGTTTTATAATATAAGGACTAGCCAGTATTTTACGATACGACTTCAAGTGCACGTTGATATCTTTGTTGAATAAAACAACGGTCGTATTATGAATTTAGGACATTGGCATTCATAGCTCGTTAACATTTCTTACTTGGAGGAACATAATTTGTCTGGCAATCAGTATGGAAGATGCTACTGCGGATGGGACACGCACAATCAAAACTTAATTAAATTGGTACCCTCTGTCTTGTCTGAGCAAGTGGCGTCTCGTAGCTAGTACTCGACGCCGTTTTTTAATTTCTCGCCCGAGATTCTCTTTTCTCGCCTTGTCTTGGCGGTGGCGTAATTAGTCCCGTGCTACCACCCACCCCCAGTACCCGACCATCCAGCCAGCCCCTCGTTTTCACGCCCACCATGCTCCCCGTGACCAAACTGAGCTAACTCTTGTCATTAGTCATTTTTACGCTCGATGTTGGCGACAACTTCCATCCCCATCTTCTCTCCACCACATCGTATTTTCTCTCCTATTCTTTCTTCGCCCCCCCCCCCCCCCCTCCTCCTCACTCGCCGCACGCAGCGAGAATTTAAATTTCTATCGCTCTTTTCTCACATCTCCAGGATCTCTTCTGAAAGAAAGAGATGATATTCTCAAATCTCTTGTAATGAATTCAGGCGACTTTTGTCGCCGTCCTTATAATAGTGCACTTTTCATAATTATTTCAGAAATTTTTCATTTTCAAAAATTTTTGTTCTGAGAAAATTGCTTTTGCACAACATTAAGTGCGGAAAATACACGGAGCCATTTATTAACGGATATCTTCTAGCGTCTGAATTACCTTGTTACAATAGTCGAAAGTGTGAGCCTGAATAATCAACAGAATATATTTGATAATGACTAACAAATTACCCACAGCCCTTGAACTTAAGGGTGCCCGAGGAAAGTGACGTGTCTAATTAGGAATATTTATCTGAACTTCACAAAGAGTGCAATGAGTGAAAGACCAGGAAAGTGGTATTCGTTTCTCAGTCATCTTCGTTATACACCAGGAAGATGATGTGGATGGCATAGCTACAATCACAAAACACCTCTACAAAGTGTTGTCGAGCTGCTTACTCTGTACGTATTTATCAACGAAACGTAGCAAAACTTTAGTTACGTTACAAACGCAACGCCAGAGTGAATAAAATAGCGAGTAAATTTTTTGGCAATTGCAAATGGTTTACGTTATCGCAGTGATAATGCCGTTGGTAAACATAGCCCCAAGTGTGACAGTTTAACGTATTGCATGATGTCGGTTGATGTCTTGGTCTCTTTTCTTATCCATCCGATCTTTGTATATTTACATGCACAGCTCTCACCCATTTTTAGCGTTCTAACATTTTTCAAATACTTATTTCCTTATTCGGAACCTTATAAGCAGTCTGTATTTGTATAACCCAAATACTTACAATGAAAGGATTTTACTTAAAACCTTTTACTGAACCGAACTCTAGTATTAAACTAGAAGTAATTTCTTGAAAGTTATTCATAATAACATATGAATATATGATTTAAATTATCATGGCCGTTTTTACACTTCCAATTTAGAGTTAACTAAGATAAAGCCTATCGGGATATTCCCTTGTCTTGTTTATGATTGACACGCGGGACTCGCACGTTTTTCAATTGAGCTTTCAGAACATTTTTCGTAACGTAACTGTATATGTGGTAAGATTACGATATGCAAATTTTGTTTCTATTCGTTCCATGTATGTTAAAATATTAATTTTTTATAGTGATTGATTTGATTGATTTGTTCTTCTGTTAATAGCGCCAGATTATTTATACTACCGACTTAAATTCACGACAACGGTAATTTGTTTCCTTAAATTTAAAAAAAAACGTAACATGTTTACTCCCTGAAACGAGACTCACAGACTGATAGCCGCCCATAAAATAGGTATTATATCCACAATCCTACAATAATTACGTAATATGTGCTTCCTCATTTTCTTACTATACGATGCTGGTTTGTATTGAAGCCCCTTGATAAAATGGAGAAACAAAGAAAGAATGCCACGTTGAAGAAACTTATTAATTGCGACGTCTTTGACCCATACCGTCATGCAGTATAATTACATAATATGTGCTTCCTCATTTTCTTACTATACGGTGCTGGTTTGTATTGAAGCCCCTCGATAAAATGGAGAAACAAAGAAAGAATGCCACGTTGAAGAAACTTATTAATTGCGACGTCTTTGACCCATACCGTCATGCAGTATAATTACATAATATGTGCTTCCTCATTTTCTTACTATACGGTGCTGGTTTGTATTGAAGCCCCTCGATAAAATGGAGAAACAAAGAAAGAATGCCACGTTGAAGAAACTTATTAATTGCGACGTCTTTGACCCATACCGTCATGCAGTATAATTACATAATATGTGCTTCCTCATTTTCTTACTATACGATGCTGGTTTGTATTGAAGCCCCTTGATAAAATGGAGAAACAAAGAAAGAATGCCACGTTGAAGAAACTTATTAATTGCGACGTCTTTGACCCATACCGTCATGCAGTATAATTACATAATATGTGCTTCCTCATTTTCTTACTATACGGTGCTGGTTTGTATTGAAGCCCCTCGATAAAATGGAGAAACAAAGAAAGAATGCCACGTTGAAGAAACTTATTAATTGCGACGTCTTTGACCCATACCGTCATGCAGTATAATTATTTCACAATGCATGAGTTCGGCTGATTTCCATAATCAAATACTTCAAGAAATTACCTTAAAATTTTCGCTTTTTATGATTTATTTCACAGAAATTAGAAATTTTATCTCTGATATATATAGTTTCTGCACATTAAGTTTATAATTCTGTCTTTGTGACGTGAAACTGAGTACGCCATGGAAACTATGCTATTAAATTGCTATTTAACATTAGTTTGTTTGAGACAGTTGAGAAGGATATTTATTTATTTCGGCAAAATTTCTTCTTTTTCAATGTAGTGTATAAGTTTAAAGAGATGACATAAAATATGTTTATACAGTGTGATAACCTCGATGCAGTTGTTTATCATATTTACTTTTAAAGCTAAGCATGTTCATGCCGAATTAATCCACAGTATGCTCTGATTTGTATTAACTGCAAAGGGCTGATATTCTTATATATGACTATTAACATGAAAACTGATTTTAGGTTAAACGGTATAAGTTAATTAGAGGTAAATATTAGGTTAGTTGGTTTTAGCGTATTATTTTGACGTGCCTTTTGTAGAGCTTACATATCTGTACCTGTCACTTTCACAAAACTCACTGATAAGTCGCTACTCATATTAATTGTGTATTTAAATTAATGTACTTGTAACACAAAAGTAACGCAAAAATGTAGATGCTATTAACACGCAAAGTAGTTTGAAGTTTCTGGCGTGAAATTGAGACGTACTCTTGAATGTGTTTTACAAGTCTGCCTCAGGTAGTTACTATTCCCTTCATCCCATTGTAAAGTTCATATAATTTGAGTAATGTGGGAAATATATCACCCTTGCCCTTCTCGTGTTCCTGTGATTTACTTAAGAGAAAAAAAATCGTAACCATTTTACTTTCTTCTCTCTGACACTTGTTAAGTTTATCGGGGAATACTTTTCTTCTGAAACAGCCTACGTGTGGTGAATGCGTGATGTATAAAGAATTTAATTTTAACTTTTTTTCTAAATTAAGGGGAAAACTAAGGTAATTTTCAAGAACGAAGGTCCTTTTTTTTTTTTTTCATCTTTTGCCTGTGACTGGCTCTTTTCCTTGGAACTTAAAAGGAAAAGGTTGAAGTTAAGTTATTGTGAATCTCATTATTTGCAGCGGCGTGGCGGTGAGAAATATGCTATGAATCCGGGAGGGCAAGGCCTCAGTGTCTGGCGCGAAGTTTAAATAAGGGGGGTGGGAGGGGGCGAGAAGCTTAGGCGGAGGAAAGGCGACGCTCCGTATCTTTTAATTTATTCCCACCCCTACTTATCTTCATAACACTCATCACCCGAACCACCTACCGCCTACCACCATGCCATAAATCTGTCCGAGGTGTGTGACATAGCTTAGTCTCTAACACGCTGCTCTCTTCCCTTCTTCCCTCTGCCATGCTTCGCTTCCTTCCCGGGGACTGCTGATCGTCCGTGCGGCTGGCTGCTCGGTCCGCCGATGATGGTGCGACTGGACCACATCTGCTGTCTGCCGTTCAACAGGCGCCCAAGACGAGGCTCGTCAAGGCAGTAAGTAGCCTTCACTGGTAAACACTGTTCTCGTTGAAGTGAGCACCGTAGAAATCACCCTTGGGAAAAAGTCACTGCCCCTGCCTCCATATACTTTAACGGACGCACTAAGTAACATAAGCCCAGTAAAGTTGGTAACGATAGAGGGAAAGTAGTTCCGTATCTTAACGTCGAATAAAAATTGTTAGGTAACCATTTGTGATAACTTAAGTTATTTCTTTCGCTTTCAGTTTTTCTTTAATGCATCACCGACGCGTAAATAAAGTGAGGAGGCCCATTGTAATGTTAATCTTACATAAGGCGGAAGAACACACAACGTGCACACAAGTAGATCCTAAGCAGGGCTTTAAGAAGTGCTCAGTTTACCGTGAACAATCTATACCGCACCACCGTCTGGTCTTCGGGTGCACCCGCATGCTTGGCCTGTTGCTTGGCAGCCGCTTGCAGGGCGCTTGCTTGCTCTCGGTGCTTGTGCTAGCCTTCTTTCTTCCTGTCTGGTACACCATATCCCCAAGTGAATGGCAGCTTTCGCAACATCTACAAGGATCCCGTTCATAATAAGACACGCGCATAACCAGTAGTCTTTTATAAAGGCTGTTCACGAAAAAGTGAGCACTTTTGAAATTAACCTTAGAAAAAAGTTACCTTAATATTGTACATATTTGCGTAGTTACTTGCAGATAGTGTGTGCCAGGCCTTAAGGATGTAATACAACTCAATGATGTAGATTAGTTTTGTCATTAAAACTTTTTGTATTAACTTTGCTTAGTTCTATATAAACCGGATGTTTGGAAACTCAATGCCCATAACAAAAGCCATTTATCTGGAAAAGTATCTTATATAACTTAGTTTTGTTGCAAGTTGCGACGTACAACGACTGCAGGACAAGGCGGGTCGATCGTGCGTATAGGACAAGTTGTTGCATGTGTGCGACGTTGCGTATGTAATAATTTGTTGTCGCGCGTCTACGGCACATGCTACACGTCGTACATGCATGATCGCACGGCCTTGTTCTCCAGGTGTTGTACGCCACATGCTACACGTCGTACATGCATGATCGCACGGCCTTGTTCTCCAGGTGTTGTACGCCACAGCTTACAACACAATTATTTTACATCCAATTATGTCTCAGATATAAGTGTATAGTGTTACCATCGGTCCGAAGGAACCATGGTCGGAGTTAGGGCGCCGACTTTGCAAACATCCTGCCTGTGTGTGTATATATATATGTATGTGTGTGTGATTATACCATCCAATGTGATACACCTATAAATGTAGTTAGTATTTTATTTTATTGTAAGTTGGGAATATCGTCCCACATACATGACCTTAGTAACACCTCTTATTGATCTGTTCCGCAGTGAAAGAGGCACACATGAACAACTGTGGAATGACCACTGAATTGTTCTTTCAGTTTCTTCTGTAAGCGCAAGATCTTAGAAACGTTTGCGTCCGTAATACCATTAATATTTATTACGAAAACAGCATATATACAAAGGTAGCAGTGAATCTCGTAATCACTAAATTTTAAAATATTTTTGCACGACTTCAAGTGGCAATATTCTGGTGCGACCCAAGTGGTTCTTTGATCGATTTGAGTACAACTTATAAGGAGTATACTGAGGATAATAAGTAAAATTAGTCACAATTTAGGAACGTCATGTTATAATGTGCTAAGTCTGGTGTCACCGGGTCGAGACCCACTCAGTAAAGACGAACGAACTGGTGAAACAAAGGCGCCAACATAGATGTCGGGATTAAATCATAACCAGGAAAAAATAATAAAATTGTGCGAGGAGCGAAATAGCACGATAACCAGTGAGTGGCCAATGCGTATAAATAGTATCAACTCGTATCTAAACACGTACATAAACCCAAAGCATTCTGGGGGTTTCCATCTTGGAACTCCGCGGTAAGTGGGATGTGCTGACACGACAGTTAGCTAGGAGAGTCGTGGCTAGAAAATATAAACTGATTGTCAGTAGCAGTTATCATCGACGACCTTGTACACAGAAATAAATGTCCATAATGATTCTTATGAAAGCACATTTCAAAATTAGACTCGGAGATTCGTTAGACATTCAGAGTCTAATCCAACTACACCATTACCGCAAAACTTTAGTTACATCACATTTCAATGGTTTATGAACAATCGCTTTCTGAAACTTAATCCAGTCGCTAAAACAAAAGCCTCGTCCTGCAAATATTTGTAGCAATATATGAAATCTACTAAGCAGTAGCAATAATTTCTATTAATAAAATGTTGTTCGTGATCGTTTTTGCCCAAAAGCTTAAAGTCGTGTGTTACTGTCAATTATAGTTCAGGTTAAATTTTAATAATATATATCTAGAATACGAAAATATAGGGCCTACTACGTGATTTCAGTGCAGTTATACATCCAAGTCGTAAACCTACTGCCCTTAAAACGCACATATACTGTATAAGAGTATATTAAACTGATTACCTATAATGTATCGAAATACGATTTTACATCGTTACATTTATTTATTACTATGCAATATAGAATCGAAACCATGTAAAAATTATGTTTATTTTAAAACGAAAAAATTATATCTTTCGTCATCAAAAGTCTACTGCAACGTTTTCGATGGCGCATTATTTCACTCCAGCAGATAGATATCTCTGAATTTTCTCATGGAATATATACCTGTACAGGTGTGCAATGGAACGTAATTGTGCAAGCTGGTCTACCGGAATTTTTAGTTCTTGTAATATAATTTTACGAATTTTCTTTTGTTCAAGCGTTTGTTGCAGAAATAATGCTTTATAAATGTAATATCTATCATTAGTGAATAGCTCAATTACATTGCAATTTAAAGCAGTAAATCCCGATATAGGCTGTTCACGGCAAAGTGCTTAAAATTTTATTTCCGCTTATTTGCATCCTTTTGCAATTGTAATATAAGCATAGCCATGTAACTAATTAATACAGTAAAAAACCGTCTATAGCTCTCAAAAGTTAACGTATGAGGCCGAAATAAAGTAATATTTTTTGTTATTAAGTCTGCTGGGAGGACCTCAAAATGTTCTCTCTTTGCGGTGAATAGCCTATAGAAGCTGTCGTCTGCTGCACATATTATATATTTACATACGTTATTAATAGAAAAATAATCTGTAATCTCAATATGTTGCTGTAAAATCATTACATAAGACAAATTGTTCTTGTAAGGCTCTTGGTGATTGAGTCCCTTGTAGCGTAAAGTTCATGTTGGAATCGAGGAAGGTTAGACATCTATACACGGTATTCCTCTGAACTTGAGCCCCAAGTATGTTTTGAAGTGGTTTAGAGTTTTCAAATATTTTAAGGTCCTTATCGTTTAGCATATTGGGTGACGATAAAACGCGCTGCATTAATTCTTATGTAAAGTGGTGATAAATTACAAAATCACGTGGAAATACATTATTACATTAATTCCAAACATGTGTTGCAAAGTAAATCCCTGCTTTAAGCGTTGATTGGTTTCTTGAATAACTTTTTTTCCAACCTGAAAATTTCTGGAATAATTACTTCAAGGTCATCATACGGTGATAATTCGTGAAGCTTTGGTGTTCAATGTATGCGAGTACAAGACACAAATATTACAGGGAAATACAAAATAATATCTAGTGTTTCTTAAATACAATAATATTAAGGCATTTCTCAATTGATCTTTGATTAAGCAATGTTATTGGATAACTTGTATTCACAATTATGCAATTTGATCACACACTGGGGCCGCGGTGGTCTAGTGGCTAGACTACTAGCCTCCCACGTCGGCAAACCGGGTTCGATTTCCGGCGGGATTACTCCCAGATTTTCGCATGTAGGAATCGTGCCTGATGATGCCGCTGGTCGGTAGGTTTTCTCCGGGAACTCCCGTTTCGTCCGCCCCTTCATTACGCGCTGCTTCATACTCGCCTCGCTTCACCCTCGTCGGCTCTCAGTGCCACAATTTTCACTCTCTTGATCACACACGCTGTTTTTTTTTTATCATATAGAACTAACTAAAATGTCGGTAGAAATTATAACAGCTATGTCCATTAAATGGCTGTAAGTAGTGTTGACAAGTTCAAAGCATTGGTTTTTGAATATTTATTTGTACTGCAAATCTGAACTTAGCACCTTTCACGAACACACGTATAATACATTCAGTGTTTTATAAGTAATTTGTGTGAATAATATGTGTCGGTGTTCAACTGTTTAGCTCAAAACCATGCCACCTGTGTTTTTCTGGAAAACTAAAGGAAAATAGCAAAGTTTGGAGTTCTTGAAAGCTTTCAGGTGTTTTTGCAATGTACTCTCTTATTTTTTTGTCTCAGGATATGCGAATTAAACCGGGTTGATGTAATCCCTACGATAGTTTTAAACAAGTAAGAACTTTAATTGTGATTCTCAATCATACCGATTTTAATCTGACATCTCAATCTCCCAAATTCCTTACGTCACGAGAAATATCGTATATGTACGTGTTCTTTACATGTTGCCTGACGGGTAAACAATATGTAGGCCTACGACGGCGCTCATCCCAAATATTAGAAGAGGAACATGGGGCTGGTGACCTTCGAGACGGACTTTGCTATTAGCCAAACGACTTGCAATATTTTGACGTGAAAACGTCTTTAAATTTGCAACCATGGTGGAAGGCAATCCAAAATATCCGATGATAACAAAACCAGGGGATACAGTTTGGCATTGCAGCTCCGAATCTATCGTCTACATTCAAAATTCAATTACACCACTCAATTTCTAAAAGATGAGAGAATATGTTATGTTGAGTGAGGACTGCGAAGCATCACACGTGGTTTTAGAGGGGGGGGGGGAGGGAGGAATTTTGAGTTCATTTCGCTGCGTCTCATAAATTTCGCGTAGTATAACTTTTGACTAGGAGAAGCTACGACGCTCGTTTGAATTTAAATCGACAGCTCTCATCGACATCAATCGATTGCGTGTATGAAAACATTTGTGTGGCATGGTTATGGTGAAATTGCATGCGTTTAATGTAAAAAATTAAGAAAACTTAACACGATTTCGGCCTATACCCGAGTCAAAATACAGAAATCGTATACGGTTGGAAATAGCATCTCAAAAGCAATCCAGTGATACCCATAAATCGCCATATGATCGAGTGAAGCTGTGCCGGGAACGTAAAAGAAACATCAAGGCGTCCGAGCGCGTCAACGTAGAAGTATTCACGTAAAACAAACGCCCGTGCCCCCAACACAACCATGTCCCATTTTTTCATTATTTCATAGCTCGAGAAAACAATGTCTGACACCGAGCAGTTTGGGTAGAACGCGCAAGTTCACTCTGCGAGAGCCATCCCAGAGTTGTTCGTTCATTCACGAGCAAGAACAGCCGTTCTTTGTTCGACGTGCAGCGGGAGAGCACAAAGAATGGGGCGAAGTACTGTGAGCACGTCCCGAATTGCGGTGTCGGCTTTGTGTTTCTGCAAAGTTGTGCACCGCTCCTGGGGCGGGACAAAGCACTTGGATTATAAGCGATAGCGGCGGTTTAACCGCTGTTGCAGGCAGCTGGGGTGAGGCTTCAACTGCTAGGAGACTGTTGTGTCGTGATCTTGACAAGCGTGCTCGTGTAGTTAGTTGGTGTACCTTGCACACTAGTCCGACTCCACGATGTCAAGAATCGAACACAGTGAGCAGCGTGGAATGAAAAGTTGGAAGGAATGTTTGTAAGCATTCCACACGTAAGTTAAAGTTAAATTCAAGGTGAGTTCTTTAAAAGAGGCCCCATTGGACATGTGTGTAACGGAGCGAGGGAATGAGGAAATACAGACCAGTGTGACAACAACATATAGAGTATAAGTCACAAATGTAAGTCATAAGAACGGGTGCTAAATGACGATAAAGACTCAGATTACTTTGTGTATAACCGTGTGGACACTGCAACGTACATGTCCCACGGGGCCTCTTTTAAAGGACTCGCCTTGTATATAGGGAAGTGTAATCTGCACCTGCTCCCCATACACGCGTACAAACTCGCGCGCACGTTCACAAGCAAACACATCCGTCTGCTCACGTAAAAGTGAGCACCTTTGAAGCCCTGGTTACTTTTTTTTCTTTCAGTCAATTTATATTCTTCCGTCACTTGTTTATGTAAACACTGTCACTGAGTAGTAAACATACTGTATACATTTCACCGTACTCAAAACCAAAAGTCTGAAGCCACAATGAAATGTATTTATTGGTTATTGTTTCTAATGAGACTGCTTAAAAAAAACTGCTCGCTTTACCGTGAACAGCCTATAAACCTTACAAGCTTATTCATTGTATGTATTGGGGGAAAAGTTTGTCAGATCTCTCTGAACTTATCCCCGGGTTTTTGCCATTCCGTGCCCTAATTGCTGCTTGCAAATCATTCAGCGACCTAATTTACAATAATAATTTCATACCGTATCTCTTTCTTTGTACGTGACCTTATAATATGTGATCGCACAATGTAAGAAAGTTGGTTATTGTTAACGCACTTGTTGAAGTATTCGAAAGTGGGTTGTTCATGTCTGACTCTTTCATTAAATAGGTTGAGAAATTATTTGTTGTATTTCACCCTGTTGAGTTTTGTAGTCTAAGTAAGTGATTGAATGATCGACCTTTAATTTGTATGTTACTGGTCATGAATACTACAGAAACAAGTTAAGTTTTTGATTGCATGGTGATAGTATATTTACCAAACACTTGAGCAGATGGGCTAATTCTTTGACTATCTTAGGGGTAATGATACTCAATGGGTGCAAGGGTCAGATGATAAAGACTTAAAAATAAATTCACCAAACAATGTCAGGCCTGAACACAGCATATCGTAATGACATCAGCTGACTAAAATATGTATGTGCTCAGCAATAAAACCAATTGTGAAATCTAGCATTGTGACTAATTTAATTACGGGTTATTGCAGTATTTAGCATTGCAGTGTTCATGTAGCTATGTGTGGTGATTGTTTTAGCTTGTTTTACAAACCTACACGGGGCGGCGTTCAATACTGCAAAGGCAAAATATGTCTAGGAAGATCTTTTTTTTTTTTTTTTTTAATATGATGGATTATTTGTAACAGTAGTTAAGAATATTAAAAATATTTTAAATTCAAATTGTACGCCCACTGTTTGGAAAAGTCAAAAAATTTTCACTGAAAAAAAGAAGATTGACTTCAGATGGCTATAATTATTTTTTATCCAGTTGTTACATATGTTGCCTTATTTAACTAGAAGTCGGTCATTAATCGAATTACGTAAGTATTAGTCTAGAAGTTTTTTGGGCGTAGAGTAGTTCAGAATTCACTTATTTCAGCACCCAACACATCAGCACGCACTTTGCCTGAGCTTAATTTCTATGAATGTTACCCTAGATGCACTTACAATTAAATACCTGTTTCATTTAGTTCTTGAATCTGACCAAAACGTACTCGAATGGCAGTGACCATGGCAGTTAAGGATTGGCCTCTATAACTAGCTATTTGAAGTTTTATCCAAAGAGCTTGGATTAGCTTCTGAGCTGAAAGATAATGTGTGGTTGTTGGCAGAATTCTGTACAGCCGTCATTTTTTATGTTCGTTCCGATGCGTATATCCATAATATGACATTTATAACCCCCCAACAGCTTCACAAAAAACTGAGTACCGTAAGATATGGACCTTTTAGTTTCCATTAGACGCCTCATGTTATAAACGTCTCTAACGGCAAGTCCTGCTTGCACGACGGCAACGAAGACACGACGATCCCCGCAGAAGTGGTTGCTATGCGGCCTTTTGATCCCGGATAGGCAACGGATGTATGAACCGTTGTTATAAATATGTTTAATACTATTTTATATCTTTCCGAAGGTCAGAGAATCGGGCTCGTTAAATTAGCTTACTTTTTTTTTAAAAGTCGGTTTTGTTAACAGACTTTTAAATATGGATTATTAAAAATATATAGAACTGTAGCAACGTATCATAAGTGAACTTGTTTTTTGCAAGTATGGATATGCAGTAACAATACGAAGCAGCAGAAGCCTCTGAAAATAGCGGCACAGTTTACAATGTAACGATTCTATTGCGACTCCTTCGCGTTATAATTTTAGCTGATAACAAAGATAAATTTAGGATTTTTACTTTCAACTATTTTATAAAAATAACATCTTAAGTATCTTTCGTAGTAAATACACCCCTGCAGACGCTCAGGAATATCGACATAACATTGTGCATTTGCATTGAAAAATATGTGGTAAATTCCCTTGAAATTAGTTTTTCTCAGGTTTTGTGATTTCTAGGTACATTTCATGATTTCTGCCAAGTTGAACGTGGTGGACATAGATGCCAAGCCGTGAAACGAGATATCCTGCAAACATACCATTACAACTTCGTATGTTGCTCCATCTCTATTGAATCGCAAGTTGTTAATGTCAACGGGATTTATATTGAATATTGGCATTCAGACTGTGTGGTATATAGCAGTATACACTCATTTATAAGAAAAATGAAGCTGTAGTTTGTTGAAATATCCCAACATCACTACAAAAGTGTTGTCTTCGTAAATGGCAAGGCACTCTTGGATTTTCAAGAGTCCAATAACAGCAGTTCTACCTGTCCACAATATCAGAGAGATGGAAATGTGCTTCGCCTAATATTACGACTGACCCACAAAG
This sequence comes from Dryococelus australis, assembly GCA_029891345.1. NCBI lineage: Eukaryota > Metazoa > Arthropoda > Insecta > Phasmatodea > Phasmatidae > Dryococelus > Dryococelus australis. The sequence goes on along the minus strand of CM056996.1, from coordinate 216,045,323 downwards.
CTTATATTACCATACCTTGCAACATTAATTTCCTGCATTATTTTAGCTGGTTGGTAGCGTTGATTTGAGACGATTCATGCACAACGAACATCCCGTGAGAAAGCCTCATTTATCTCCTTGGGTTTTGATTTACCGCAGTACTAAACCACTCGCGGTTTCACAATGCTACAGATTGGACACGTGGAATGTGATGTGTTAGGCACTCAGCCAGTAGGCCGCCTCTTTGTTATCATGTCCATTACTGCATTCCGGCAAGGAGCAGTCAGGCAACGGGAATATAAGTACGTCTAAAGCCCCTTTGGGCTGAATTTGTCCATATAAAAGTCCGCATATGCAATATTTCGTTGCACCCACTACAGCTGCCTTTATAGTGAAAACATTTACCTTCTCTCATGGCCACGGTGGCTGAGCGGTTAGCCTGTAGGCGACCCGGGTTCAATCCCCGGCCGGGTCACCGGATTTTCGCAAGTGGAAATGACGATGTCCATTGGTCGGCGGGTTTTCTCGGGGATATCTCCCGTTTCCCCGCCCTTTCATTCCGGCGCCGCTCTATACTCACCTCCGTCACCCTCATCGGCTCTCAAAACCTCGCTGTTAAGAGCCGTCCTAATCACTTCACTTACACTTCACTCATTAACATTCTCAGATCCGACTGCCAATGGATGTCATCCCTTGTGATAAACTGGTCGTTTTAAAGTTTTTCTTTAGTTCCAATAACGCGAGATACAATGCTGTCGTGTTCTTGTATACCCTGAACGGTCTCAACTCAAGGTACAAACAACGCTACATGTGACATGACTTAATCCGTCTCGTAGTCGGAGGTTCCACATACAGCATTTTATGCGGTCTTGCAAGCCAGTACCAATTAAACTAAAAATATAATATAAGGTAAAAGTAGTTCATTAATTCACCTACACATTTTTTTTCGTATTTTTTCCAAAAATTTTTCGGATACTTGTTTGCAAGATTATTTCCGTAACGTTACAAGTAAATTGGAGTAAATTTCACGAAATGTTACTGTGGAATACGTAAAACTGAACGTGAATTTTAGCAAGCAAGTGCCGTAGACTTCAAACTTATTACAACATGGAGCTACAGGAACAATTTTGTATATTTTATTATCCAGTGTTATTTAAATAGACAATATTTCTGTTAAAGTGTTACGAGCGAAATTTAAGGAACTTAGTTTTCTAATAATTCTTTGAAAAACAGAAAAACAATTCTAATGTGTGCAGTCAGGCCTACATCCAAACACTGAGCAATTTTTATCTGTATACGATACGTGTTTTTGTTATATGGCTGTTCTGCTAGAATTATATAAAGATTTCCTGGTTGAAGTTAAATAATAAAATGCCTAGCAGTTGAAAATTTACGCATATTTACACCTGTCACTTTTATACTAACTCTGTAACACTGAACTTTCAACCTAGAACTTTTGTTGGTGCTATAATCTATCACAGCATGGTTGTGTATTTTATCAAATAATAAATAATAATTTAAATGACTATTTAATCTGAAGTTTATACAAAAACATATTTTTGTCAGCAGCTATGTAAAATATTACTTTACTTTTAATAGCATATTGTCAGAATTCATTTTTACTCTCTGTCGCTTTCAGAAAGAAAAACCTTCTCAAAAAGGTTTGTAGTACATGATTTGGCAAATTCTCGAAAACTTAATACTTAAGTTACCTCCATCAAAATCGAATTCGAAATTCATCCAATTACGTTTTAATTAATATGCTTTCAGAAACAAAAATAACGCAATTTTATTTGTAGTTTACTCTTAAAAAAATTGTATTTCAGTATGCTATAGCTAAACTTATTTTGGTATTGTACTTTTTATTGTCTCAACGAAATTTCATTGTACAAGTTTACTATAAAATTCTTTCCGGCATTTCTTAAGGAGCGAATTTCCTTTGCGTTGCATGTATACTTCAAACGCGAGTTATCTAGAACTTTAATTTTTATTTACCGGCTCATAACCAAGCACAGCGGTATTTCAGTTCTTTAATTCGATAAAACGAAGTATTGAGTTTGTCGCCATGCAATGTTTACGCAGTGAAACTTTATGCTGAAAATATCGCCATTTTTATTTCTGTCCACTAATTTTAAATATTTACTATACATTTTCACTAGCCACTGGAACGGTTGCTGTTTTATAGGTAGCGCTGTTGTACTTGTTTAAATTATTAATTGACATTACTGCCCTTTGTGAATATTTCACAACTAACGAAATTGCCTTAAAATATTTAATAAATGGGGAAATGCATTATTAATTAATTTTATCTTATCATTTGACATTGTAATTGATAAATACTTCAAAATAATATTTCGTTAGCAATGTATTGCCTATGTTTGCCATTTATAACAATTCCCCGCATCATTAAATGTAAATGTATTACAATTAATGTAAACAGCAATGCCAAATTAAGAACTTATTTATTTCATGTAATAATGCTTAATATCTGGTTAATTGCTATGAATTTGCTACTGTTCTCACTACAATAGCGATTCAAAATATTGGGAAATGAAAAAAAAAATGTTATTCGAAAAATTTTGAGGTGAATTTTGTAAGATATGACGTAGGTAAAAGTTAAGTATCAGAAAAAAAAATCTGTATTTATTTACTCGCAAGTGAGACATTTGCACACGCTAGTTTAAGTGGCATTTGTTGGTGTAACAAGCTAATAAAACCACCCACAAAATTTGGTGAAAAATTATGCTAGTTTAAAAGTTTTATTCAAACATTGCAGAGCCTATGGTCATCAAACTACGAATTTACAACCACATTTATATAGAATTTTATTTTCACTGTAAGGTAAGAAATTTTGCCAAAAAATTTGGTCATATTTGTCGGAAACACGTTGCACATACTTCGAAAATAGGCTTTAGTTAAGTAAATGAAGCACTTGGAGAAATTGCAAACATGACTGTTGTATATTGCTGTACATAGTTAGTAATGTCAAAATGTAATATAAATTCTAACTGTAAATTATTATTTCAGATTGAACTTTTTATTCTAATTATTGGTTCGGAAGTTATTGTTAAAATAATTAGAATTTTGCAACATATATGAATCGATCGATTCATTTGGAATGGAATAAAAAAATAGCAGACTATCACTTTTGATACAAAACACTTAGAGAATAAAGTAGATAGCGTATAATGTTTCTCTTCATTACTACTCTGAATGTGCTGGACAGCATTTTCACTATGGTCACACATATCGTAAGTGTGAGGAAACTGTTTATATAGCTGCGGAATTTTAAAGGAGCTCTTGGAAACTAAGTCTTTAGTGCCTGTGGGGTTGAAGTGAGGTGGAAATGTTGCAGCGAAGAAATAGGAGAGCGAGATAGAGTACCCCGAGAAACCCCACTTGCCAACGGCAAGTGAAGTTTTCGACATGTGAAAACGTGTGTGATCCCGCCGAGAGTCGAACCTGAGTCGCTTTGATTAGAGGTCGTGCGCTGTCAGTAGAACACGCGCAGCGGTTCTGGATTAAATCGGAGTTCTGCTGCTAAGCTACAGGCTCTCTTAAATATCATAGAGATTGGTGTAACTGTGTAGCCTCACAGCAGGGCCCCGATTTAATCCAGAACCGCTGCGCGTGTTCTACTACTTAGTAGAACACTCTTAGCGGTTCTGGGTTAAATCGGAGTTCTGCTGCCAAGCTACAGGCTCTCTTAAATACCATAGGGATTGGTGTAACTTTGTAGCCTCACAGCGGGGCCCTGATTTAATCCAGAACCGCTGCGCGTGTTCTACTGCTGTCTACGCATGCAACACCGAACATTGCTGTGTTTGTTGCATGAAGACCAGACTGTCAGACACGTGCTTCAACCTCGAATGTGTCCAACTTCGTGTACAGGAGACTACGATCTACTTCAAACCTCGGAGAATGCGCTGGATGTCGCCAAATTATTGTCATCAAAAATTGTATAGTTTTTTTAGAATTGTTGTAACTGTTTTTCAATCATGTTTCTGACATGAAAATAATAATATTAATAATTTGGCGATTACCGAGTTACTTGCCACAAACGTTATATTGGTATTTTTGCCAGAGATTTACTTACAGAGGGACCATGGTGGCTGAGCGGTTAGACTGCTCGCTTCCCACCAAGGTGAAACCGGGTCCAATCCCCGGCCGGGTCACTCCCGGATTTTTGTAAGTGGGAATCGTGCCAGACTGCGCCGCTGGTCGGCGGGTTTTCTCGGGGATATCCTGTTTCCCCCACCGTTTCATTCCGGCGCCGCTCCATACTCACCTCAATCGCCCTCATTGGCTCTCAAGATCTCGCTAAGAGCCGCCCAAATCTCTTCTCGCAGTTATAGCAAGATTCGTCGGTATTTTAACACCCAGTCAGATTAAATTTAATGGAGTATAATTTCACAAGAATAGATCTCGTGAGAAGTGCAGCCTTCGTCGCATTGACTCACATCTATATGACATATGTGGTGGTCCTATAATTTAATGGTGTAACAATAAAGACAAAGGCATCATTGCCCTATGTGTGTGAAATTGTCCGTATCAGACGTTTCTTACCTGAAAATTATTGTGAAACACTAGTAATAGTCTTTTGTCACTTTAAAAGAATACACATTCAAGACGTAAATAGAAAACGGATATTAGTATTCAGGCGTGAAATTTTTTTTAGATACTATTAGTAAGCAAACACTGGTCAAAATATTGAACCGTTTATAAATGTCTGTTCAGAATACCTCGCCAAGACTTAACGAATGCCTTTTTTTAATACGCCGACTGTTTCGGCGAACATTTTCATGTGCAGGTGGTGCGAAAAAATTTTTGGGTAGAGGCTGTTCACGACAAGGTGAGCACTTCTGACGCTCTAGGTACTTTTTATCCTTTAAGCAATTTTTTAATACTCAAACCACATTATTAAATAAATATTGCCATATAAGTAAAAAAAACACACAGTGTGTATATTCCACTGCACTTGGAAGTTAACGTCTAAGGCAAAAATAAAATATATATTTACTATAATTCCAAATGAGAAGGCTTTCAAAAGTGCTCACTTTACTGAAACCAGGATGGCCGTACTAGGAACCGAACCCGTGTCCTACTGACCGCGAGTGCAGTAGACACTTCGTTTAGGGGTGAGGAGAGTTATCTCATATCCTATCAGCGGAACACTAACTGCACAGTAGAATACTGGGCAATTTTCCAACAGAATAATGGCCACTCACATACAGCTCGGATTTCCCAAGACCTTCTTTGTGCTGCCGCAACCCAACGTTGGTCAGCTTGGCATCCAGATTTGTCGCCTATAGAACACCCATGTAGTCATCCGGGATGGCAGCTTTAATCGTCAACTGGTATTCAGCATCAAGAATGGCAGCTGCAATAACTATTAGACGATCATCCACAACATAGAACGTTTCTGTACGATTCGCTGTTGGGCCGTATTGCTGCACGTGTCCACGCTAGGAATTCTGCAAAATAGAAATACATTATTTCCAATGTCAAGTTTTTCTGGAATAAACGGTCTATTTGCGTTCATGTTTTAATCAGTCATCATATTTCCTACTGCATGTGACAGCTTTTGTTCTACTTCGTCGTTAACATCGGTGTACGTTATTTTTATTACAATGAGTTTGCTGAAAGTGGAAAATTATTGTGATTTTCACAGTAATGTTGAATATGTCCGTGTTATTAATGAGTAAAAGTTTACATTGTTGATAATTTGACTACGCCCAGAGCACCAGTTACATTTTACAATGATATTGTGTAAGTAGTCAAGAAACGTTGAGCTAAATTCGTCACAAAGTACATGCAGAACGTCACCAGAAGGGAAAACTTATATAACAAGGCAATATCAGTAGTAAATTAAGTATTCCTAAATAAACTACAGTATTAAATAATTATAAAATCATGCGGCAGCTAAATATTAATACATATTTTAATATAACAAATGTAAAATTAGTTTGGCACTTGTTTAGTAATGATGGCGCACTTGATTGACGTGGATAGATTTGGACGGCTTTTAACATGGAGGTGTTGAGAGCCGATGAGGGTGAAGCAAGGTGAGTATGGATCAGCTCCAGATGGAAAGGGCTGTGGAAAAGGGATATCCCCGAAAAAAACCCGCCTACCAAGCGGTATCTTCCGTCACGATTCCCTCCCGCCGGGTATCGAACCTGGTTCGCCTAGTTGGGAGCCGAGTAGTCTGACCACCACACCACCACGTCGTTCCGTGTTGCTTGGTAACCGCTGGGAAGAGGGAGCTGGCCACCCCTGGCCGGGAGCTGCAAGGCGCGCCTGCCATCCCCTCAGCACGGCGGCAGATGATCGGCTTACCCTGGGTGGCGGCCGAGCGGAAAACCTGAGGACCTAGGACGAGGCGGCCACAAGAGGCTTTCAGTTCCCTTCTGGGCCTGCGCTGAGTGAGGGCGCCACTAGCACCGCGCGGCGCCGCGCATCGCCGGCCCGGCTGCAGTCAAAGACAGCTCGCCCAGGGCACGCTCATTCAGCGACGTAATTGCTCCTCCTCTCTCTCCCTCCCTCCCTCTCTCTGTGCGTGTGTGTCGAAGCGCCCACGCGCAACTACCCCACAACTGGTACAGGCTGTTCACGATAAAAAGAGCACCTTTTAGTACCTAGAAACCTTTTCCTTTCAGCCATTTATAACGTAAATACGTCTTTAAATTTGCAACCATAGCGGGAGGCAATCCAGAAAATCCGATGTTAACAAATTCTTTTTTTATTTCGAGTACGTTCTGGGTAGCATGAGAAAGTATATGTCACGAAGCCCCTTAAATAGTGTGTGTTTGCGGCCTTAAATCATCAGAGTGGTCAGTGCATCGTAGGTTTGGAAATGTTGTTTGCCGGTGGCAAGAATCTCTAAGATGAGGAAGATAAAAAAATGCTGGTCACGGGTAGTTGGTCATGTGCTAAAGGCGCATGTGGAGGCAAATCCACGTATCACTCTCAGGCAGTTTGTTTCCAATCCAACCATTTTCGACCATCAACAACAAATAGCGAAAATCGAAAACACTTGGTTATCGCATTCGCAGACTGGGCATCAAAAACAGCAGCCTGTAGACATCTGCGCAGACTGGGCATCAAAAACAGCAGCCTGTAGACATCTGCAATAACACTCTAGTTCGACACCAATATGAGCCCGTCCCAGTCGAAGTGGTTAGTAGACGACGGTGAAACAACCAGACACTTTCCAAAACTGAGATTGACGTCACGAAGTGTTCTACTGTTAGAACGGCGGGACATCGCATGGTGGTGTCCATTTTCAGGTTCTTTCCTCGTGATGGAATCATTACTTTTGTTTTGTACAGCGGAGGGGAGATATTTTGGGCCTTGAAAACAGGTTAGGGCGAAGCAGGGGGGGGGGGGGGAAGGGCGAAGCAGCTCCGGAATGCAAGGGTGTGGAAAACGGGATATTCCCGAGAAAACCCGTTGACCGGCAGCATCGTCCGCATAATTCCCGAAAACACGGGAGCGTCCCACCGGGAGTCGAACCCAAGTTTCCATGGTGCGAGGCGAGCACTCTAACCGCTACTCCACTTCTGCCTTCGTCTCGTACCACGACGAAATTGACGACATGCACCAGCCGTTACCTAAAATCAGTAATCTTTGATCAACAGGAAGGGAGGGTCCTCTGCTCGTGACAGACAAGGCCAAGAGGACGAAGCGAGACCTGAGTGACGTTTGGTGTTGGATAATGACGTGCCATATATTTGCCCTGAAATGATCACTGACTGGCTACAGTGCGTTAATGCATCTAAGTTACAGCCTGAGGGGAAGTGTTCCAAAATCAGGCATAGAGAGCGAGGTTACTCCTGGGACTAGACACACCTCTTCAGGGAAAGGTTTCACAGTCTTGTAAATTTCCAGCAGAAATATGTGGCTACGTATGGAGACTGTTTTGAACGACGCCCCTACGTCGATGCGGATGTGTTCAATCCATTCCAAAACTCACTAGTTTGGGTGACGTATGAAGACGCCTAATTATTTCTGAACAAATTAGTTATCTTTTTGTGTTTCAGGAGAGTACATATTTTATATTTTGGTATCTCATTTGGCTTGTGTGGCGTTCTCGGAATGCTCCGCTGTTTAAATTTCGATGAGTACAAATGTTATTCCTTTTCAGTACTGTCGTAGTTCATAGCAAAATGTGTGTTATATATAATTATTGTGATTATCTCTTTGAAAAACTGACATTTTCCTCACGAACAAATAAACAACTTTTGAACAGAACCAAATGGTTTTTAAACAATTACCACTATCCAAGAAGAGTTGTCCACTTGGGTAAAGGTTTCACAATATATCTCCGAAACGTAAAATGTGAGAAACTGAAAACTAATAAGCGAGGAAAAAACATATTATTATACTCGCCGGAATATTGAGATCATATCCAGAAAACATAAAAATGAAACCCATATTTAGAATTACAATTTCTTTTTGTATTGAATAGTTATAAATAATTTAATTAGTGTTTGGCGATGTGTTACCTCCCAAATATGGTGCAGTACACGTGTTACAATTTGTGTACTTAATTTATGTTCAGTGACCCCGGCATTAAAATCACTCTTCATTAATAAAATCGTAATGTCCGAACTTAAAATACGAAGGTGGCAGGTGAGCGCGCGTATAACTCGTGACGTCTCAATGCATTTCAGGGTGATGGTTAAATTTGGTCAATTTTATATTTGTGCGTCGCAAGTCATAAATCCGACCTGTTGTAACTAATTTGTAACATAAAAAAGTTCGGATACTGGCGGATTGTTTTAATTGAAATGTGCATGGTCATGATGAATGCCAGTGAATGTGAAATGAGTGTTGCCACAGCCCTCCATCAATACTGCCTCATTAGTGAAACTCTGTGACCCGTATCATATTCTCTATTTAAATCGTTCCCATAGTTCAACAAGCAGACGGTATTTACTGTAATCTTTTCACGCTCAGCCGCGGTGTACGTTTGATTATGCTCCAGCTGCATGTGTTCTGTTCGTTACCCGAAAGTCAATATACACTATATTTTGAATAGTAACCGAAAGTAATTGCATGCTCAGAATTCCTTGTTTTCGTCAGCAATTGCACGGTCAGTTAATCTTGATCCATGATTGATTAAACTCTACTGCAAACACAGCATTTTTTTCACATTGTTTACTTTCCTACGTGTGTATTATATATATATATATATATATATATATATATATATATATATATATATATACACACACACACACAAACTTCGTGTGTAGGTTTATCATGAAAAAAGGAGTTGAAAACATATATACCACATATAGTCTAAAATTAACTCTAAGGGAGGTATACATTTTTGAAGATGCAGTAGAAGAAAAATTATTACACTACCACCGTAATGTATCTCTCCCTAGAATTTTCCCCTCACTTTAATAGTCGCAGAAGTGTGTTACTGGGTATTCTGCGTGCCACACCTGCCAGGTGTTGGTAAATACTATTTTAAAAGTAAAACACGAATTACTCGAGAACGGTCAGGTTTGGGGTATTTACACAAGGTGACATTTTTGTTAATTGTGACTTAAGAATTAATAATCCATCCTTTGAATCCCAAATATGTTACCTAGAACATGGATGTTAGTTTGAAGTAGGGGTAGTAACAGTAATTATTTAGATGAAATATTTTATTACAGTGACAAGTGTTGTGGTGTTTGAAGATCTTTGTTTAGTTAACCACTATGCAGACAATCGGTGCGCCATCTTAAATATTATCTCCAATATTTGCAATTAACAGGTGTTCCAGGTCCAACTTCAACTTCACTTTAGGCTATAGGTTATATATATATATTTTTTTTTCATCTTATTTTTTCGTGAATAACCTACAGCCGAAGTTTGTCGGTCGAATTTAGATACATCCTGTATATATATACATCCTATATATATATATATATATATATATATATATATATATATATATATATACAGGATGTATATATATACATATACATATATATATATATATATATATATATATATATATATATATATATGTATATATATATATATATATATATATATATATATATATATATATATATATATATATATATATATATATATATATATATATGTATATGTATATATATATACATCCTGTATATATATATATATATATAGGATGTATATATATCCTGTATATGTAATAAATATAATTATATATATAATCACTTGCTACCATCAGTATTTGCATGTCTGCTAATCTTGCCCACATGGCGGTGCCGAGAGATTTTTCGAACAATAAAGCACATGCGGAGAGGTTTTCGCATATTTTAACAAAGTCTTGAGAGCCGATGAGGGTGAATCGAGGTAAGTATAGAGCACCGCTGAAATGCGAGGGTGGGGTAAATGAGAAATCCCCGAGAAAACCCGCATACCAGCGGCATCGTTCGGTACAATAACCTACGTGTGAAAATCCGGTAGTGACCTCGCTGGGAATTGAATCTGGTTCGCCCTTGCGTGAAGCGAGCGCTCTAACCCCTGAGCCACCGCGGCCCCGGGACAGAAAGGGTCTTGCCGACCGCTCCGTTAACAGGTCACTGTATCCTCCCGCAAAATATTAATATTCTTTGTCATGGAGTATGCTCCATTACCAATGTGAGTTGAATTTTATTATATGCTGTTCACGGTAAAATGACCACTTTTGGAAGCCCGGCTTACGATCTACTTGTTTACACGTTGTATACTCCTCCGCCTTATGTGAAATTAACAATGCCGTGGACCTCGTCACTTCATTCATGCGTCGGTCAAATGAAATTGTGAAATTATTAGGCAGTACATACTGTACATATCTGGTCATTTTTACACTTCGATGCATTAAAAAAGCAAAGAGCGAAAGAAATAATGTTATCACAAATGGTTACCATGCACTTTTTATTCGACGTTAATATATGGAACTACTTGTCATCCATTTTTACCAACTTTACTGTACGAATGTCACTCAGTGCGCCCTTTAAAAAATATGCACGCAGGAAGAGTGACTTTTTTCAAAAGTGCTCACTTTATTTTGAACAGCCTTTATGTGATGGTATGACCATTTGCTTTTCCAGCCGAGCATTTATGTTCTCTCCGACGCTTGACTCCTGTTGCATGTGTCCGCAGCACACAAATGTTCGGTTGATTGCAGCGCAATGTGTGAAGGGGCCACCTGTCTGAAGATTGTGTGGTTGGCTCTTGTATTTTTGCTAATTAAATAAGTGGTTGATATAGAAAGCGCTAAGTATAAATTGTGAATCTGGTAATTTCTCACTGGTGAGGCCGGACTTAGAATATTCTGCGGAATAGTGTGTGAGGACTTAACCTGTGGAAGTGGTGCGTCGGGACTTGAAGATATTTTTCTGCGAAGTAAAAGGACTTTGTTTCTCAAGGAAGCATGGGGGCCCTTTGTATTCGTTTTACTGTAACATTAGGCTTGGAGTTTGGTTGCCCGTCTTGGAACTTAGTCTCTAAAGTGATGTACGCGAGTTTTTGGGTTCTAGGTTGAAAGGATTTGGGACTTGAATTTTGCGGACACAGCTGATGATCAGGGACGTCGCAAGTTATTCAAGCCTATAAATGTTATTTTTTATCTACTGTGTGTTTGTTGTGGATATGTATGAGCACTTTTATGCTAATTAACCCTGGGTGTAATGGTGGGGGTAATACCCTCATGCTCATGCTTATGGTTGTGTGTGTGTGTGTGTGTGTGTGTGAGAGAGAGTGAGCACTACTTACACCATATGACTGTACCAGTGAAGGCAATACCATCAGACTCAGATGTTTTGGGCTGGTGTGAAGGTGATCATGTTGTGAAAACGAATAGAGTTGGAAATGCGGTTGGGAGCCTTTATCTTCTAGAAACCAAAGGCCTATACGATTGATTCAATAATACTGCTGTTGTTTTTATATATAATGTGTCAATAATGAGTTTTTTTTTTAAAGACTTGATGTTTTAAAAGAAGTTTTGTTGGAATCTTAAATATATATTGTGAATGAGTTGTTTTGGAAACCAAATTTTTGTATGTGTGAAATTCAAGGCGTTTTTATAATTTTTTTAAATTGAAAGAAAGGGTCATAAGGAAAAGAATATTGGACCAAAATTTAACCAAGATAAAACGAAACCGTTTTTTGCCCAATTCTGTGTACACACAACCATTCTAGTCAGCACGAAAGTCATTGTCAATTACTCTGTGTTGAATGGCAAGTGTATGCTTCCCTTTTCCGCCCTCTTCCTGGGTAGTGGTACGTAAGCGGTCATTGGGGGAGGGGGAGGGGGAGGGGGAAGTTGTGGCGGTAGAAGCGCCCCTAACAAAGTTTTCGCTACTTGGCCGAGAATAAAAGTCTCGATCAAGTGACACTACGTAGTTATGGCAATCTTAGCATACTTTTACAGTTATAACAATGAAGCCATGTTCATTGCCCTTTGCTTTACATATTTCACTTTAAGAGACCTATCTATCTGGAGCTACGATTCTTTATTTTCGGAGCTCAGAAGCCCGGGAGCGATAAGGGTGATGCTACCGCGCTCTACAAATGCGCCGTCGCCTCTACATGCAAGGCTTTGGACTGGCGTGCAAAGTTCTGGTCCTGTTGCGTGTACCTATGGGACTTTAATCGGTGGCACTGTCATATTATTGGTGGAAAGTGTGGCAAAGGAAATCATCCAGAAAATTGTAAGCTATATCAGTCTAAAAATATAGTTTTTGGCCACGCTGTAGAGCTTCAAATATTTCGAACTCTGTTTGCATTATCCGTGAGCTATTGAAAGTTGTTTTCTGTCCTAGTCTGAAGTGTTACTTATTTTCGTGCGCAAACATATTTTGCTCACGTGAAAGAGTTTTTTTTTAAAACATGTATTACAAAATTAACACGCACGCACACCACACACACCACACACACCACACACACACACACACACACACACACACACACACACACAGACAGCAATCCAGTTTGCGCTCAAGGTAAACGGGCGTGTTTGATAATTCTTTAATTATCATTGACTTTAATATAGGAATATCAGACAGATTTTCTCAAGAATGTGTGCATTCAAACGCATTATACGTGTTTAAGCCGAAACTTATTTGCTGATAAATTATCGCATCTGTAGAAATCAACGACAAAGTGGACATTAGGTTAAATGAAATAGCAAGTTTCTAGTCCAAAACGGAAAAGGAAACTCCTGCAATGTAAATTAAATTGAAAGACTGCAAAAAATATTTATGTTACGTTAGGTAATGTAAATATTTGCCCCCCTCCCCTCAACCTTTGCATTCACTATGTCACGTCACCTGGGACGGGTCTTATTTGATAATTTCTTAATGAAGGGAAATATGTTGTGTTTTGTTTTTCCGGAAACCCCTTATAACCAGTGACTTTTTGCTCCCTGGTGGATTGAGTCGCGTGGAATAACATTCCCTATCACCCAACCCCCCTTTTTTTCTCTCTTTTTTTTTTTAAATTTAAATGCAAATGTTTTTGTTACGACCTTCTCTCGTCAGCATTCAAATTCCCCTCTTTCAATATTTGTCAACGCCCTCTGCGCCCTCCTGCACCCAGTGTTCGTCTCGCTGTATTAACTGAATACCGAATCGTCGGAATTTTTTTTTTCACATGGACCAGTGAGCAAACTTTGCGCTCGCATCTGTCTGATTTTTACACCTATTTCTGTGCGTGACATCGCCTGATAGGTACTTACACAGCCGGGGTAAAGCCCGGTTATTGCCAGTTATCGCGCGGCGCCATTATTAATGTTCGCAATTATTATTTCGCAGGCGCCGTTATGCCGAGCCGCACCTGTCCTTGCTCGCTCCCGTATTTCGCATTACGAGTTCGTTTTCCACCTCGCCGGTATCAAAGCACTGAGCAACCACCTTCTCTTCATTTGGTAACACCAGGTGGACTTGTTTATGCCCTAGTACGTTTTGGGAACAGCCTTCGTGTGTGTGTGGGTTGGGGGGGGGGGGGGGCGTTTTTGAAGTCTGTTCACTTTCAATTAAACTGCGTTCTCAGTTAAATATTTTCTCAAATAAATGAAAAAAATATTTTCTGTTTGATTCATAAAACGTTACCGTAGGATTCAACCGTATTACAAGTGGCGTTATTTAGTATTTGAAATTAATGAAATTATAATTCCTGGTTTTGTGCCGCTATTGGTCTTGGGTGATTAGTGACATTAATATATTTGTTATACAGGACACATAAATCAAATTCTATGTCGAGTACCACTAGCCTCTGTGAAAAGTAATAAATTCATTATTTTATTTTATAAAGTTTTAGCAAAATTTGGGCTCAATTGTTTATCCATATTTCTTAAAATTTTGGTATTTTCTATGCAAGAATATCCTTTGAAAGTTATTTTATAGTTTAGCATAACCATTCATTTCTTCCCATTAGTGTAATAACGTAGAAACGAAAAAGCACTACGAAATCGATTGCACGTATGGAAAATATGTGACACGAGAAGTTTATAAGAATGAGTATCAAACATTAAAATTAATTAATTTGAATAATATTTTCCTAATAAAATAATATAATTTAAAGATAAATTACATTTTACGCTAACGTAAATTATATGCTCAGTGAGTATAATATTTGGAGGACTTAAGGCCAAAGGACGGGGTTCGGAGCATCGGAAGTGTTCATGCTCTGTTATTCCGGTCGGCTGGTGGCAACCTTATAATGATATGACCTTGACTTTGGACCTTGATCTTTGCCCTGGATTCCAGTAAAATTTGACCTTTAAATAAAAAGTCTAAAAAATTAAGAATTCAAAAATCTAAAAAAAAATAATTCAAAACTTAAACAAGCAAAAAAAATAAAATTCAAAAAATATAAAAAATGAATTTAAAAATTATAAAAAAATTATTTAAAATATTTTTTTTAAAGTTTGGTCCCATACAGCAATTTTCCCGTAAAAAAATTTTTCCCTTCAAATTCGACAAAATTTCCCTAAAAATTTCCTTTTTTCTCTCAAATTTCCTATCCAATTAAAAAAATGTATACATTATTTAAAAAATTTATAATTAGAAAAGTTTATTATTAAAAACTAACATTTCCGGAGGTCCCTTCACCCAACCAACCGACCCTCGCCAATACTCATTCTATCGTGTGTGGCCATCTTTTTTTTTTGTCATTTTTCATTTGTTTATACATTGCTGGAGGACGCCATATTGTTTTTCCATCTGTCATTTATTTATACATTTCTGAAGAATGCCATCTTGGTTTTTCATTTGTTATTTATTATACAGTGCTGAGGAGGCCATATTGGTTTTTGTCTGTCATTTGTTTATACATTGCTGAGGATATTATATTGTATTTCATATGTTTTTATCACCTAGGTGGTGCTAGGGTATTAACTATCCATACCGCGACAAGGCTACAGCCATATCGTTTATGTTTGTTTTAAGTATAGGTAACGTTAAATTCTCGATTATGCTGCCAGATGAGCTGACTGAAATTATATTTATAGATATAGGAAAAATCTGTATTTTTCATTCAAATTTAAAAACAAAATATTTTTTTCAATAAACAGTATACCTGTATGCATGATGCAGGGCTTTAACTACATGCGTAATTGATTAAATATATATTTCTCATTAAAAATTTTAAGTTGTTCAGTTATAAATAGTATGTTTATTTAGTTATAGAATTGTAAATATAGTACAATAGTTCTTTATTCAACACATTTTAATTACATTTATTATATTTATGTACCTTTTTAAAAATTTAACTGTATTCTGGCAAATAAGATAAACATAAAATAAAACAATTTTATTTACAGGCATTTTTTATTCAATTATTTTATTACAGTCGCTCATGCCATTAAAAAAATTTCAATATTTTTCCATATATATGCATCTCACTATATGCAACTTTATTGTAAGTAATAGTCTTTCATGTATCTCACTATTCACGCTCGTGTTGTTCTTGTGTGAAAATATTGTGCTATTAATTACACCGACATACTGTGCAGGGCAGGTTATGTAGGTAACTACACCTTTGAGAACATGTACCGAAGTCACACGAGACCTGCTTACAGCAAACGTGGTACCGAGGTACTGATGAGAAATGCGCTTCACTTTTACAGGTGTTTGAATGTCTAAGTAAATTGTCACTTCGGGTGAACTGCTTACCGCACTTGAACATAAATACTACATGAAACAGGGATTCTTGGCACAATGAAAGCTTTCATAGCATCGTACATTGTGGTCGAAAGAAAATGCCTTATCACCAAAGTGACACTGGTGATACATAGTGGTTCAGGCAAAGACTCGGACGGACCTGTTGGAGATGAAGATGCTGGAGCTAAAGGGGCAGGTAACACCAACTATTATGATCTAGGTAACTCAGCCGAAAAGTTCGATGGCTCTATTGAAGATTTCGTAGGTGTAACAGCTGAAGAAGTCAATGGCACTGGCAAAACAGAAGACATCTCACTCGAAAAAGAATCCGATGTCGAGAAACCATTGGCGCGCAGTATCCACTTCGCTTTAACGTAACTGGCCGTGGTATACCAGGCATAGAAGATAGCCGAGACGATCAACCTATCACGTCAGTTGTTGTCAATCAAAGACTCACAACAGACACCCAACTGCTTATAACATATACGCATGCAAGCCCTACGAGGCCATGTTAACATTAAACCAATCATATTATATCAAAAACACATTGTGCGGACATTGAACAGCCAATCACCGAGCTATCACGTGATTGCAGCTGACCAATCGCGTGAAGTCATCGAGACATCATGTGCAGACAGGTAGACAGGATTTAGGCGCTTATCATTATTATCTATACGAACCGCACAAATAGGCCAGCCCACCAGACTGTGCATAAACCTGCGGAAGATAAATTCACATGATTTCAATCAATTTACTCCGAAGGACGAAACGAAAACGGGGAAGCAAAGTTTTCACTTTTATACCGCTGTGCCCATGGAAGAACCTCGAACATACAAATAATCGCGTGTACCGCCTACAGACATACGAAACGCACGGACTAAGGAGGTGTTGAGGGAAATATTTCGTACGTGGAAATTCAGGCCATGTTGGACTATGTCATAATTCCCTATGTGCATGTGCAGTGAACGGACTTATTTACAAAACAAGACGGCATTACCAATCATTTACCACTGTTCAATCTCGTCAAGATGAATAGGAAAGACTATACGAGTGCGAAAAAAAAAAGTTAGAGCATATTGCAGCCAGTGCATTACCGAGACCATGAGATTTGGCAGTTATGTTAATCCCTTTTGAATGCTAGAAAATTAATCCTGTGTAGTAATTTTTTGTAAGTAAATGTTTGCTGGAACCCCTCCTTTTTTAAATTTTATGTGATATTTTGTTTTAATACCAGTAAAACCAATTATAGCGAATGATAATGTAAAAATAAGAAATAAGCAAAAAAGGATAATTCCTTACACGCTCATCATATGTCAAACACACACACGCACAGAGAGAGAGAGAGAAAGAGAGAGAGAGAGAGAAAGAAAGAGACCGAAATATCCCAATTGCAGGCGAGACTGATAAACACATCTTAAAAACCATCAAGACAAAAGCGTACTGAAAGAAGTGGTCACGATTCCCATTACAGAACTAAACGAGAGACATGTACAGTCGTAATCTGAGCTCGCGCACACGTCCAGCTGGCTTAGTTTGACGGCAGCTTACATGAAAGGTGGATCGTCTCGTCTAGCTTCTATGTCAAGTTATCCATAGCTAGTTACGTTAAAGTGGAGTGAATATTGCCGCCAATGGTTTCTCGCCATCGAATTCTTTTTCGAGAAAGTTGTCTTCTGTTTTACCAGCGCCGTCTACTTCTTAACCTGTTACGCCTACGAAATCATCAATTGAGTCATCGAACTTTTCGGCTGAGTTACCTAGATCGTAATAGTCGGTGTTACCTGCCCCTTTAGCTCCAGCATCTTCATCTCCAACAGGTCCGTCCGAGTCTTTGCCTGAACCACTATGTATCACCAGTGTCACTTTGGTGATAGGGCATTTGCTTTCGACCACAATGTACGATGCTATGAAAGCTTTCATTGTGCCAAGAATCCCTGTTTCATGTAGTATTTATGTTCAAGTGCGGTAAGCAGTTCACCCGAAGTGACAATTTACTTAGACATTCAAACACCTGTATAAGTGAAGCACATTTCTCATCAGTACCTCGGTACCACGTTTGCTGTAAGCAGGTCTCGTGTGACTTCGGTACATGTTCTCAAAGGTGTAGTTACCTACATAACCTGCCCTGCACAGTATGTCGGTGTGATTAATAGCACAATATTTTCGCACAATAACAACACGAGTGTGAATAGCGAGATGCATGAAAGACTATAACCTACAACAAAGTTGTATCGGTATATTGATATGCATATATCGAAGAAAATTGTGATTTTCTTGAGGGCATGAGCGACTGTAATAAATTAATTGAATAAAAATGCCTGTAAATAAAATTGTTTTATTTTATGTTTACCTAATTTTTCATAAAATATCGAAAATTAAAAAAAAACATAGAAATAAAATAAATGTAATTAAAATGTACTATATAAAGTATTATTGTACTATATGTACGATTCTATAACTAAATAAAAATACTTTTTAAAGCTGAACAATTTTAAATTTTTTAATGAGAAATATACATTTGGCCAATTATGCATGTAGTCAAAGACCCGCATCATGCATACAGGTATACTATTTATTGAAAAATATTTTTTATAGGAATAAAAAATGAAATTTTTTCCTAAGGTTATACGTATGAGTGCAGTCAGCTCACCTGGTAGCATAATCGAGAAATTGACGCCACCTATGTGTTGAAGATAGAATCCATCGTGGAGGGCGCCGACCGCGCCTCCTGTACTTAAAAAACATAAATAAATATGGTTGGCGCCTTTTGGCGATATTGTTAGTTAATACACTAGCACCACCTAGGTGATGAAATCATATGAAACTGAATATGGCGTCCTCAGCAATTTTTAACCAATAACAGGCAAAAATTAATATGAAGTCCTCAGTAATGTATAAATAAATGAATAACGAAAAAAATCAAGATGGCGTGCTCCAGAAATGTTTAAACAAATAAAAAACGAAAAATAAAACATGATGGCTGGACACGATAGAATGAATCTAGGCGAAGGGCGGTAGGGTTGATGGGGACGTCCGGAAATGTAGGTTTTTAATAATAAATTCCTTTAATAGTAAATATTTTAATAATTTTTAATAAACTTTTTAGGATGTTAGGATTTTTTTGACAGAAAAAAGGCAAATTTTTAGGGAAAATGACTGTCGGGGGATAGGAACTTTAAATTAATTTTTAAATAGTTTAATTTCTTTAATTTTTGCGATTTATTATTTAAAATTTCTTTTTGAATTTTTTATTTCCTGGATTCCAAAGTCAAAGTTCACCGGGGCTAAGGTTAAAGATCAAGGTCAAAGGTCAAGGTTATATGTATACAAAATGGCCGCCGGCCGACCGGAATGATAGAGCACGAACAGCTCTGACGCTCCGAACCCATAGCCTCTTGCCCCAATTTCTCCCAAATCATTCTCCTTCATTGTATGCTGTAATTTTAATTTTAAAAATTATTTTTTGTGCCACTTTACTTGGCAAGGCTGCTCATAAAGAATAGTTGATTTACCAAGTCCGGAAACGTAATCGACACATGATGTATGTCTTTTGTCCACTTCTATACTGGTGATTTGTACACAGCTCATAACGTCCTTTTCTGCTGTGCTGTATATAATTTTGTTGCCAGTTGGTGAGAACAGTTAACGTTGGTTGCTAGGCTATTATAAATTCGTTTTACAGTATTTTTCTCTTCCACTTTAAAATATCGAGTATACACGCTACATTATACTACAAAAGTAATGAACAAGTTCTCTATAAGATTAAGAGTAACACTGCAGTTTCTGCATGGTTAAATTTTTAGATAAAATTTAGAAAATAAATCTGCTACTTATAACACCATAAATTTTAACGAAAAAACTGACTATTTTACTTAGAGTATAGTTGGCAGCAATTTAGGGATAGTAGTCCCACGTTTCAATGTTTTATTAAATGTGTAGTGTTTAAATTACTGGCAAAGGAAAGGAGTTTATTTTTGTTCGTTTTATGCTATCTGGGTAACATCCTAATTAGATTAAGTATAACATACTTACTTTAGCTACATTTCCGCGGTGTTTCTTGTTCTATGTCAGGTCCACGACAATTATATTTCTCAGATTTGACGGAACGTCACATAGTGTTCAGTTCTTTGCCAACAGCGTTTACTGATATTGTTGGGCGGTTGAAGGAAACGTGAAGCAACATATTTTCTACTCTTTTAGCAATAGCCAGACCACGACGTGCCCTCAGAAAGACACTTGTAGCCTCACTTTTGACATAAGAATTTCTGTAGAAATAAATGCTTTCCTTTGACTGGGCATCATTGCTCAAAACAAATGCACTGATATAAAAAAATAAAACACGTATCAGCAATTTAAGAGCACTTAGCATCGTTGAAATTGCAACATATTTCGGTATAACATTTTTTGAAGTGTGCATGAAAACTCCAAGATCAAGAGAAGTAGTGAGATCGTAGCTTCTTTGCAAACTCAGGCGAAATGCGTCAGTCTTTAGTCGTAGATTTCTTAGTTCCAATACTATGCACGAGAATTACTCTCCGTTTATTTTAAGTTTCTGGGTTTCTTCCCAGCACAGTGTTTAATCGCTTCCATGTAAATAAACTGTCTGCCGGCATGCATATATCCATCATGGCGTTGCATGGCAGTGTATTCTATTCGATATAGGCTGTACACGGTAAAATGAGCACTTTTTAAGGCCCTCCCAACAGACATTAACCACTAATAAATAGGCTATATCTTATTGCAGCCACAGACTTTAACTTATGAGAGTGCTGAACTGTCTGCCCTGTATTTGTTGTTCACACTGAAATGTTAATATTAAAAAACAAGAGGAAGATAAAAAATTGGATGAAATAAAAATTTGGAAAGGCCTTAAAAAGTGCTCACATTACTGTGAACAGCCTATACTTGCTTTTCCAAGCAGGCTGAGCATTCTGTAGTAATAGTGTGTTGAAGTCTTGGGAGAAGGCACGTCTTGATCGTGCGAGAGTGGTATTGTGGCTAGATCAAACGCGATGAGCAGGAAAACAAAAGGAAGTTTGGAACCACCGAGGGCGCAGCGACATCGATGCCCGATGCTGCGGAACCACTTCAGAGCTCGGAATTACTCCGCATTGTAAACTGTCTTTTCCCCCTCCTACCTCCCTTCCCCCACCACCCCTGCAAGGGCAAATCGTATTTCCTCATACACCATTTGACTGCGGAGTGGCTGCGCGGAACGTTTCAACCTGATCTGCATCTCCAAGGAGCTCCGCCGAAAATAGAGAAGACGGAAAAGCGGGGAAAAGGGAATATCTTTTCTTTCATGTCGTAGCTGCGGAACTCACGAGGGAGCAAATGAAATGGCTATTTTTTCTTTCGCGGTCCGGAACGGTTCTTGTTCTAATTCTCAGCGCCGCTTCCTTCGGTCTCGTGGGAAACCGCAGCGTGCTGGAGAAGAGAAGGGTCGGGTTGTTGGGAGTGTGGCGTTTTTCAAGAGCAAGCGAACTCCCTCAAGAGGTCAGGGGAGACGGACGTGTGCACATGTCGCGGGCGAAAGCAATTAGCTGGTGTCTTTACATTATAGATGAAGGGCAGGTCGACGACGTATCGGCGACCCGAGCGCACTCTTTTGTGTGCGTGCATGAAACTGAGGACGAGGTCGCCAATAAAGGCGGCGGATGGATCCCACGCGAGTGTACCCCGGCACACAATGCTACTCCGCCGCGACAATTAGTGCGAGTGTTTGTTCGGCGAGGGCGCGCCGCGAACCCGGGGACGAACACTGCCTTTTCCTTCGACTCTTGAGCCCCCCCTCCCCCCCCCCCCCCCTCGAGTGCGGTGGAGAGGAGGAGAAAAGCTCCGTCGTAATTACCGGCGTCAATTATTTAGGCTAATTTCTCGAGGGACGACGACGAGAAGAATGTCAGGTTTTAGCTCGCGAAGACGTGAGCGAGTGCAAGTGCTGCATCGGCGAGAAGACTCTCGACGTGGCCCGGAGCAAATGCGCGAGGTCGTCGAGGTCTGCGAACCCTGCAACTCGGCGCCAGGTGTCGCCGTTCTGGCTAGCCAAACACAGCTGCACACTCGGGCGAGCAACACGACGGCATTATACGGCGCGCACTTAAGCCCTTCTCCCTACCTTCGCCTGCTTCCTCACATCCTTCCTCCTTCTCCTCGCCAACCTCCTACCCCAAGACTGGTGTGTGTACGTGCGTATTCTCGCGCGCGGAAACACACGGTGAAATTTCCAATTTGGCTAGAACCGGGAGGAGGATTTGGAGAAAATTACCGACTCCGCGGTATTCACGGAGCGGGACAATAACCCCACGAATAATGTGGGACGGAAAGCGAGGCTGATTGTGCAGATGAATGTGCTACCTGCCTCTTCAAGGACGTATTCAGGCTCGCATTACTTAAGTCGCGCCGAGTTGTGCATGCCGTGTCTCACTAGCGCGCCTCAATGCTGAGGCGAAGGCGAACGCTGCTTATCATACAAGTTCGTAAAAAAAAAAAAAAAAACCCCGCCACTCGAACGCCCCAATAAAAGTATTTCGAAACGCGACCGAGGTCTGCCCATGTACGACGAGTGAATGGAAATCTGTACGTCATTCCTGAACGTGATGGAGTAATGGAGTGGAAATATTTGCGCGGCGCTTAACACCGAGGTCTGATGGTGGTGAAGTGAGGTGAGTATGGAGTAGCACCGTAATGCAAGATTGCAGAAAATGTGGAGGTTCCCGAGAAAACCCGCCGACAACCTGTATCGTCCGACGCGATTCCCACATGCAAAATTCCAGGAATGACCCCGCCGGGAATTGAACCCGGTTTCCCTTGGTGAGAGGCGAGTGCTCTAGTCAGTGTGTCACAGCGGTCCCTAAACATTGTGGAGTTAACATGGAGGTAATTAAACTGCCTGCAGGAACAGACACGCTCTTAGCTAACGCAAAGTGGACATATGAAAAATTTGTGGGTGAGATACATTACATTTGTAACATGCCACACCACCACCCCACTTCTGCCCTTCCCTCATTATACATATATATATATATATATATATATATATATATATATATATATATATATATATATAATCACGACTTGTAGTACAAATAAATTGCACAGATGTATTAATCTGAATAACAGCTAAATTTGATTAAGTGCTACAGCTGAACAGATGAACACATGAAAAAAAAGGAAAAAAAAATACCTGGACTTTGAAATATGATAGTTACAATTAAACATTTTAAATAAGGGGGTGAGAACATCTCCCGAATACTCTTTGTCATTTATCTTTACTTATCAGTAGTCTTTGGAAAAAGTTTGTTTAGTGTTTCTGACTCCCCCCCTCCCCTTAGCACATTCTGTCTACCCCCCCTTGCACCGACAGTCGGGGGTGCGAAGGGTTCTGGTTTTGAATCCTAAGGGCCGGTTTCACCAACGAAGATTAACTTTTCGGAACATCGAGATAACTTTATCCAGTTGAGAAGTTTGACTTCGATTTTTATCTTGATAATGTTGAGCGTGATTCATCCCGTAGTATTATACGCCGTCAAGAAAGTCTCCTTATTATTATCTCGGTATTCTGACTTAGTCACGATCTTCTACTTCACTGGCTCAGTCAACATAAAATATTTGGTATTTTATGTTTATTAAAGTGAATGTTTTTTAGTAGTCGAGATTGCATTTTCACGAAAAGAAAGCAACAAAACTATTACGTATTTCAAAGAAAAAACGGTCTGTTAGGGGTAGTACCGGAAAGTAGCATAATCTAAAATACGCGGAAAATTCCATTTTTTGAACTGTTCTATCAACACAATATGTAATATTATCGATGGTTTAAATGATATTTTTCCGTACAACATACTTTTCTAAAGGGCGAATAGTACCTATTTAAAGAAATATAGTTATTCAGGCAAACGTGCTGGAATAAACGCCATACGGTGAGAATTAAACCTCTGAAAATACAGGCTAAAGTATATGTTTCATAAGTTATTGTTATTTTTGCGGCCAAATTATAGTTTGTTGCGTAGCTTATAAATGTGATTATTTTTGGAAGTTTGTAACGTTGGCGTGTTTTACATACATGCCTGAATTCATAACCTCAAATTTAGTGTATTATTGTTTATTGAATTCATGCAGCGAACAAACTTAAACTGCAATAATATAGCAATATTAAATAAAAGTGTTTTATATAGAAAACAGATAACACTACAATTACTGGTTTCGCAAAGTAGTTTCTATACATCGACATTTTCCTTAATACTTTTGCATTAATTTTACTACAATTTCCAGTTTACGTGTTTAGTACTCTTTAATGCTATGCTAATAATCTACTAATAATTATTCTCTAGCAGTTTCCAAATTTCTTTGCGAGTAGTCTGATGTATTTGTTTATGTTTAACAGTTTTATCCCGATAATTGAACTTTATCCACCAAAATCGGCGGTTCAAATATTTTATCTAGATACGCAGAGAAAATCCAGTTAAGGTGCGTGGTGAAACATAAAATACAGAGAATCGAGATAATTTGGCACTTAATCTCGATAAACTATCGCCATCTCGCATGCATAAACCGGTCCTAAGCAAGGCAAGAATGTTAGTTTAAGTGAGGTTATAAGTTAGTTTATAAGCCGTCCTGGTAAGCCTTCAGGCTTAAAACCTGCGGACTTTAATAAGCCCTTACCAAACCAATCCAATTACAAGCTAATGTAACCCGGCTCCCTCATTTCTCTCGCCAACTTAAAAGTGATCCAGTGCCATTGGAGTGAATTGCCTGGCATTTCGATATACTCGGTTCACGATTTTTTTCGGTCTTCTTGAACTAAACCTTTGAAAAATCTCCCCATGTATGACGTGCTTGGTTGTTTCCAACATACGCCATGTATCATATGCGTTTTGTACTTGTGTTAACATAAGAACTACATTTATTTTTGTTAAATTGAAATTTTATTCATATTTTATCTCAAAATTGTATTGTTTAATTTACAAATAATTTGAATAAAAACAGTGAGATAACGTGTGTGTTGGTAAGACTGCCTAGTAAGAAATAATTCTTACACAAAATACTGTTACAACAGAGTGCGCACGAATCAGGTGTGTTGTCACGTTGTCTATAATTAGTTAAGCTCAGTTTGCTCGAGGCGGAGGAATATCCTGGAAATAGAACTTAAGTAGGGCTTCAGAAAAGACCGAAGATACCGTGAATCAACTATAGCTACGGTGGCGCTAATAAGAGCAAGTAGCGGTGGCATGCAGGTGAACTTGTTCGTCAGCACGCTGAGGAAAGCTGACGGCGCCCAGAGCAGCACGACCTGCGTACGGGGAGGGAACCCCACCCCCCTTAACCATGGTGTTGCAGGAAGCTCCTGCTCGTGTTCGGAGAAGGTGAGGAAGAGGGCGTGTGTTCCGGCGGCCCGTGGTGTCGTTGTTTCGCGGTCCGCTGGTCGATGGCAAGTACATGCTCGACCGGAGGCAGTCCAGCCATTGTGTGGCCCGTCCTGCTGCCTGGTCATTTTCCGGCTTGTTTGGCCTGCACAATGGCCTTGTGCTGCTACGAGGCGACGATCAGATGGGGGCGGCGTCCTCCCACACCCTACACGCGCTGTCCAAAGCCTCCCCGATGTCGTCCCACGGCGCTGCTCGTGTTCTGCCCCCGAGATGGGGCTGGACCCCTACCTACCGCGCTCATCACTCTGTACCTCGCCAGCTACGACTCCCCCCCCCCTTCCCCTTCTACCACCTCTCTACGTTTTGCTGGAAAAGGTGGGGAAAAAAAAAAAATTATCTGTACCTTTATGTTTTTTACTTTTAACATATTAAGTGTATTCCCGGAGAAAAAAATTCGCGAAAATAGTCAAATATCGAATTTCTAAAGCTTTCCTATGAAGTTTCCTTAAGAGGCAAGAGAAAAGTGCAATGATACAGGCGTAGTTTAATATGTGGTCTTTCATCGCGTGTAATAAAACCCCACTGTTACTGATCTAATGTGCACAGTACAGGACCACGACGGAAACACTGCACGCCTTGCGCCTAGGAGCGATGAGGGACTAGGCATGCGTGTTAGTGTCGCCCGTATCGCTCCCTCGCTTCTTGATCTTGGAAGCGCAGGTTCACACTCCTCTTAAGGCTTTAATACCTTCTCTTACACTTAACCATTTATAGCAGTGTACACATGCGTAAACATAAAGAACAAGAAAGAATGCATTAACAAGAGACGAAACAGAAATATGATAGCTCAAATAGTATTAAATCTGAAAATAATCAGTGGTTTCATATTATGTACATATCAATAGCAGGACTAGAGACAAAGCTGCGTTTAAAGAAATTTAAATTCAAATAGCACAATAATATTGAGCCACAATAACACAAACTTTGTTTCATAATCCGTATTATGAATCATAAATATAAATGTGCATAACATATAAAGTACCTGAAAGGAAAACAACATATTGAATCTCAGCTCATTAAAATAAATAAACAGATCTATAATAAGATCTTAAATATAATGAAAATTTAATGCAGCAATACATTAAAGTAAATTGACGAATGGACAGCAACAATTTACACATCGATCAAAGTGAATATATAAATCAAAAGGTGTTCTATATATATATAATACTATGGAATAATGATGCGTATATAAGATAAACCTGTGAAGTTGTAGAGGCTACGATGGTGTGGTGGTTAGACTGCTCGCCTCTCACCTAGGCGAACCGGGCTCGCTCCCAGATTGTCATATGTGGGAATCGTGCCGGACGATGGAGCTTGTCAGCGGGTTTTCTCAAAGAACCCCCCCCCCCCCCCCGGCGGCGCTGTATGCTCACCCCGGTTCACCCTCATCGGCTCTCAACACCTAGGATGTTAAGGGGCGCTCAAATATCTTCACTCACTCACTCACTTCGACAGCTGAAAAATTACTTATGAAGATAGGTCCTCGTCAGGAAAATTAATAACTGCGCG
This sequence comes from Dryococelus australis, assembly GCA_029891345.1. Lineage (NCBI taxonomy): Eukaryota > Metazoa > Arthropoda > Insecta > Phasmatodea > Phasmatidae > Dryococelus > Dryococelus australis. The sequence continues at coordinate 216,018,271 of CM056996.1, read as the reverse complement.
CTTAAGGTAAAGGCAGTTCACGATAAAGTGAGCACTTTTGAAATCAACCTTAGAAAAAAGTCACTGTTCCTACCTGCAATATTTTAACTTGCGCACTGAGTGACATACGCCTAGTAAAGTTGGCAACGGTGGAGGGTAAGTAGTTCCATATCTTAACGTCGACTAAAACGTGTTAGGTAACAATTTGTGATAACATAAATTATTTATTTCGCTTTCTGTTTTTTTTAAATGCATGGAAGTGTAAAAATAAGCATATTTGTAAAATATTTTTTTTTCTAATAATTGCGCTGTTTCACCTGACCGAAGCATGAATAAAGTTATGAGGCCCATGGCAATGTTAATTTTAGATAAGGCGGAAGACTATACAACGTGGATACAAATAGATATTCAGTAGGGCTTTCAAAAGTCCTCAGTTTACTGCGAGTAGCCTATATATGTGAGTTACTTTATGTGACCAACGAAAATACGTACAGTCCGAAACATTCATTTGTCCAAACAAGTATGTGTTTATATATAGAGGATGACTTTTTTTACTCGGTTAAAAATCTTCTCGTGAAGTTAGTCACGCCGTATAAATATAATTGAAAATAGTATAATCGGGCTAGCGAAGACATAAATCTGTGCAGATGGCAGGGGAGGAGGGGGGGTTGGCAGCGCGCCTGGCGGCAGAAACTCGCGGCTAATCCACGGCGCACGTGGCAACACAAACGCGCAGAGAAGTACGCGGGCTTTATTCACAGGCGCGAGGACGTGACCGCCATCGCAGCGCAAGCCGCGGCCACGCGACGACGAACAGCAATTCCCCGCCCGTTAACTTGGCGCGGTTTCGGAATACAAGAAACTCTAGCGGCAGGCAGGCAGGCGCCCAGGATTAACCCGCCACATGCAAATCGCGCGAGTCTTCTCACGGAAGTTATGTCGGGAAGACGTGCCCCCGCAGACGATTTGCATCTATCCGCTTCATTAATAAAGAGATCTTTCCAACAGCGTTATCCTCAGCTTACAAACACGAACCGAGCAGTTAGCTCGTTGGCCGTCTGCCACATTGATCCTGGCTTGATTCCCGACGGAGTCACTCCGGAGTTCCTACTTGAAGTAAGTGACACATACAGACACTCGCATTAATATTAGGACACCTAGAAATTCATGAAAAATGGTTTTACACTTTCTCAAAGTCAGTGAGTGTTCTAGGCCAGGTTGTTAAATAGGTCACAACTGAATAAAAAAAAATAATTATTTTCTAATTTATTAAAAATAATTACAAAGGAAATACTCTCGGCTCAATACTTCACAATTACTATTGATATCAATTTTTTTTCTTTCCCCTAATAATTAATTAATTCAATCAATACGATTACCTCAAAGAAATTAATGTAATTAAATAACTAAAATCAGTCAAAATAGACAGTGCATCAAAACCTACTGAAATAATTTATGAATTATTTGTCCATATTTGGCAGTTCCGATATTTTCAATAAAAACTGTATCACACGTTCATTCAGTCCCGCCTCTGTTTTGTCCATCTCCCTCCAGTCCGCAATGTTGTAGAGTTCTCCGAGCGCCATCACGCACAGTAGCCTTTGTACGCCGTTTGCCTCAGCTCCCGGGAGCACAACCCCATCCCAATCCACTTTCTGCCTTTTCACTTACAAGGAACAGGAAAAAAGGATGGGCCACCAAAACAAAACATATCAGGAATTGGAACTTTAATTGAAAGTTTAGTGCCTCTGACCTTGTCCAAAATATAGCGTATGGTTCAAACACTACCAAAAGCATAACAAACCTTAAATTTAAACTTCGTTTTAATTTACCTTTTCAAAGAAATTGCACACTACAACTTTAGTAACTTCAAGTAAAAATGAATTCCTTCAAATACAAATTTATCCCTTTGGATCCCATTAAAATACAAATTTATCCCTTTGGATCCCATTAAAATCTACTTTAAAATTCACACAACAATCATAGAACTTTTGGGTACACAATGACTTCAACCCAATCCAATTTTCCTAGTGTAACTTCCATTTAACACACACTTTAAAATTTGGTATAATTCCGACTTTACTTTAGCCGAATAAACCAAGTAAAATCCTATGCACTCGGTACCCATTTAATATTTTTCCAGAATTCTTCACCATCTTTCACCTTTCACCTTTCACCAAAATACAAAACTTTCCTGGTAACATATAATTACAATTCTTCCACTTAAAACTATAAACATACATTTAGAGACGCACGCCGGAGGTGAATGGTCTCACAAAGCCTTTTCTCAAAATCTTTCGTCGCCATTTTTCTTTCCTATACGAAGATATAGTCTCGCATACTCACACCAAAAACATATATCACCTCTCCAATAAGATCCAGACAGGCCCAAGGATATTCTTCTCACCGTCCAAGGCGAACCTTTGCCATTGGAAACCACAGACGGCCAACAACATTATTAGAACGATCAAACCCCGTATAGGCTGTTCACGGTAAAGTGAGCACTTTTGAAATCAACCTTAAAAAAGTGCCACTGCTTCAGTCTGGCATATATTTTAATGGGCGCACTGAATAACATGCGCCCAGTATAGTTGGTAACGATGGATGGAAAATAGTTCCATAACTTAACGTCGAATAAAATGTGTAATATAACCATTTGTTTTCTTTCGCTTTCTGTTTTTTTTTTTTAAATTACATTTAAGTGTAAAAATGAGCAGATTTGTAAAATATTTACATTTTTAATAATTTCACTTTCTCATTTGACCGACGCATGATTAAAGTGATGAGGCCTATTGCAATGTTAATTTTACATAAGGCGAAGAACACATGCCGTGCATACAAGTAGATCTTAAGCAGGGCTTTCGGAAGTGCTCATTTTACCGTGAACAGCCTATACATATCTTAAATGGCAGCAAGCGCCTTTCCCCTTCCCTGTTGAAGAACCCTTGCCAATCTCATGGGAGATACCCAAGTATTCATACAAAAGCATAAAGCTTCCAGAAGGTTAAAAAATATTCTTGGTCGTGAAATCCCCTGCGCAGCGTCGTTAGCTGGCCGGCGTCACGTCGTCATGGAGATTATCACGGGAAGAGGATGTTGGCCGGCGAGATGTCGCAGGCGGCCCGCACTTGTCGAGCGGCAGTCATGCCGGATGGACGTGATGTGAGTTAGTCAGTCGAACAGTCCCCGACTCACCAAAGCTAAGCCTTTCCAGACGGTTAGTTCGGAGACCTGGGTGAAGGGTTGTCGCGCACCTTGTCCAAGCGGCCCGTTGCACAACTGTTCACACCTACGTTGCACATGATCCATGACATCGCCCCTCTACTTCCAGCACGCACACGCCCGAACTCCGTCTGGAACGATCATCTCTTACTAATCAAGTATGGGAGTTTGACCCGTTAAACGCTTTACACTCAATCATAAGGGGAAGGGGCTAACTGGGCTTGGGGGGAATCGATAGTGCTCCATGTGGAAAGGGGTCAGTTATGGTTGCTGAGCCCCCCCCCCCCCTCTCCCGCTTACGATGATGAGGGGTTTTCGTGTCCCACAATTAAGGTTTGTGTTTACCAAAAATGCTATATTTGGGGAGCTGCTGTAGCCAAACCAAGTTGGGGAAGGGGGGGGGGGGGTTAAGCTGAACCCCCTAGGCCTGTCTCCCATCCTTCCTCTTTGCAAATTCCCCCCCCCCCCATGTCCCGCTCTTTGCTGTGAGGAGATAGCCTGACAACATGGGTATGTTTTGCATTTTTCCAAATTTCTGTATGGTCCCACTTCCATATAGTTTATTCGCGGTTTTGCCGGAGGCTGTTTTTGTTTACCCCACCCTCACACCATAGCAGGTTAGACCCTTCGAACATACCGTCCCCCCCCCCCCTTCTCAAAAATTCCAACCCTCCCACCCCTTTTTCGCCTTTGCAAAGTTCTATATTGCTCATTTTTATCGTATTTTGTTGGAATTTGTTATTTTACTTTCTTTTTAAGACCTTAATACCCCCCAAAAACAGGTTAGGCCCTTCACAAGAGGTTAGATCCTTCGAATCTACACCCCTTTCCTTAAAAATTCCCCCCTCCTTCAGCCCTTTTTTGCCGTCGGAGAGTGCTATATGGCTAATTTTTATTGTATTTTTTTGGTATTTTTACTTCCCCTACCATAAGTCATATCACAATTTGTACCATAATTATGGTACATTCATCTTGACCGATTTTAGCGTACCACGATTATGACACAGCGTGCCATAATTTCCGCATTTCGTACGTTAATGTCGAAATTCGTACTATAATTGGATCTCCACCTCCCCAGATTTCCAATAAGTTATTTTGCGTTCACGGCGGACAAATAGATCGCCCACAATTATTAAATATGCCATTATTACACCATAATTTTACGATTTTTTCCCATTGTAACCGCAAGGCGGGATCTGCGAGCGAGCGCGGATAGGTGCGAGCGAGTACATGCTGGAGTTCCCTGACAAGACTGTACCATAAATATAATTTCGTACGATTACCTGCTTCCCGGCTGTGGCTTAGCCTGTGGATTCCGCGGGACCTTCCCTGATCCGTCTTGAATCAGCAAACTCCAGGCAGGGCTCCGACCCGCAAGTTGGCAGCGCTGCGCCATCGCATGGACTGTAGGGAAGAACTACCATGTCGGTGGCCCACGTGCATGGCAAAAAAAAAATACTTCGCACGCGACAATATATTTTTCCAATGTCCGAATGAAAAAACGGTTATTTTACGCATACTCAGTTTTTAATGCTTGTTAATAAATTCGTTTTTATTGGCAACTGTGTAAGTTTAACGTCAGTTTTGCTCTGACAGACAGTTCTTGTTCTATTTTGCTACGCGTACGATGCGGCTTGTTTAAAATGGCCTGGAAATTATTTATGCCGCAGATTTTTTCTAATACTAAAATTTATGAACGTGAACATCACACGCTATGTGACGAACTGGTCAATGCAGTTTCAGACTGGGGCGCCAAACGTAGTTCGCACATTTCATTCGTATTTGCCATTTGTTATACTGTAATAAACGCGATTATGAGGTAGTAATGTTCCTTTAAGAAACTGCGTAAAACTTGCGTTAATACTGAAACGCAAATAAAAATATGGAACTCGGTTTTCGCTGTATACGCAGGGAATTATTGGATTGCTAAGTAGACGAAGAAAGGAAACCGTAAGACCGAAATTTTAACGCCCATAAGATGTGACATCTTTGCTATGCGCAACGCATTTTACTGGCATCCAACTAAGCAGCGTGCAGCCACTATATCAAAGGACATAAAAGTATTCGGTAATGGTATTTTAATGAAGATGAAGGTATACACTATGCCTGTTAAGTAGTTTGGGAATACTCTGCATCCTAGAAACAAGCTCACGTCTATGTACTTTGAGAAGGAGCAGCAAAATATTAACACATATTTAGTACGAAAAGTTTTCAAGTTACATTGTCGCCCACAGACTGTGATGTCCCTGGGCTTATTTAGGAAGAACTCAGTGTAGGAACGCTCTTGTTGGCCATGGTTACTGCTCTGTCTTTGTGTACTTATTGAACTGAGAAAGTAATTAAATTATGCTCTTTGTCCGTGCAAATAATACTTTATTTCAAGGTTATTCTATCTTTACGTGTTATATGTTTATCATTTATTATTTAAAATTGCAACGGAATGCAATAGAGCAATAAACTTTATATAAACAAAAGGGAGTTATTGGGCAACAAGACAAATAATTGCTAACAAAACTAGAGGACACCATGAGACCTGTGAATCAGTAATTGAAAGCCACAAAAATATAAACTAAGTACAAGTATTATAATTTAACTATACCTAGCACAATAATCGTTGACAATATTGATTATTCGATTTATCATTTCTAATTGATTTGATCACTTTATTTTTCTTGTATACTGTCAGTTCCATACTTACGAGAGGAAAAAATACGCGAGAGTTGTAGTTTCACGCCTAGAAAAGAATGATGACAAAACGAAATTATTTTGGGAAACTGCTCGAGGATTTCCAAATTTTTTAAATCTTGATTTACATGACAAATTGGATGTACTATTTGCAATAAAATCGAACTGCTTGCGTCAAAGGGTATAGTTATTTAGCTCCTTTTTGTTCAACTGAGAACTATTTCTAACATTATTCTGAAACATTATAACTGGTATCGGCACTCTAATCTAGACGCAATGTTAAATACATACTCAGGTAATCTATAGTTCGCAGATGTTAAAAATAAAGAGTTCAGGAAATTCTATTTTGTTTAGTCGACTTAATTATATTTAGATATTAGTCTTGCCAATTTTTGTTTTTGGTCCGAGTTCTCGGGAAAGAACATTTTGTTGAAAAGTGCAAACATTTATGAGAAACACATAAAGAAATAATGTTCTATCTGACATGTGTGCTTTACTAATGACATATATGAATACAACAATTTATTTAACTTTGTATAAAATTAAACTTTTCAACCCTACCTCAGACATTTTGTTGCCTCAATAAGCTTTGATTTACTTGTTTTTGGCTATATAAAAATGTAATTTTTGTCAAAAAATTTTCTAGATTAATCCTTTAAAAACAAGTATCTTTCCGCCATATATAAACAAAATTATTATTATTATTATTCCTCCCTGGAAAAAAACCGTGAAGAGTCCCAATGGACTATGTTTTGCGCTGATCAGACAATAAAATAATAAATATTATTAATAATTAACAAAGAAGTATGTTTCCACAAGTGTTGTCTAAAAATGTAAATTTAAAATAATAAACTGTCACCTTAAAAATAACGCTTTGAATGAAACTCAGTTTAACAATATTTTACATGCCCACTATTTCTTACTAGCCTTTGCCAGCACATCGCTGTCGTCACTGTTTATAATACATTGTGATAATGAAAAAAAAAAAAATTATTCATAGACAATATGCAAATAAAATTGCATTTAATAAAAAAATACAGAAATGTTGTTTAGATCATAAAATACTTGTAGTGTATTATTTATTTATTTAAAGCAAAATAAACAGGCAAATGCGTTACGCTTGGGGTAGTTTTTAAAAGATTTGAATATGCCGAGAATATAACACACTTTAAATGTTGTGTAAAACACATGAGAACACATGTAAGTCGGAGCAGCGCTTGGACTGCAATGTGTAATGATTGGCCTTGGATGGCAAGGGAGGAGGGGAGGGCGAGCAGTAGAACGTGTTCCACGTGCGCCGGAAGTCCGGGAGAAATTGAAACCGCGATCGGTTGAGGAGAGGCCTTGCGGGCAGCAAGGCTGGCAGGCGGGCGTTAATTACGAGACAAGCTCGGCTAGGGAGCCGTCCGTTAGCGAGCGTGTCCACCTCGAGGTTGAGCTGGGAGGGGTGCAAGGCCCCGCGCTCTACACACGGAAAGGGCGGAGACTCCCTGCGTCACAGCCGAAATCAACCCCCCTCCCCACCACCTCTTCCGCAGGTGGAGGACTGGGGAGAGGTCTCCTAGTCTCTCCCGCGGTCCATCAATACCGAGGAGGTGGGATGTGGGATAATTGGACGGTCGTGACAAATGCCATTCTTCTCGACGACGTGTCCTTGCGGGTTTCTGCGGATGCTGACGCTCTCCTTCTTCGTGGACCGGTAACGAGCGTCCCCCTCCCTCCTCCTCTTCCCAATAGACTGTCGGGCTTCTACACCGCCTGTCTGTCCGCAGGCTCGCGAGCTGCCACGGCCGCAGGTTTAACCCGGCTATCTCGCGGGGAACTATGCCGAATTAAGCTCGACTCACAAACATCAGTCGCACCCGGCAGTCATCCGCCTGTGCTTTCGTCCGTCAGTTGAAACCGATTATACAGGGTGTAAATGATAAGTGTTTACAACTGTACACGGGAGTGTACAGGGCTCCGAGACGAGCAATTTGATGAAGGACACTTATGGTCCATCGGGTCGGGAAATTACCGTAAAAGCGCTTGACAAATGTACACTAAGGCACGTGCAGCGCGCTGCTGTGGGCCCGGCTTTAATCGACCTGCTGGTCAGCTGGAGCTAGTTTGTACAGAGGTAAAATCGGGCAGGAAACGTTTAGTAACTGCTTTTGTTGAAACACATTTTGCAATTTCATGCATTCTTTCCTCATTTCTATAACTTGTCTGTAGTATTGTGACAATGCAACTTGTGTTTCAAACAAAAGTAATTACTAAATGTTTCCTGCCCGATTTGACCTCTGTACAAACCGGCTTCAGCTAACCAACTGGTTGATTAAAGCCGGGCCCACAGCAGCGCGCTGCACGTGTTTTAGTACACATTTGTCAAGTGATTTACGGCTATTTCCCGACCCTATGGACCACAAGTGTCCTACATCAAATTGCTTGTCTCGGAGCCCTGTATACTGTTGTGTACAGTTGTAAACACTTATCGTTTACATCCTGTAGGCTTAAGGTCTACTTGTATACACTTGGGTAGGGCTTATTAACGTCCCACGGTGCTATGCTTGAAGGATTATCACGGAACGGCTTACAAACTAACTTATGACCCTAACTTAAACTAACACCCGTGCCTTACCAAGGATTCGAACCCACAGCCTCCCGCACCCCAGATTGACAGCGTACCAACGGACTACGCCACGGGAGGTCGGCTATATTTTGGTTAGAAATACATTTTCAAAAGAAAATTTGGGGGAAATAATTATTTTTTTCATGTGATAAGCATTTATACTGAATTTCACTACATTTGAAATTCCTGAATTCACCACTAAATTTAAATAAACGCAGATTCCCCGTCTAGCATTTTATTTCAGAGTGCGTAATCACGTCTAAGGAATGTCGACATTAAGGCGGTGGCTTATCGTCCATCCGTCGAAAGTTACAGTTTGGTAAATATTTGTTGGCTGGAGGGATATAAAAAAAGTTGCCGCGAGATTGGCTGAAGATCACGTGACCGCCAGACGGACGGATGGCTGACTTGTGCGACGGATGGTTGTGAGTCCAGCTTTAGTGTTTCCCTATTTTGAAGGCTATTCACAATAATGTGAGAACTTTTGTAATCAACCCTTTAAAAAAAGCCACTGTCCTTACCTGCGTGTATTTTTGACGGACACACGTAGTGACAAGTTCTCAGTAAAGCTGGCAACGACGGAAGAAAAGTAGTTCCAGGTCTCAACGTTGAATTAAAAGTGTTCGGTTTAACATTCGCCAATAAAACAATGGTTTATTCTCTTTTTTTTTTAATTTTGACGTGAATACGTCTTTAAATTTGAAACCATGGTGGGAAGCAATCCAGAAAATCCGATGATAACAAAACCAGGGGATACAGTTTGGCCTTGCAGCTCCGAATCTATCGTCTACATTCAAAATTCAATTACACCACTCGATTTCTAAAGGATCAAAGAATATGTTACGTTGAGTGAGGACTGCGGAGCATCTCGCGCGGTGCAATGAAGATGGAGGGGGGCGGGGGGGCGTAATTTTGAGTTCGTTTCGCCGCGTCCTATAACTCCCGCGTAGTATAACTTTTGTTTTGACTAGGAGAAGCTACGACGGTCGTTTAGGTTTCAATCGACAGCTCTCGTGAAGGTCAATCTATTACGTGTATAAAAAAATTTATGTGGCGTGGTTACGGTGAAATTGTATGTGTTTAATGTAAAAAATTAAGAAAACTTCACAAAATGACGGCTTATACTCGTCAAAAAGCCAAGGCAAAATACAGAAATCGTATATGGTTAGAAAGAGCATCTCAAAAGCAATCCAGTGCTACCCATAAAACGGTGCCGGGAACGTAAAATAAACATCAAGGCGTCCGAGCGCGTCAACGTAGACGTATTCACACAAAAAAAAAGGCCGTGTCCCCAACACAGCCACACTCCATTTTTTTTTTAAATACATTTAAGTGTGTGGGTTAGAAAATTGGTAAAGTATTTTCTTTTATAATAATTTTACAGTTTCCCCTTACTGGCGCATGGTTAAACGATCCGGTCAACGGCAATGTTGATTTTGCATATGCAGGATTTGAGTTGAGAGATTTGGACGTCTCTAAACGAGATCTGGAGAGTCGCATATGTAGGAAGGGTACACAAAATGCTTACAAATAGATCTTAAGCAGGTATTTAAAAAGTGCTCATTTCATTTTACCGTGAGCAACATATAACTTATAATATAACGACTCGCGTCTTATGCAGAAATTCGTATTCGTATTCGTGCCAGAGTAATTACATTTTGCAAAGTTGTTTTAATATATTTGTACTTGACTGTCACTGCGTGCTATTTGGCAGTCGTACAAAGTCACGGGCTTATTCACACATTATGCTTTATTTAATGTTATTTTTGAGAAAAAAAATTTCACGTTTATAGCTTGGGTTTCATGCCTGTGCTGCAGAGCAAGGCAAGTGGCGAAATTTCTAGTCTGGCAATTTGTACATTTTACTTCGCCACATTTTAAAGTAGCAGGAAATGGAAGGATCCTGTGTAGTGGGCGATACCGAGCATTTAAAATTAAAATCCATTAAAATGCTCAAGTTATTTGTTCGCTGTCTGGTATACAAGTTATTTTGACATCTCTCATAAATAATAAATATCCCCCCCCCCCCCCACACACACACACGTTATATCCTACTAACCTGCTCCGCTTTAAGCGAGCGTTCTAAATTGATATCTAGTTTGGCTGAAGTAAACTGACCTTGACTATAAAATTAGCACACGTGTCTTCGATTTTCCAGCAATTCCAACTAATCTTTTGTACTCTAACAAATCTTTTGAACTTTTACAAGAAAAATCCTTGGAAACCCAGCTGCCAAGAAAATCCATTGTAAATTTACAAAGAGCTTTCTTGTAAAATCTGCAAAACATTTTTTTTTTTTTTTTTTTTTTTTTTTGTAATTTCAAATGATTACCTTGAATTACAGTTGACATTGTTGGGAAGTGTACATAAAGTTATTTTATTCTTCTAGAAAACAAAAATGTGATTAATTAAAACCGAGAATAAAAAAAACAGAATATAATTTACGAAAAAAAAAAAAAAAACTCTTTGCCAGCACGGGGACTACAACCCACACCCCTTATATTACCAGCCAACACCTTTAACCACAATACCAACTGACTTACGAACTTCACTAATTATTTTTTTGTAGTAAATGTAACGGGAAGTTATTTGTTTAAGAATGATGGGTACATTTACTTCATTTTATTTTTATAATTCTGTGTAGCTAGGAAACAGTAACAGTTAATGAATAATACGGTTACGTTACATTATGATTATTTGAGTTGTTTTAAGTGTTTTACGTTATTCAAACTTGCAATACATCACCAATAGTTTTTGCACAAATAGCTTTATACGGTTTTTCGTTGAGTGTCCGCCATTTTGCTGAAATTCGTGGAAACGGATCAGTATAGTACAAACATTTCTTGAGGTATATTACAAACATGGCCCTTGTAGTTTTACGTAAGAAAGCTTTGTCCTTTTACAAGCATTTGTAAAATTACAAATAATTTCTCAGTAAAAATTTCTAATTTTTTTATAATGTGGTATTCGTAGTTTTCAGTCATTCAAAACGTGGGCTGTGAAATTACACCATTTGATGGAAAAGGTGACGAAATGTTTTGAATGCCAAAAACAGGTAAAGGCTGTTCACGACAACGTGAGCACTTTTGAAACCAATCTTAGAAAAAGTCACTGCCCCTGCATGCATATATTTTAACAGACGCCCTGAATGACATGCGTCCAGTAAAGTTGGTAACGATTGATAGGAAGTAGTTCCATATCTTAACGTTGAATCAAAAGTGTTATTCAACCATTTCTGATAACTTAAATTATTTCTTTAACTTTCTGTTTTTCTTAATGAATTGAAGTGTAAAAATGGGCATATTTGTAAAATATTTACATTTCTAATTATCTCAGAGTTTCACTTGACCGACGCATGAATAGAGTGATTATGCCAATGACAATGCTAATCTTACATAAGGCGGAAGAATACACAACGTGTATATAAGTAGATCTTTAGCAGGGCTTTTAGAAGTGCTCACTTTATCGTGAACAGCCTTTACAAATTTGTATCTCTGGCAAATCAACTATTACTTTGTAGTTTTGTGAAGCAAGAATACGTTACTCTAGCAAGCAAATTGAGCATGATAAACCTTCAAAAATAAAAATAAGGCCCTCTATAAGCATAGTTATATCAAGAATTTTTGTGGATATGTGATTGCCACCTAAGTTTGCCGCACTGATAATTGTTATAATTCTGTCTTTGTAATCAGACCAGAGCCATACATATATATTTGACACAGATGAAGGGATAAGTCAGAGAGAACCAATTACATTAAAATACTGTTTCTTTAATTCTATTTATTTTATGTTATAAAGAATATGTAGATGGATATACATAAGTATGCTGATGTCCAGATTAACCCAAATTAGACATTAAACATAGGTTACACGTAACTCAGCGTGTAATAACCTACATGTTTCTGATAGGCCAAAGTAGATCAGTGTCAGGTCCTATGTCAGTTGAATTTGTGTACTATTTCTGATCCGTAATGAGATAATCCTTTTGGTTGCATAATTTTGTTCACGATAGAAGGAACTAAAGGTAGTTATATTGAATGCTGTTTAGTAGCAGTACACAATTTTTGCTTCCTCGCCATGTATACGACAGCGTGCCCAAATCTCGTTGAAATGACACAAATTCAGTCTTAACAGCAACAAGCAAATCACTTTAAACTCTAGCCAAATAAATTATACTTTTTTATATCGCGTAAACAGGCAGTCTTGACATATATGCAGAACTTGTTGTACACTTCTGTCTGAATGGAGATTTTCATCTGCAGGTACACTGATAAGGTTGCGAGCCGCAGTACAATGTAAAAATTCACGTCGATAGAAATTATTCGACCGAAATATATTATTCTTGCAAAATATTATTCACTCATAAAGAAGGCGAGAGCTGTTTTATGAGATAGGCAAATCTTGTCTTTTTTTTATTGGCATTGACTTAAATTTAAGAATTTTGAAATGAACTAATGTAGTCCAAACTTGAGTCTGGGCTCCACCCCTTTTTGCAGAAATTCTTCTTTTTCGAGGGGCTACGGTGGCTTAACGGTTAGCATTTTTTTTTAATTATTATTTTTTATTTATTTTATTAACCCTACTTAGCATTACAGCCATCCAGGGTGTTCAATTCTATCATGACAAATACAATTTAAGAAACTGTATGTTAGTTATATATATTTACTATATATACATATATATATTTCTTCTTTGTTTTACTGAGGGTGGCTGTTGTCTGGGCGCCCGTAATTTAAGCTACAGATTCTATTTGTATTCGAAAGTATCATCTACACTTTCTAGGAAGGTGGTGAGCTATTCTGCCTCGACCGAGACAGCTCCCCGACGGGTATCCTTTCGGCCGCCCCCCGTTTCGCCGCCCCCGCTGGAACAGACCAGGGACCGGGATTCCCACGAATCCGCCCGCGCGACCAGACGCCGTCGGGCCCGCACACAGCTAACTAGCCTTTCGGCTGGTCTGACGTGGCACCCAACGGTCGAATGGTTCCAGCCCCTTCCCTATCTGTACTATTATATTTTGTTCCTTTTATTTTTTCCCCTCGCTCTCCATTCTGCTCCAACCTAAGCATCGTCCAGGACATCGAAGTACCCCTTCTGGACACCCAGGCCTTCGTTTCCCGGGGGACGAGGAAATGAAACTTCGTTTCTACGGCCCCCCCCCCTCTTTTTTACACAGACACATACACACATCAACCAACATAATTATTATCACAAATCACATCTTTCCCTCATTTAGATTTTCTTCTCCACAGTGCCTTCCATTCTTCTTTCATCCGCTTCAGATTCTGTCTTTCTTCTTCTCTTTCTTGCTGCTTCTCTTTTTTTCTCTCTTCTGTTCTTCTACTTTCCTTCTCTGTTCTCCTCCCCATTTTCTTTCCTCTTCTTCTTCCTCTTCTTTTTCTTCTCTTCCTCCTTCTTGTTCTTCTATTTTTCTCCATATTTCCTTCAATTAATCTTGCATTAATTTCAGATCTTGTGTTCTTCTTTATAACTTTTTTGTATTTGGTGCTTTTCAATTTTTCTTTCCCACTGTTAGTTATTCTGCAAAACTTCAACATTTACTGAAAATTCTATTTCTTATATAAAATAGAGAGTAATTTATAACTTTTATTCTATTTAAACAAAAAACACTAGACAAAACACAGACACTCACTCAAAAATTCCCTTAGTTCCAGCACACTCTCTTCCGCTCCCTAGACTACTCAGTTATATCATCATTCATAGTTTTTTACCAAATCATACATTTTACTGATACTTTCATGTATTATTTCTACAATTTCCTTGTCATATATATTATGATTTTGAATGGCCATTTTACATTAAAGGGTATCAATTGCTGCTCTAATTCTTTCCTTTCTTCTTAAACATTTCACAAATGTACAGAATATGGTATACCGTCTGAGCTCCCTTTTCAAATAGACAACTGTCGTCTTCTATTTTATTTATTTTAGCTAAAAATTTTTTTCAATTTGACAGTGTCACGTTATTACTTTCAACACGCTATTATTTATATTTCTTTTACTTTCGTAACCTGCGGTTAGCCTGCTCGCCCCCCCCCCCCCACCAAGGCGATCCGGGTTCAATCCGCGGCCGGGTCAATCCGGATTTTCGCATGTGGGAATCGTGCCGAATGATGCCGTTGACCGGCGTGTTTCCTCGGGGATCTCCCGTTTCTCCCAGCCCCTTCATTCCGGCGCTGCTCCATACTCACCCCAATCACCCTCATCGGCTCTCAAGACCTCGATGTTAAGAGCCGTCCGTCCAAATCTCTTCACTCTTCACTCTTATTTTTCGCTTAATAATTTCGAATTCATAGCATTTAATGACAATGTAAGATTATAGGAAATTTAAATTTTACGATTTGTTTAATATTCTTGTGCGTAATTTGAATTTTTGTTTGTCTGCTTGCTATTAAAAAGCCATGAACATATTTATAATCTATCAAATAAGTTGCTTCCTTTTCGCAAACAGGAAATAACACTGAAATAATTACACGAAAACGACGTCTGTAACAAACCAAGGAGATCTGCTATGTCGGTCCCAAACGGCCGGAATCGCTTCAATGTACAACAGCTGCCCGCCGGCGAAGATCAAACACACCACTTGAATAGTAACGCCCTCTTAGCGCGCTTTTAATTAACGCGAATCGTGCAGACGAATCCGCGTCAAGTTCGGCAGTTAGACTCGCAGCCGGTAATATTCGCGTCACCCTAGCCGCCATTGTGCTTCAGCGCTTATTGTCTCATCAGCGCCACGCCCCTCCCGTTATGACTTGCTTATAAATTCGGCCAAAGCATGCCCTGAGACGCCGTAAACCACAAGCGGCGCGCGAGGAGGGTTGCCGAGTGCACCCTGAAATTTCATTAGTGTGGTGCAGCCCCCCCTCCCCCTTTATAACCCCACACCCGCAATCCTCCAACAACCGTCTATATCCCCTGAACCCCTCCCCCTCGCGTCCTTAATCCCCCTGTTACACCCGCATTTCGCCACCGCGCCGGTCACCCCCTTAAATACCGAGTGATATCTCAAGGGATCAGCGAGGATCGGCCTAAGGACCAAGTTTTCCTGCGGGCGTCCACAGCGCCTGCTCTGTTAATGCCTTTAAGGGTCTGCATCTCAGACGTTCGGATTTGCGTTTTTCGGTGCTTTGAGATTAAGGCGCCCCTTCATCCGTTTCGCAGAAATCCTTTTATTTTTTGTGTCGCTAAATCCTTTTATTTTTTGTGTCGCTATTTCAGTTTCAGAAGTGTTATTGAAAATGTTTTATTTAAAAAATATTATCGTTTACTAGTTAATCACTATTTTTGTATTTGATTTTCAATATTTGTAATTTTTTTTCTGCTTGCAGAAAGACTTGAACTTATTGATAAAATATTAATATTTTCCTGACTTTTTACAACAAGCAGATAACACACAATAAAAATTACCCACAAAAATGTTAAACGACACGTACAGTTTACATTTTATATAATCGTACATTGTCAGTAATTACTATGAATCCGGAATTATGACGTGAAAACGAAGAATTTCTGCAAAAGGATGGAGATGAGCCTGTGTATAAGCATTTCTTTCACTTCCTATTCAAACGTTGCCTGTGCTTTAATATAACCCATCAACAAATCTTCGCTGATTTATATAACGCTGGTGACTATGAAACTTTTCGTATTCGGCCATGATTTATTTACATGTACTTATGTAAAAGGTATAAAGGCAAATGCAGTCAGTTTTTCTGTCGTTATGTATATACATGGCAATTTCCTGAGTACTACCGAACTTATGCAAATAATTGTCTCGTTCAGGCCTTCGTAAGTGAAACCAATTTATAATTTTTACAACGCGCCTTTCAAAGTATTTAAACGTATCCATAATTTATTCGTCCGGTTGATTTACTGAATTAATTTTTGGATCTCCGTAACTCTACTAGAATAATATACGCGTTGGAATGTCTTGGTACACCTGGAAGAGGGAAAAAAAAAAACAGTTTTATAATGTATATGGCAACAGAAACTACTTATCGGCCTGAATGGTCTCAGTTGACGTTGTTGTTCACGAGGTAGTAAATACATATTTAGTAAATGTAGATATGTCGTGTACTGAATGATACTTACAGGGGTGCGAAATACGCCCGAACGCGGGAACGGAATTAGGGGGAAATCGAAACAGTCCCGTGGGAGTTTTGTTTGGTTTTTTGTAGCCTGAATATAAGCTACACTGGTCTCGGGAAAGTTTAGATAATTCCCGTAAGGACAATGCCACTTTTCGGGGTGATGTTCAGAGAACCAACAAGAACTACACTTTTTGTTCAAGTGAATAGTGCAGACAAATAGTTAGTGTGTCAGAGAATCAACGTAGCGTAACACAGTGATCCTTTAAACATATCATTTTGGAGTAACATGCACGCTACACCACACGATTTGCGTACATCTTTCAGTGCAGAAACGAGAAAATTCCATTTGTATTGATGACACCGTGAAACAAATAACTGGCGATAGTCTTTAAAATAAAAATTATATTCTAGTGAAAGGAAACTATATTGCATGGCATTATTTAAGCTTCGTGTACGGCAACCGTTTCTCATGTTTGTTTACCAAACACGTGACGTGAAGCAGATCAATAGAGGCGCTACTAGCGCTGTTAGTTCGCTTACCACCGCAGTGCTGCCAGTAAGACCTTGAGAGTGACACAGCTGACTACCTTGGCATTTCAAAAACGTTTAGCTATGCGAGTCCGACATGTAGCAATTAATGTGAACTTAACGTACATATACAATGCAATAGCAAACCTAACTAATAAAATTGATGAACTGTCAAAAACAAACCAACTGAAGTTAAGATGTTTGACTTGCGACCTAGCAGAGAAAGTAATATGTTGCCAGGCTCGACTGGATCTAGTATTACTGAACAAGAAAAAGAAAAATTTATGGCAAAAATGAAATTGTTTAGAAAAAACCAAATCCGTTCCAGGAATTTGCGAACTTATGCCATGTTTAGGAGTGCGTATTAACACAGTACAATGTTCTCCGTGTACTACGTGACTGTATCCAAGCAGGTAGCCAGTAGTAGTGGCGTGCCCGTCCTAGATCAAATGGGATGCCGCTTTTATTAATCAAATTAACACTGATATCAAATTAATTGAAAGGGTAAATCAAAAAAGGGTTGAATTTAAATCCGATTTTAATACGATCAAAAAATTCTTAATCCAAACTAAATACCATTAAAAATTTCTTAATCTGATAAAAAAAAATTTCTCTGGATTTTGTGATTGGTGCAAGAATGGCATAAGTGTCAAATTTATTATTTTATTTCTTTACTTTTGTGGATAGTGGGTAGCTGGAGCTCTGTATGATGTTGGCGGTGTGGTGTTCTGGAGGCGATTGACCAGAGTGGTGCGTTGCAATGTGTTGTATAGGCGTTGAGCTGAGTGCAAGAGTGTGCTATGTGTTAATATTAATTTTTTTTCTTCTAATTTTGATGTGTTTGTAGGGATATTGGTGGTAGATAGGCGATTTTTACGAATATATTTAACACGCGATAGAAATTCAGAGTCCTTAAACGAGTTCTACGTATGAATAAATTACATGCATTGAATCACAAATTTCATACCACTACGTGAATAATAAGTGCAATTACTCCAGTATGTGCACTCTATTTACCACACTTAACGGAAATTTGTAGTGCATCCGTTATTGTAAAAACAATTTTCTCTTCGATGATATTTGTGCTTTTTTTTTTCGGTTATATATAAAGTGGTGTGGGATTAAGCTCTACGCCTTGATGCTAATTGATTATTTTGAAACAAACCACTTGCGGTAAGATTTTCTGTCGTTAATTACTTTCTTGTAGATAGTTGTATATTTTACTTATCAGAATAGACGTACGCTATTGTGTCTGGTTTAAATCGTATTCTGAGTTTTTTTGCCGTACGATATCTTTCACCAGGCTGAATCGTGTAAGGTACGTGTAATTTGTAATCGTAAAGTTGTTAATGTGTTATTTATTCATACTGACTAGCTGGTTTTCGTTTAAAGACAGTAAAACATATTTGTTCGTTATACTTGTCTCTCGTGTTATTTATTCATACGTAGAACACATTTTAAATATATTTCTTTTCAAGACTCTGCCTTGTGTAATTTCATACTGGTCTGCTGGATTTCGTTTAGTGAGTTTACACTTGTCGACATCAGATGTTATTCACGTAGTTGAAATTCTCTCTCGTGTAAATTATATTTCTAAGCTCGAGATTCACGTTACGTTTAATTCCATACTGGAGTTACTTATTATTCGTGTAGTCGTTTGAAATATGCGATTTTATGCATATAATTTATTCATGTGTAGAACTCGTTTTAAGGACTCTGAATTTCTCTCGCGTGTTAAAGATATTCGTAAAAATCGCCTATCTAACACTAATATCCGTACAAACACATCAAAATTAGAAAATAATAGGAAAATGTACTCTTAGCCCACTCTTGCATTCAACTTAACACCTATACAACACATTGCAACCCACCACTCTGGTCGATCGCCTCCAGGACACAACACCATCAACATCGTACAGAGTTCCTGTTAGCCACAAAAGGAAAGAAATAAAATAATATATTTGACACTTATGCTATTCTTGTACCAATCAAAAAATTGATCGGATTAAGATTGGATTAAGAAATTTTTAATCATATTTAGTTTGGATTACGAATTTTTTGATCTGATTAAAATCGGATTAAAATTTAACCCATTTTGACTAACACTTTCAATTAATTTGATATCAAATCGTTAATCCTTTTAATAAAAGTGGCATCCTCTTTGATCTAGGACCGGCAAACCCATACTACTTTAGCCATTCTTAAAACTAAACCCTTTGACATTTTTTCTCTTCCAAGTGACGTGCCGTTACCTTCGATTAACTCAAAGCATTGAGTATCGAAATTTAAAAACTAATATCATTGATCATTTACAGTGAAAATAAATGGTGTGTTGATTTTTCGAAAGCAACGGAAAAGAAATCTTCGACAGTAAAACAGGACATGAAGATGTGGGACTTCGTGTTGCCTACAACAGCAATGAAATAAGGTAAGGGGGACAATTTTTTTAAACGTATGTTAAGTTTGATCTGCTGAGTGATGCGGATCTCCGTGAACTTAATTATTCCAGATAATTTTTCAGAACTTATAGAAAAAATATATTTCCTACCAAGTAAGGCAAGATACATACATTTTTTAAGTACAGTGAATCCTGCAACTAACAATCTCCCTCTTTTATTACTTACAGCAGACAAAAATACAAAATTACGGAGAACATATGAAATAACTTGTGTGATTACGCTTGTACATGGTGTTCAAACTGGTATTGTAATTGACATATATCCATGTGGCACCTTCCACAAGGTAACTGTTCTAATCGAAAAACTGAAAATTGACTTGGAAAATACGCATATTCAAATTGAAAGAGCAGTTGAATTGCTGACCTCTGTGTGGTGACCTCCGGTGCTTGGTACATGAATTTTTACTTCCTATGTGGGACATGGCTTATAGGTTTGAATGTGTGTTGTGTGATGTTCGTAAAGTACAGTCTTTGATGTAGTTCAATAACCAAACTCAAATAATAGGTAATCTAAAGAAATGTTACAATTGGGGCATTGGATATGAACAATTGATTGCATTAGCTAAAGAAATTGACGTGACCTTATTGAATCCTTAATATTTCCAGGACACTCGATTCGTACAATGTGAGGCTTGAGTATACAGGACATTTCAGAAAGTCTTCAAGTAATTTTTTACTGATCTTCACAGGAAATTCTCTGAATCTATACGAAAGTGTTATTATACTAACACCAAAGCCATCTAATTGGAATTGAACAAACATGCTGAACCAAGTTTTATGGGTGCTTGGTACAATTAATGTATTAGAGGTTGTAAAAAAAATCGAATTGTATTTGTCATAATTTAAATGCCTGTATTTAGACAATTTTCGATTTCTTTGACTCTGTAAATAGTACCACATATTTGAGCCATGATAATGGAGTTAAAGACAGGAGAAATATTGGAGGAGAATTTCCAACAATCGTGAAAGATATGTAGATTCCCAAAATAGAAAGGTTTATCTTATGACTCCCACCAACGTTCAGGCCGATCAAGGCTCCGCAGGAGCACCAGACACTACTGAAGGTGAGTGTGATTTGAGAGACGAAAAGAAGAAGTTGGAGCTTCTGTGTGAGACATTATAGGAAAAATTACAAAACAGACTAGCGGAGCCTTCAGTTGTGAAAGATATGCGGCTATGTTTCAGTAGCAAACATTTAACAAATTTCAAAGAGTTTTACGCATCAGATCAGGAAATTCAAGACTCATAGTCAAGACTTACAGAGTGGGTATTTGAAAACAGACGATGTACATTAAATTCTGATGCAGTGCAGTCACATTTAAAAATTTCTAAGAAGATCCTATCAAATACATATTATTTCAAATACCTTCAGGCAAAATAAGCAAAACCTGACCTTATTATTCAAGATAATAATATTATTAAGGAAGTATTCACAAATGAAAATGTTTACCATAACGTTCCTTGACATCCTTATGTTTTACGAAACTGCTTGGAAATTTGTAGTGAAGCAGTTTTTGAATACATAGGATAGGTAATAGGAAATCGTATATGATACCATAATATTAAAGTTGACAGTCTCATTCAAGAAATATTCATTGCTTGGAATGGCCCCCCAGTACACAATGCTTCTGAAATTCGAAAATATTTCTCGGTGATTAAATTGTGCGCAATGTATGTTTTTTAATTCTCCGGAGTAATTTTTCATTAGCATGAATGTTCTGAGAAAATAATAAGTTCAGAAAATATTTAGCACCCCTGTGATTCTACAATTCAATATAATGGAATTTTCAATGTTTATTATAATTTTTAAAAATATGCACTATGATCTGTTTAGTAATATGACAGAATTTATGTGCCCATTATCTTTATTGTAAACAACTTATCTGCAGTGATTCAAATGCTAGGCGTTATAAAATACGAGTGGAGGTTGGAAAAATTTTAAAGAAGAAGAAAAATTATGTAATCCCTCAGTTTAGAGTTGCTTTTCAGGCTTAGCAGCAGAAAGAGAATATTTACTTTACTTGAGGACGAGTATTCAAATAAAAAAATTTGCACATATGCACATACCCGGCCAATTGCTCTTTAGCGGCAGAAAAACATATAATGGCCTCGCTGTCGAGTGCATGGGATGAAAAACTTGCAAAAACACTTAATTAATTTGATAATTTTTTAACATCTTCCTGTGGAAAAGTTTAACTATAGTGAAGGTCTTAATTTTTCGTGCTATTATGTTTCAGGAAATGTTTATTATTTTTTGTCACTGAATCTAACCTCCCAAATTACGTTTGTAAATATTGAAAAAAAAAAAAAAAATATATATATATATATATATAGCACCCCGACTGATATCTTTCATTGTCACAGAACTGATTCACTTTTACGAGATCACACGGTATGAATCACAGTTTAGCAAGTGTTATACTCTCATATTACAATGATAAGTTTATTTTCATATACATAGTAAAAATGTTATCAGTAAACTTACTAAACTTTAATGGAAATTTAAACATATTTACAGTCTGGGAATTTTGCCAAATATCGAACTGCATAAGTGAATATTGCTATTTTACAAAGTTGTGAACTTTGCTAAGCATTTGACTTTTTCCCTAACAAATGTAGGAAAATTACAATAGATGTATGGGGAAAAGCTCTTCACTATCCACACATTCTAAATACACGTATAAAGTGACAAGGTAAGATAGCGAACAATTTCTTAGAGAGTAGTAAGAGGGACATGTATGGGAGACAGACTAGAGTAACTCGGTAACTCGACTCTAGTCGGCCGAGCTTCAAACCCACAGTCGGTCCTGATATGGCCGTGTGTGTACGATGAGCCAAGAATTTTTTCCCGAATACATCTGCCCGCATGCAAGTGTGTCCTGAGTGCGGGCGGATGTATTCGGATGCATGTAGACGACAGTTGCCTCTCACGGACCAATGCCCAACGTCCACACTCCAGTCTTGTTCCTAGTGCTCCTGACGAAACTGCTTTTGTTTTGTTCTATTGGACTGCCAGTATCCATCTTCGCGAGTTACGTGTTAATATCATTACATTTTTATTTATTTATATTCTTTATATGCTGCGTCCCACAAAATATGCATCTCTTGAATGTCTTCAATTTGTTTAATAATATCTTGTATTTTCCAGTTAGTGGCCATAGAAACCATCTTCAGCTACCAAAGCGCAGTGTTGTAAAACAGACACATGCGATACAAGGGCTACCACATGACCACATGTTATGTGGAGAGTACGGTTGGAGGCGGGCAGGAACACAAAGGTCAGTCCCAGCACTCATTCATATATGTGTGTCTTTCCCACAGCAGCGTACACATGCCTGTGTTTTCCATCGCGGTCGGGGAACAGAAACACATCCTACTCGACCAAGCCAAGTGTCCATCCAGAAAACACGTGAACTACACAAAGTCACGTTGTACTCCCTCTTCCCTCTTCGTATCATCACCTCTTCCTCCTCCAGGATGAGATAAGGCGCGCTTGGTTGCGTGTGTCAGGTGTTGTCGTGTTGATGCTTCGATCTGGGCTGGTGCCTGCAAAAGTTGCTCAAATTCGTGTCGACAGGTGTACACACGCGTGCGCAGACAGAAAACGGCATTCCATTTCCCCTCCTCCCCCCCCCCCCCACAATGACTGGGTCGAGAAGTAAAACTGTCTGCGAGCTGTATCGGGGCTGATAAACATTCCACTTACAGCCAGCGTGCTGTCGACGTACACCTCGCATATAGTTGGCTTTTTGTATGCTACGAAATGAATGCTCGCCTTAAGACGTGAATATGGTGGCATATAACGTGACCTGATATGTTGGGCACGTGCGGGTTCACCGCAGGACACCTGGCTTGACCTCTGACCCGCGCCGTCGACAATGACGGGCCTCGCTTCCCTCCTTCCTAGCAGGGTTGACCAGCACGTCTTATTTACGCCTATAATAGGATCGCCGCGGACACGAAAATGGAATCGGAGAGGCTGGCCGAGTGAATGCCTTTCTCGCCTGAGTCAGGATGACAGAGATCGCTGATTCTTGGAGATCCCTTGCAGCTGGCAGAAGCTCTCCCCAGCGCTCCTACGTGCTATAGTTAGATATCCGCGAATTTCGCACATTTTGCCTGTGGCACGCTCTAAGTATGAATCCGTGAAAGTTTCACTGTTTACTCTGTGGTTTATTTTTGTCTGATGGATCAGTTAAACAGCGTGTAAAAACGGTCGTCACCAACGTTTAAAAATGGCCGTTAAACTACGTGAACCAAGTTAAAAAACGACTAATCTAATTAAACTTATAAAAAATACTTCCTAAAATGTGTTTTGTCTTTCAAAACGACATTCTATATGGTAATATAAACACACAGCCTTTCATTCCGTTTTTACGTCTTTCATTTCGTTTTTATGTAATCATCAGAGTGCTCTGTTTGATGGTTTAAACTGCGTAGGATATAATGTGGTAAAGAGAGTGCACTCGTATATACCATTTGTTGTAACAATCCTAACGGTATGAATCAAACAAAAAAAACGAAAAGTAAGACCATACCATTTAAATCTTCACGATTTCTCGGTGAAATTATGTCAAATATCTTCCTATAATTTGTTAAAGTGGCTTCGTAGCGCAGGTGGCAAGGCAATGGCCTAACAGCGAAGTGAATGAGGTGTGTGTGTTTTATACTCGGCCACCTGCAACATTTTTTTTATTTTTTAAATTAAGGTAAATTTCACAATACGAACAGTAAACTATCGTAAATATGTTTATCTCACGCAGTTATTTGGCTATATTCAATAATAACTATATTTAATTCCCCGGTGTAGTCGGCCTTCACTTTATTGAATCAGTCAAATTTTTTCACTGTAAGAATCAGTGATTTTTCACTGATTCTAAGTGGAGTCATTTTCACTGATTCGAATAGTTGAATTTCACTGTGTATCAGTGGTTTCCCACTGATTCGAATGTAGAGTGCAGGTTAGTCTTTTAAGCCTTTGCACGGTCAGAATCATGGAGTGTCGTGTGATGTATCACGTCGTTGAATAGTGGGCCCAAATTTCTTTGAAACGACACTGAAGGGTTAATTTGAGTGAATCGAGACATCACTACGCGGTTTATTGCTTTCAAGTCGATAAATCAACTGTTGGTTGCAGAAATTTGGTGCCATATGTCACACATCTAATAAAACCATGCAGTTCCTGTGCGAGTTTTTCGGTGACCGTCTCTTATCGATAGGATTGTGGCCACCGCGTTCATCCGATTTGTCGCCCGCAGATTTTTTCCCTCGGGAATACCTTAAAGGAAATGTCTATAAAACCAATTCGCAAACACTGGAGGACCTAGAGAGGAACACTACTACAGCGATTATAGGCTGTTCACAGTAAATTGAGCACTTTTGTAAGCCCTGCCTAAGATCTACTTGTAAGCACGTTGTGTATTCCGCCGCCTTATGTAAAATTAACACTGCCACGGGCCTCATAACTTTATTCATGCTTCGGTTAAGTAAAACTGTATAGTTATTAGAAAAGGAAATACTTTCCAAATGTGCCAATTTTGACACTTCTGTGCATTATAAAAGAACCAGAAAGCGAAAGAAATAATTTTAAGTTATCAGAAGTGGTTACCTAACTCTTTTTATTCAATGTTAAGATATTGAACTACTTTCCATCCATCGTTACCAACTTTATTGGCCAAATGTCAATCAGTGCACCCATTAAAATATGTGGATGCAGGGGGCACTGACTTTATTCTAAGGTTTATTCCTAAAGTGCTCACTTTATCGTGAACAAACTTTACCAGCATTAGTTTGTAGGTGCTCTACACAGTGGCTCCAGACATGGTAACAAGAGTTCGTGCATGCATTAGGGAAACCATTATGAGCATGTGTTGTAAAGACATGGTTTGTTATTTGTACACATGTTAGTTCTTTATGTCTTGTAGTAATTTCGAAGGTACGTTATGAAGACGTTGTTTTATTATTTTATTTTTCTGATGTGTTCGACTTTTCAATCACACTTTGTTGGTAGCACCACACGTTTGTCGCGAAAATATTTGAACTCAGGCTAAGACTTCAGTATCCTAGTGCACACCTGCGAATGCGCTTTGCTCATTGGCTGGCTGTCGTCGTGTGGACACGTGTTCTTATAGGTTGGTCACCGTAAAATTAGCACTTTTGAAAGCCCCACTTAAGATCTACTTGTCTACACGTTATGTATTCTTCCGCCTTATGTAAAATTAACATTGGATTGGGTCTCATCACTTTATTCATGATTGGGTCACGTTAAACTGTGTAGTTTTATAAAAGTAAATATATTAAAAATTTGATCATTTTTACAATTCGATGCATGAAAAATCTGAATGCAAAATAAATTATTTAAGTTATCACAAATGGCTACCTTAACAATTTTTACTCGATGTTAGTATATGGATCTACATTCCATCCATCGTTACCAACTTACCCGGGCGCATGTCACCCAGTGCGCCTGTTAAAATATAGGCAGGTAGGAGCAGTGACTTTTTCTAAGGTTTATTTAAAAAGTGCTCAATTTATCGTGAACATTCTTTAGATAACTGGACGTATCAGAAGGTCCGTGACTCGCGCGGGCAGGCATGTAAGACACGCGACTAGTGAAACTATGCGATCACGAAACTGAGTTTCAGATGAAAGCATGTTTTGGAGTAGGCCTACAAATAGTCGTGGTACATTTTCACAAAATGCAGGTGTCCCTAATGATCTAATCACAGTTGTATTGACTTAGCTGTGGCGATTCTTCAATCAGTAATATACGAGAAGAAGTAATAAGATCGTATCGTGTCTAATCAAGATAAGTAAAACCGAAGGCTCTCAAGCAAGCTGCAGCATATGAATCAACAGTTGTGATCTGAGCATGGAAATTACTCAGTATACTAGGCTGCTGTGACATGAATTTGCGAAATTCAAATTCTTGTAATAAATATTTCAAAATACTATCGCGAGGATTTCAAATGTACTTGTTAAAGAGGAGTTACTTATTTAGGGTGTTTTTTAAGAACTCAGAGCCGCTAACTGGAAGGCCAAACAAATGGGTTGACTTCCCCTCTTTGTTGATAATTTTGAAGGTTGATTTTCTGTCGCGCTTTCGCCTCCATGCTGCGAGAATAGTGGTCACTAAAATCTGTATAATCCATTCGCGGTTACTTCGCCCTATTCTGAAGCCCTGCTAAAGTTCTACTGCCAGGATATTCCTCCGCTTCGTGCGAACTAAGCTTAACCAAGTCTGGAAAATTACACCAAAGGCCAGCGCACCGAATTCGTGTGCACTCAGTGTAACAGTATTTTGTATAACAACTATTTCTTGCTAAGCAGTCTTTCCAAAAAAAATATGTTCTCTCACTGTTTTTTATTCAAATTGTGTATAAATGAAGCATTATAATTTATATATAAAATATGAATAACATTTCAATTTAACAGAAAAAAAAGTAACTTTTATGAACACAAGTATAAAACGCTTGTGATATATGGCATGTGTTGGACATAACTAAACATCCCATACATGAGGAGATTTTTCAAAGGTTTGAATCACAAAGAGTGAAGAAACCGCAAATAGAGTATAGTAAGCGGAACAGCTTTATCAACATAATTTGTGGTTTAGTTCGTTTGAAGATGAAGTAAATTTATATTATATGAGTTTGATTTAAGCTACGTGCTCCACTTGATACCCCATCGTCACCGGAACAGACTTTCAACTAAAGTTACTGTAGCCAAAATCCTTGCCCAAAAACGGACTCAAAATTTTATCCATATGTGTGCTTACTCAACTTGTTAAGCAGTGCACTTTGAAGAGGTGTATTTTATACTAGTACTTACATGTTATATAGAGTAGTTGTTTTAATTTTTGTTGGTCAAGTCCATATAGTTTGTCAAGGCAAGATTTTTAAATTCTTGTTGACATAATTTTGTAGCATGAATAAATTAGAATATTTTGTTCGCCATATTATAGAATAGAATTTCGTGTAGTCAAGTGAATTGGTAATTTTTAAAAATATACCCGTTTTAAAATATATAAATCACTTCTGTTATTTGTTAACACATAAAAGTGAATTCAGCTTAACTAATATGAGCTCGTTTTCCATTACAATATTTCCAGTTTGGTACTGTTGTTTATTACTTTCACTTCATATAATTATGTGTCGAAATAAAATGCTTCCGAATTGACTCTAGTTCCTTATAATACAATTAATCTATATCTGTGGAACCAAGTCTAAACTAAGAAATGCGCATATATGTACCTCACCAATATAACTGTTATCCAAATAAATTGTTCAAACACATCGAAAATAAAATCTGCATTGCATTTAGATGGAGGTATTCTAAACCCCAAACACTGGGAAATGAATATCCTGTCGTGATGTCATTTCGTTAGCATATTACGTCAGTTTAAAAAAATAAGTTTAACCAGTTCAGAATGTATTTGCTAATGTTGCGGTCTGATGGCTGTCGAAAAATTACTTATACCATCTATGGTCTTTTATTGATATAAAAACGCATATATTTTAAGTTCTCTATCTCTATTAGCTTATTAATAATAATAAGTATTATGTCGACTTACTGCATATTAATGTCAAAAAGCAAAATGAAATGCCTTAATGAACAACATTATTATTAGCATCGCCTGTTTGTGACATTCTATCTCACGCTCAGTAACACAATCGCGACAAAGGGCAAAGGGATTTTTCAAGTCTGTGATTGCTCTTCGCGATCAATGATTCCAGAGACCAGTCAGCGGACATAACTTTCTTTGTTATCGTTCCGGCAAGTTTTTGCTTGACGGCATCGAAAAAAAAAAAAAAAAGAGTGAAAAATGTTTTGTCCGATATCGAGGTTGTCATTCGTAATTCTTCTGGGCACGTGGGAACTTGATACTCGACCGGACACACTATATTTTAACAAGCTGCAATACGAATACGGGTGTTTGGCTGGCTGTTGGGCTTGGATAATACTGCGAGTTAGTGTTTAATAATTCTGCAGTAGTTAACCACCGACTTCCGTAGTGATAGTGTGTTTGTGTATCGGGGAAACACAACAGTACCCAGCTATACGTGTGTATAGGCAGTTCAAGGTAAAGTGAGCATTTTTAAGGCCCTCCCAACAGAGATTAACCACTAATAGTATATCTTATTGCAGCCTCAGGCATTAGATTTTGAGGGCGGTGAAATGTATAAACTGTGTGTATTGGTCATATTGCAAAGATTATATTAAAAAGCAGCAGGAAAATGGAAATTGGACGAAAGGAAGAATTTTGAAGAACCTTGAAAAGTGCTCACTTTATCGTGAACAGCCTATAGGTATGTGCCCTGATATCTGCTTCAATTATTTGGGCCTGAGGACTGTTACAGTTTAGAACACAATCACGAGTGTAACTAGGTCTGCACTTAAAAGTTGCCACTGATAACTAATTCCCTTGTTCACAAATTATTTCGTTAATTCTTGTCAGGATTTTAAAAGCATTTTACAGCTTATCGACACTTATTATCGTGGATAAAAAAAATAATATTTTCATAACATTCTTAACATTTGAAATGTGCAATGTGAACGGTATTACCTATTACACATTAAAGGCTATTTTACTGGGAGATAATCAACCTGCACACTATATTGGCTAACAGTGGGCCAGTAACAAACTTTGTTCAGAGGAGTAAGCGTGTGAAATGAAGCACGGACCAACAATAGAACTGTGGTAGCCGGGAATGCACGGACCGACCAAAATTACGTTTCTATAATTGTGTATAGAACTGGTACAATTATGGCTAGTCTTGGATACCAGCAAATATTTACATGGTGCACAATTTTAAGTGATGGTATTGCCCATATTACCCCACAAATGGCACTTTTTGTCCGAACGCGAGGGTTGGCTACCTGCATATTTCTCAGGGACTGCACATTTCTCGAACGGGGTGATCGAAAGTGCAGGGAGGTGGTGTTTTTATGTGGCGGCGGGGGAGGGAAAATAATTTCTTTTAAAATTAAAGACTGGGTAGTGGTCACTTCATAGGTGACGCATTGGTATGGGGGTTTCTACCACAGAGAAGTTTTTTTTCAATTTCATTGGTTAAGATTTAACACTAATTAAGGTCATGCATGTTCCCTTGAAACCAATTTATTTTTGAGCCAAAATGTGTAAATATGTTTAAAGGCCATTCACAGTAAAGTGAGCACTTTTGAGAGCCCTCTCATTTGGATTAATAGTCGGTAAGTATTCTTTATCTTAGCCTTAGACGTTAACTTCCTATTGCGGTGGAATATACACACTGTGTTTATTACTTACATGGCAATATTTATTTAAAAAGATGTTTAAAGGAAAAAATAGCTGAAAGGAAAACGTAGCCAGGCCGTCAAAAGTGCTCATTTTACCGCGAACAGCCTATATAAATGATTTCGGGAAACTTGAACAACTTAATTACGTGACATCAAAATTAAAGCTACACCTTTACAAATCTTTCTTGTGCAAGGAAGCCGATACACGAAAGTTACTTACATAAAAAAAATGAACTGCGATAAGCAATCCAAAATCTCGAATACTCTGGGGAGGCGATAACCCCCTTCTTCCATGCATACGCCCCTAACTCCTCCGACATGCCAGGATGGCTTCGGCGTATACGCAATTCGGCGAACATCTTTTACGTTGCCATTTCCCCAAATTAATCGACCACTCCAGCATGTTAATTGTTATAGCCTTTTCATGATAAAGAGGGCATCTTTTACTGCCTCCTTAAGAGATGTTAAACACTAATAAATATGCCTTTGTTTTATTGCAGCCTCTGATGTTGCAAGAGGTGACGTCATACACAGTGTTTAGTAGTGACATGAAAATGTTTATATTAGATGTGCCGAAAAGGCAGAAGTTGGTTGAAAGGAAAATTTTAGCAGGACCTTAAAATTTTCTCAATTAACCGCGAATAACCTATGCCTTCTCCTTCTGCCTAACTGGCACAGCTAAGTATGGCAAACCTTGTCATTTCTTCGACCTAGCACGCAAACTGTTTTTTTTTTTTATAACATTTCCGTTACTGTACTGGAAAATGCTACTGGTTGTTCAGAGTTCGACCTGTGTGGAACGTTTTACTGATTGTCGTACGTGTAGTGAAAACCGGGGTTCAATGCCCGGCCGGGTCACCGGGTTTTCGCAAGTGGGTATCGCGCCGGACGATGCCGTTGGTCGGCGGGTTTTTCTCGGGAATCTCCCGTTCCCTCCTCCCCTTCATTCCGTCGCCGCTCCATATTCACTTCCATCACCCTCATCGGCTCTCAAGACCTCACTGTCCAGAGACTCCCAAATCTCTTCATTCACTTTAACAAAAATTTTCGCATGACACAGCATAAATAATAGCTAGGGATAGGAAAACTTTGCGAATTTATTTCGGGACGAGATAGACGTCAAACACGTATAGAGTGGAGTCAACTTCGCAATTGGATCACAGTTTATTAGACCCGTCCTGCACTACTCCGAGCGAATAGCAGACTTGCAAGGAAACACCTTGCGAATCGCATAATTGCCAGGTGTGGTGCAACAGACAATGAACACACAGCTGAGGCTCCAGTATGCAAAGGACTGAGGAGTCTATCCTACTGGTCATTGAACTCGCGAAATTTTCCTATCACTAATAATAGCTCTTCAAAATTTATGATATTATTACAGCTTCCCTACCTTTATTAATTTTCAACTAATCGTTGCTGACCAGAAATAATTAATTTTTACTTACCGGTGCTCACAGAAATGATACGAGCAACATTAGTCAAGTAATACATGTTTACAACACGTGGAAGGCAATATCTCCCGATTTCAATATACAGTGAAGGAAGCTAATTTTAAAACAATTTATTCGTTAAATCTTCCGTACTAATAAGAGAAGTACTTTTTCCCAAGTACGGAAATAACACGCCGGTGCTTGAAATATATCTGGTCAATATTGACAAAAGTAAATAAAAGAATTAATCCGTAAATAATGTGTTTAGACAGCTAATAATGGCAAGTATAGGATATTAACGATAAAGTGAGCATTTGGAACAAGTCAGTAAATATATTTTATTTGAGCATTAGCCGTTAACTTCCGAGTGAGGTGGAATATACACACAGTGTTTATTACTAACATGGCAATATTTATTTTAAAAAGTAATGGAAGGATAAAACATGGTTGGTAGGAAAAAAGTAACTAGGGCTCCAGAAGTGCTCACTTTACTGTGAACAGCCTATAAGTCATTTGAGAATCTTGAGCTGTATTGGGATTGGTCGATTCCTCAGTTTGAGAGTCTCCGAAAAAGTAAGTTTCAGTTTAGGCACAGAGGAAATAGCCTCTGTAGTGTTAATGGCAACACGCCTATACACACATGTATGGATAAAATATTTAATTACAAACAGAAGGAACACGAATGCTTAAAATCAAAAATATTCTTGAATGAAATCGCCCTCGAGATGCCCCGAAAATAAGTTTAATGGAAAGATCTTCGCAGTTATGAAGAAATAAATGGTCTCAATTACAGAAATTATTTATCCGAGGTGACTTCTGATAGGTAGAGCCAAGATTATATGGTGAATAGCAATAAAACTGAAATGTAAGTTAATACACCGCCAAACACCGAAATACAAGTTATACACCACCCAACACCGAAATTGCAGTTAAACCACAAAATAAATTAATTCTAGCCCAAATACAGTTATTTTACCTGTGAAACCATGACCAACAATCTGTATCCAAAGATGTGTAAACTGTGCGATGATAAGAATAATTTAAGCTTCCAGTAGATGGGAAGAAAAAAAATTAATTTCAAGCCGTTGTTACTCAGGGTGAGTAACAGCAGTAAATATTGAATACCATGTGGATGAGAAATGATCATTTAATGAGAATAGCAAAGTTGTAAAAACAAATACAAAAATAATTTTACTTCCAGTATTGAAAGTTTTTTCTCTATAAAAAATATCCAAGCTATTTGTGTAAGACTGTAACAAAAATCCACACTGTTTAGGACAAAGAAACAAAACCTTTAAAAAGTGATTTTTTAAACCTTTAATTTTCTCTTTTTTAAGCAATTGCATAAACAAAAATCCACACTGTTTAGGATAAAGAAACAAAACCTTTAAAAAGTGATTTTTTAAACCTATGATTTTCTCTTTTTTAAGCAATTGCATAAACATGGTCAAATTTTAATGGAAATATGCATATAAGAATAAATTATCAACAATGTTCAATAATAAAATTTGCATTAAAAGAACGCAGTAAAATTTTGACTCTAATAATGCACAATTATAGTTATGATGTTTCAATTTCTAAGACTTTCACAATAAAACCGGTAACACCGAAATCAGGTATTTTCGAAAACGAAATTTGTCTTAAAATAACACCACAAAATCTTGCCCCTACTGATAGGTAACTTAGATATGAAGCATTTGCTATGACAATTGCACCATTATACTCGTTTACAAGTTAGTCAATTATGCACTCAATGTTTTGAAAGTTAAAACCTGTATGTCGGCGAATATAAAAAATACAAAATACCACGTGTGAAATAATGTTTACCCATTTATTTGCAAAATTGAGTAACGTGGATTTTCTGTCAAATAGGTCTGTCAATTGGAAAATGGCCTCGGCTTACTGATCTAAGAAGTTTAAATATTTTTCGTTCTTGTGTTCAACTCTTGGCTGTAACATGAATTTTCGTATTAATTATAAACATGGGCGATATTTTTGGTTGCAAGTAAAAGACGGTACTCTTTGCCAGGCACCTGCCCCCCCCCCCCCTCCTAACCCAAGAAAATGCTTGTGATACATTGGCCAGAAATAATTTAAAGTAAATTGTTTATCACAGTAGTTAAATAAACAACCTCACAAAAGTTTCGTTGCTTGAGTATCTTAATTATAGAGAATGTTAATATTTTCCCAAATTTTTGTGAAAGTAATTGAGTTAGTAATTCATTACCATGTATTATTTTATGAGAACGAATAGAAAAACATTTTTGTAGTCATCAAGTTTATTAGTTGGCTACACGCGGTAGGTGAATGAAGTAAAATTTTTTTTCTGTATACCGTTCGTTTGTAGAAATATCACTCGTTCTTGTTTGTGTCTTGGTTATTCATTTACAAGTTTCTTACAGGCGAAAAAAAAATTACAAATTTAACTAATCCCATGGGCTAGCCCGAGACACATATGTAATCACTAGAGACCCGGAAATTTCGCGGATTCATTTGGCAACAAGTTAAACTCCACATTCCTTTGTGCATTTGGGCATCAGTTAGTAGTTCATTGGCTGTTGCTCCATTTTAACCACAGACCTGATAGCACGAGATTCAGTTCTCATTTTCCTTGCAAGTTCTTTATTGGTTGAAAGTCGCTAGGGGCGTGTCAACAAACTACGGTCCAGTGGAAGCAGAAACTCATATGTACACGTGAATGCAGTTTAACTTGTCCTTTAACTTGCCAAATTTCCGGGTCTTTAGTAATCACCAAATAACAAGCCATATATATATATATATATATATATATATATATATATATATATATATATATATATATATATATATATGTATATATATATATATGTGTGTGTGTGTGTGTGTGAAAAAAAGTGTTACATGTAAATACTTTTTTGCATATATTTAAAATTTAAAAAATGCGTGTACTCTCATTTGGTGATTACATATGTGTCACGCACTATCCCACTGCATTTGTTTTCGATGTGATTTTTTTTACAACTTTACAACTTAGTATTGTTTATTACAGTTGCAACAAAATAGAATAAGTTTGTGTTTGACAAACAAATTATTTAAAAAATTTAAAGTGTAATATATTTTTGTTCGAGGGAAATGTCATCACATGCAATGCTTACGAGTTGAACAATGTTTGGTACAAATACACCCGTAAGAAAACAGTTTAAGACAGCAATGCGATCAACCACGTCCAACCGTTGGTAAACTGATTAGAATATAAGTTACAAAATTAACGCTGTGGTTGTTTGGCTTAACAATATGCGTCACTGAATTTTGAGCAAAAGGGGTTTTACGATTATCTTCGAACGATTTGAGCGTAACGAATGTTTCCTTACGTGCGGCATTTTTCTAATTGTTTTCGTACACAATATTTTTACAGTGGAGAATATTCTATAACTCTCAATTAAATTTGTCATTCATCTTGAAGGTAGTTTTAATCTTCGTAAATGCAACTTGTATCGCTTAAGTGTACGGGAATTGTTTAAACTGTTTTACGAATTATTCTTGGATGTTGTCAGTTAGGAAATTTTTTGCTTCTTGGTATATAACTTATTTATTTATTTTCGCGCGGGACTACACTGTAAACATTATCGGTTATAAACAAGTGTAGGGTACGTGAACACCCTAACACTCAGAAGGCGATTCGAGCTAAAAGCTCTCTCTGGAGGATTTTACCAGTGATAGTGGAAGCCGTCTTCCTGAGCACTACCAAAATACGGCCTCGTATACTCTGTCTGGTTCGTCTTATTTCCTTCTTCATCTTTTGTGAAGAAAAACTAAACTTCGTGGTTAGCGAGAGTTTATGAAGTTTTCGCAACGTTGTAACTCCCAACTCGTGCAGACGTTATTGAAGTTCAATTCCCGGCATGTAAACCTTAGAGCCAGTGATGGGTAAAATTTCCTGTCACGGCGACTTTTTCACTGCTCCAGAGTTGTCGCTGCCACGTGTCGTGACTAGAGATTCCAAGTCACAGTAAGAGAGACCGCGTCGGCGACCAGTGCCAGAGATTGTCCGCATCACTAGTCGCTGTTCCTCTGTCACGGCCGCTCTTCATTATGGTCGCTGTACAGTTCCTTCCGTGCCGTTCACTGGCATTGGTGAGGATTATATGATGCTCTCAAGAACTTGCTGGTTGAAGTAAAGCAACTGCCTATGGAGCACTGCACCCGACTATACAACGTAAAGAACTCATAAAATTGAAGTACAGACACCATAAAAATTGTCGCAAAAGTGCGATTTATGCTTATATGAAAGAAGAATGTGTATATTTTGCAAAATTATAACATATTTTACTAAAATATACTTTTTAAATGAAAAAAAATCGATTCAAATAGTCTGTATGCTGAGCAAAATTTAAGCGCATTTCCATTCTGGATGCTTCGGAAAACAGAATTTGAAAGAAAATATTCTTTAAGAAGATCGTTATAATATTTACTGTGATCATGTGTAGTAAAATCGTATCGTATCAATTTTATAGTTAACTTTATTTACGTCAGTTTAAGCCATAAATGTTTGTGACAAATAGGCGCACATAAAAATATTTATGAAAATGAATTGCTAAATTATTATTACAATTTTCTTACACACAATCATAGTAAATATCGTGACGATATTCCTTGACGAAGATTTTTTTTTTGAAATTTTTCATTCTGAAGCATCCAGAATGGAAATGCGCTTGAAATTATTTAAAAATGGAAACCATTCAAATCGATTTTTTTTACATTTAAAAAGTATATTTAAGGAAAATATTTTATAATGTTGCAAAATATATAAATTGGTCTTTCATATACAGCATAAATCGCAATTTTCTGACTATTATTATGGTGTCTGTACTACTTTCTTAAGATTGTATAATCAGGTGCAGTGCTCCATAGGCAGTTTCTTTACTTCAACCTTAAGAGCCACCCAAATATCTTCACTCAAATGTCTTCTTCAAGATTTATAATACGCAGAGTTGGCCAGGCATAGTTGGATACACGAAGACAGTGCAGCATGGCGCTACTGGCTAGGTACATCTTGTTACATCTATTTTTTTTTTCATTTGCAGCTGCAAGATATTTATTATTGTTTGTATTATTTAAATTGTCGTGGTACTTAAGTATAAGAGATATAGTTGTAAAGTAGTGCTCTTGAGTGTTCCAAATTCCGAATGCCATCGCTTTGATATCAACTCCGAAATATTACATTGAGAAAGGAAGACATGGCAGCCAAAGCATCTGCAAATGTTATGAAATAGCTGACATTTAAACAATCTTTAAATTCAATTCAAACCAAAGAAATTGAATTTATTACTTATCTACGTGGCTGTAAAATAAGAATCATCAACATTTGGAATATTTCAAATTACGTGTACACATGGCAAATATCACATGGACAATCTTCTAAAATTTAAAATATTAAATTTTAGAACAATGTTGTAGTACATGTTATTAATTATTTATTTGGTGAAATTCTTTTACATAAAACGTCTTTATCTGTAGTGCGTTAACTGATTGTATCACTCTGGGACATACACCTCTAAATACGGCGTTGATTTGGCCGGTAATTCGTGTTTGGATATTTAAAAATATATATTACAAATTTTCAACATACTTTGAAATGTTATCCAAACCGTTTTTATCGTGGTTTAGAAAAAAAGGAGTCCACACAAATGGTGCAATGAATACAATCTTAAGGGAAGATGACAAGCTGTGGCAAGCTATGACAGTCACCGCTATTTGTTACTGTTACTTACGTGTCACTCACTGTTTTTCACCACTCCGGGAATTTCGTTATTACTCCCATCTCTATTGGAGGGAAACACGCAGCTTGCACGAGAGCAGTGTATATCGAGCAGCGTAAGTTTAGGGTAACTGAACCGAAGTGATATAAAAGATAGAGCAGCGATTTAATGTAGCCATATGAAATAATAGTTAGCGTATTAAGCTGTTGGCGAGTGGTCCAGTTCACGTGGAGTCACTCGAACGCAGAATATGGCTAACCTGTAGGTAATGTTGCTTTAAGCTGGATGTTACGAGGCAAGCGAAGGAATGACACGGCAAGCTGAAGCTGCTGCGTCTTAATGGTCGTTCTTTTCGACGTGTCTTTCAGACAGAGCGTATTCAAGGTGTTGCCACGCGTTATGTAGTTTCGTGGTGGCGCAATCGTCCCGAACACTGTGTCTCTGTGAGTAGAGATCTGCTATTGTTTACTGCGAAACATAGCAGCGAAGCGCCAGCAGATCTCTACAGTCTGTTCACGCTAAGATGAGCACTTTCGAAAGCCCTGCTCAGGATCTACTTGTATGCACGTTGTGTATTCTTTCGCCTCATTTAAAATTTACATTGCCATGGGCCTCATCACTTTATTCATGCGTCGGTCAAATGAAACTGTGAAATTATTAAGAAACTAAATATTGTACAAATCTGCTCATTTTAACTCTTCGGTGCATCAGAAAACACAGAAAGCTATCATTTAAGTTATCACAAATGGTTGCATAACACTTTTTGTTCGACGTAAATATATGGAACTACTTTCCCCTCCATCGTTACCAACTTTAATGGGCGAATGAAATTCATTTCGCCAGTTAAAATATGCATATACAGGTAGAGGCAGTGACTTTTTTCCAAGGTTCATTTATAAAGTGCTCACTTTATCGTGTACTGCCTTTACTCACATAGGAGGAGTATTCGGAACAATTGCGCCGACACGAAACTTAACACTTTCAGTCACAGTGTCCCGTATACAGAATGTTGCATATGAAGCATCTTTAATGGTCTGCTCTGTACAAAGTATAACATACCGTCCAATGAGAAAGGTTCCTTAGGTCGGGAACACACGGCAAGCTCCACGGGTCGGGCCAGGCACAGTGCAAGGGTAAAATGGGCCCGACCGGGCGCCGGGCATTTTCTGGTGTCGTGTGTTCCCGACCTAACGTGCGGGTACAACATCGCTGTTGAAACGATATCCCGTAGCCTTATAAACCGCTGCTGCCAGTAAGATAGGACGGATTCTTATTGGTTCCGGTAAATGACATAACGCCGTATGGATGTCAGATCGATATCAGTATAGTACCGATTAAGACATTTGTTCATAGCAACGTCTGAAGTTATAGGTGTATCTGTGGCTGCAAGGGATAAAGCATGGCGACACCTAGACTGGGCTCTGTCTGATTTGTTGTGTTGTTTTAACGCAGGGGCTGTCCAACTTGGAAGGGCTCGTGGGCCACAACTCAAATTCTAGTAAAGTGGCGGTCCGTACCATAGTTTTGGCAAATTTCTTATGTTGTACAAAGATAACAAGTTATTAAATTAGGTTAAGCCGCTAGGCTACAGTTTAAAAAAACCTATTGTTATTTAATATTTTTATTAAAAACAATGTTTGTTTAATTATTGAGAAATCAAAGTGGGTAAAAATTTACTTACCAAATAAAATAAGTAATACATTAAGCAAAATTTAAGTTCAGTGTGAAGATTATGGCCGTTCATATTTTTGTAATGGGGTTGTTTAGCTTCTTTTTTTTTTTTTTTTAACCTGTAGCTGTAGTGTAGCTTTTTCTTGCAAAAGTAATTTTTATATTGTTGATATGTTTATCAAGTTTGTAAAGCCATCGCGGGGCGTACAAAAACGGCCTGCGGGTCGCAGGCGGCCCACGGGCCGCCAGTTGGACAGCCCTGTTTAACTTGTTTTGGATTCTTGCCCTTGGCCTCGATACCCACGCGTCGTTGCAGTTTGCTTAGCTTCTCCGCGCTGACGTGATACATAACAAGAGGCATGTTGCTGCAGCAGGGGAATATCTAGTGGGGAGGGGGGGGGGGAGGAAAAGTCAGTTACGCTGTCCGTTCAAATCGTATGATTCAGCAGAGAAGCTGAAAGAAGACTAGGATCGGTTTATTATAGCGGTACTCAGGAATTTGAGTCAAGCTGTATTTGGTTGGAACTCTCGTCTGTCTTGGGCGCCTAAGTGGCTATGGAATCCGAGAACCGTGACAAGGAGGCGTAGAGGCGATAAGGGCGAAAGTGCCAAGCGCATCAAGTGCGCCATCGCCGCTAAGCGCATGGCTCTGAACTGCGTGTACCTATGGGCATTTCAGTGGCAACTCTATTATTTTATTTATAGAAAGTCTGTAGGAAGGTTCAATGCAGGGCCCTTGAGTAGTTTCGCATGTATCTGACGCATGTATTTTGAGATACAGCGCTTTGAAAAAGCCGTTTTAAGCCATTTTGGAATACTCAAAAATGGTGTTTCTAATGTACGCGACGTCTTGAAAGTCCGCAACAACCTTCATCTGAAGTGTGTTCTTTTCGTAGATCTGCACATCGGGCGAGCGTTTGAGGCTGAAGTAAAGCAACTGCCTATGGAGCACTGCACCCGACTGTACAATGTGAAGAACTCATAAAAAAGTAGTACAGGCACCATAAAAATTGTCAGAAAAGTGCGATTTATGCCGTACATGAAAGAAAAATGTATATATTTTGCAACATTATAAAATATTTTACTAAAATGTACTTTTTAATTGTAAAAAAAAATTATCTGTTAAAACAGTCTGTATTTTTCAACAAAATGTACGCGCATTTCCATTATGGATGCTTCGGAAAGCAGAATTTGCAAGAAAATTTTCTTCAAGAAAGATCGTCATAATATTTACTGTGATAAAGTGTAGTAAAATCATAGTAATATTGTATATATCAATTTTATAATAACTTTATTTACGTCATTTTCAGCCACAAATGTTCGTAACAAATGGACGGACGCACATAGAAATTGTGTAAGCAGCTGTCAAGCACCATGTCAGAGCAGCCTAGGTGCTTGTATTTGGTCGCATTGTACTTGATAGTATTTCCGTACTTTATAAGTTTTACTTATATAGTGGAAAAATTAATCAAAACGAAACACTGAAATCATAAGTATCCATTACGTCGCTGAATTTCAATTGTTTCCGCAACGTAAATTTGTGCTCATTTAAATTCTTTAGACGAACTCCAAGTGCCATACTAAAAGCGCTGCCGTAGTCACTATTTATTTGTATGGTTTAGTATATTATTGGGTAACATAGCTAAATTATTGTCTGGTATAAATATAATATTAACAAATGGGATTCGCTCCAGGAAGCTTGCTACTGATACTTTTGCTGAGTTTTGTGAACAAGAAAAGGTTTTATAAATACTTACTTGACAGTGCGATATTTGTTTCCTTGTGTCAGTGTATTGTCGTTTATAAATAACGAAAATAATATTTCCTGCCCCGGGAAGAATTGGGAGTACTTGACTGAACTTCAGTTTTCCTTCTGCATAAATGAGGTAAATATAACTCTGTATATTTATTACCATTTCCAATTATATATATATATATATGTATATATATATATATATATATATATATATATATATATATATATATATATATATATATTGTTATCATAGCTTATTTCCAAGGGAACAGACTCATCAGGTGCAAGAGAGAGGTATCAAAACACGCCTAGAATTGTTTTTTGTGTTGTGGATTCCTTTAGAAAATGTGGAATTTATACAACTCGTGGCTGTCATCTCGACACTAGCGCCTGTCTTGACCGCGAAAGTAATGAGCGCCAGATAATTAATGCGACATGTCGCGGGGGGAAGGGGGGAGGTGTTGGGGCATTTAATTTTTCTCGAGTATTAAAAAAATGACGTGGTTGTCTTGCGGAGCGTGCTTACGACCCCAGGAAACTCGTTTTCGCCCGCCGCATCTCTGGAACATAGCGTCAGAAGCAGGGCGTCTCGGAGCGTCTCTCCTGGAACTCCTCGCGGGGGGGGAAGTAATTTGTTACTTAAGGTAAACACATTAAATCCAGCTCGGGGCCAGGGGAGGCTGAAGCTAAAAGATCGCGAGGGGGCGGGGAGGGCGGATTGCCACGTCAAGTTGTTAGAAGCAGGACCGTCGAGTCAAACCTTGCTGCCTTATTTACTCTGGCTGCTACCTCTCTACCCCGGAGCCAGCCACGCTTTCCCTTTCCTCGTAGATGAGAGTGCGTCCTCGGAGCCGAGATCGACCCGCGCGGAGCCGTTAATGTAATTAGGCTGTGTGCGAGGTTGCGCCTTCTTTGAAGTCCCTGGGCCGGGGGGGGGGGGGATGTTCAGCCCTCGTCTCACAATGTAGTCGCGCCTACTTCGCGACACCTTGGGCCTATGGCCGCCACTTCTCACGCCGGTGTAAGCCCGCTCTTCAATGCGCCGGCCGTCTTCGGACCGACCTTATCGCCACATCGCGACCCCTCGGGCACGACCAACTTCCGCTGCCTACGTTTGTTACTCCGCAAATTATTCTAAAACATCCCGGCCGTCGCGTTTCGCCACGAGCCTGTGTGCGTCTCATTAGGTTCATTAAGGACTATCTAAAACTTCGGCCACTCCTCTGATAAATGTAGCGTTTGCAATTCTGGATTTTCCTTCATTACGTTTTCAAATTATATGAGATATTGACGACACATTTTTGTCCCAGCACGAGTTTCTTATCATTCGCTAACTTCAAAGATGAATATCTTTATGACATTAATATTCTTTTCATCTAACCAATTTAAAAGGAGTAAATATTTTCTGGTAACTGTCTAGACCTAAATAAATATAATCTGATTTGCATACACGATCATTTGAATAATTCCTATAGAGGAAGCGATGTGTTAGTTACTTTTGACTCAGAGCTCAACCCTGATAAAGTATATGTAAAGTCAGTCGAAGTGGATACTGACAGGTCGCATTCAGTAGCTACCTCCACACAAAGCAGCATTATTCTCGTTTCTGCGCCAAGCGAGGCGATTTTTTATTTCACGGTTAAGCGTTTTTATTGTAGGTACAGCAATTGTTGGAGTTCTATGGTGGCTGATAACGTATAAATACTTCGTCCACATTCTATTCTCCCATTACTCTGCCACAGCACTCAGAAGATATTACATATATTTCCCAGAATTTGTTATTGAGAGGGTAATATAATCTTTTAAGCTGTGCTCGAGGAATACACTTCATTTAGGTATAAAAATCCATGCACATGCTTTCAAAAGAATGCTATGACGCTACACTTTCAAAACCATCGCATATACGTGTCGGCTGCCAAAGTGTGAGCAGCTATATGTAAGTGCTAGGTCAGTTCTAAACGGGGCATAGTAGCGAAAGAAGGTAAAAAAGTAAAACTCAAGTTATAATTTTAATACAGGAAGCCATGAAACCCGTTTTCGTCCAATAAAGTTTATTTTGTGTACGGATTATTTTTTACGTTGTACATTTCAATTGTAGGTAAAACAAGTCAAAGATATTTTACATAAATAAAGGAACTAAAATTATGAAATTATTTCGAATAACTTTGTGTGGTTAATATTCTTGGTTCCAAATCTACCAGTTACTTCGCCTGGATTTCATTGCAACATTAAGATTTTTGTCTCTCAAAGACATAGAAAAGTACAAATATTTTTCATTAAGATTCTCTCGAATACTCGGACTGTGCATACCCCTGAATGATCACTGCATAACTTTTCCTTTATGTAGCAAACGCTACCGTAAATAAAGTTACTGTATTGAACAGCGTAATTTTGTAATTAAGGCAAAAAAAAAAGACCTTCGGGGAAAACTTTCGCATATGAAAGTGATGGTACATTAACGTGCATTAATTTTATAATGCTTTGATTTTAGTGCATATCCTTTCCGCCAGTGTCCCATAGATAGTCCGATATAATTTAGTAATGGAAGAGCCGAACTACAGAACACTGGAGTGCGAAGTTGGAGTGAAAATCCGGAAGGAAGACTGCCTGTTCCATTATTTGCGAGCTGAGCTCCAAAAAATGGAACACTCTGACATAAGTGTTAAGAGGATTGTTAGTAGTAGGTATCCAATAATTGCCTTGAAACATACGTTAGAAGTA
Source organism: Dryococelus australis (assembly GCA_029891345.1). Lineage (NCBI taxonomy): Eukaryota > Metazoa > Arthropoda > Insecta > Phasmatodea > Phasmatidae > Dryococelus > Dryococelus australis. The sequence continues at coordinate 215,975,087 of CM056996.1, read as the reverse complement.
TGCTAGTCGTGACGCGTCTGCGGCGAATGCCAACTCAGTCCACCGACTTTCCATGGACTATTACGCACGTTGCATCTGCAAGACTCAGCTCTGTGGCGAAATACAAGCTGGTTTACCATGAATCGCTTATCGCTCCCCCTCCCTTACCCTTGGAGAACCAGGTCCGATCCCCGATGGGGCCACCCCCGGATTTTCGCATGTGGGAATCCTGCCAGACGATACCGCAGGTCGGAGGGTTTTCTCTGGGATCTCCGGTTTCCCCGCCCTTGCATTCCGGCGCTGCTCCATACGCGCCTCGCTTCACTCTGTCACGGCGTCTCAGTGCGGTTGCCGCAGGGGTGATACCCGAGCAGCGGTGTCATGGGAGGTATAGGATGGGGCAACATGGGAACACACAACTGCTGCCGAGGGGAATCTTAGGCCAGCAGTGCGAATATAAGGTGCGGGCACACAAGTTCGAGGTCTGACGCGTCTTCCAGCTGCTGGAGCCAGCAACCTCTGGAGCTGGCGAGGGCGGGCTTCAACGAGGGCCCTCGTACGAGCACTGTCATCTAGACATACCATCAGTGGTGAGTGCAATACCGTCGTGAGTGTGAGAGGGGGCTTGGGCTGCACAACTTGTCAAAGTTTGACACCATTATACAGAAATCCATATTGTAAATACGGATAACTTGTAGGGTGATTTTGACTTGTAGTAAATCTCATGCTATCAGACCTATTCGCTTCCTGAGGTTATGCTGCTTTCCTTATCACTGTACCACCTTGACTAAGGTGAGGCAAGGCGGGACCAATCATCATCGGCTCTCAAGAACTCACTTTTAAGAGCCACCCAATCATATCCACTTCACACTTTCCACTAGACAGGTCTATATAAATAAGTTATCACAAATAGCACTTAGAAATGTGCTGCCAGCCTTTCAGTTGGTTCAAACAAAGATAAGGGAGTTTTGTTTGAATAGTTTATTTCAGTGCAACATTGCTATCTTGGTTATTTATAAAACGTTTCTTAGGTCACTTCAGTTATATACTGGACTGTTCTCAATGTTAGTTTGGAAAGCCCTCTCATGTGAAATAATGGTTAATAAATATATTTACTTTTGGTCTCAGACGTTAATTTAAGAATGTGGTGGATTATACACACTGTGTTTATTACTTATATGACAATATTCATTAAAAATGGTGGTTAAAGGTTAAACAAATGGTTTAGAGGAAAAAGTAACTAGGGCGTCAAAAGCACTCACTTTACCGTGAACAGCTGATAGGAGTCTTTCCAGAGGTTCTGTAGTTGGAAAGGGCATATTGACGTCCCCCGGTGTTATGCATAAATGTTTATCAAGGCCCGGCTTACAAACTAACTTATGACCTAACTTAAACTAACACCCATGCCTTATCTAGGATTCGAACCCAGAACCTCCCGCACCGCAGATCGGTGGCGTACCAACCGACTGCGCCACGCAGAGGTTCTGTAATTTGGTAAAGTGTATTTCACATAACTGTGGTCGTCCATGTAGATTAGATCCTTGCACGATTGGGTCTTCATCCCACCATTGGTAAAGTGTATTTCACATTACTGGGTGGTCGTCCACATAGATTAGATCCTTGACAATGGGGTCTTCACCCCACCATGGGTAAAGTTAATTTCACATTACTAGGTGGTCGTCCACATAGATTAGATCCTTGACGATTGGGTCTTCATTCCACTATTGTTGTCGAGCTGTAGCATTTTATTTTTCCTATCTGGGCAGCTGGTTCCCCAACATTTCAGTACGACGTGGACTTCACTCGGACTTACCTGTTATCTTTCTCATCTCAAAGAGATGACATGCCTCCGACTGTGAACTCTGAGACGGTCACTCATCTCCCAGCCAGCCACTCACGGTTATTGTACTTCAGTTGCATATATTTGAGATAGTCGGGTTCACCTGGTCTTCGGGATAAGCTATCCGCCTGTCATTCCAGACTATGCTTGATTTGGGTGGTTCGCTTTGGATTAGTGATGGGTGGGAAGTAACTACTCGTTACTTTTGTAGTCGTTAACACGCAGTATCTGAAGTAATGAGTACCGCTTCTCGGAAATACTCGTTACACAAGTAACTATTCACGAAGCCTTCTAAGGTACGTATCGTGCAGGTTCGAGCGGAACAACTCCACACGGGGTTTTTCGTGCGACGAGGAATGTGTTCATAATTTATTACGATGTTTGTAGATTTAAAAGTCGGTAAGTTATGTAAACAAAGGGTCTTATTGTGTGTTACTTGAATATTATTTTTCATCTTAACATAATTGTTACTGTTCGTTGCTGTTCAAACTACTTACAGAAACTTCATTTGAGAGCTTCGTGAAAGTGCTACATTATTTATTGTAACCACATGTAATTGAAATAAACAAGGTTCATTAAGTAAAATTTTTGCATATTTTGTTCTTGTGTGGACACACGTCCTTAGAGGATTTATGATATCGATGACGTAATTGTTTAACTTACGTGTCTTATTATCAGTTTTTTATGTACAGGTACATAATTGTTTATTTACGTGCGATTGTTACCAATAATATATCATTACACTTGTGCATATTCTCAGTTGTTTTCTTTTTCGATAAACCCGCTGAAAAGTTTTCCATGAAAATCAATCTCAGCCAATTAAAAAATTACTGTTAGTAAAAAATAGTTTGATATATCTGGCAATCGAATCCAGAACTATACGCGCAGCGGTTCAGTGTGCATATTACGTCAATATTTGCTCATAAAAAATGAACTTATATAATTTAAAGTTCCCAAAAAATACATATAATTTTGAGGATACATATTTTTTTAACTGTAAAATACATTGAGCAACCATTATTTATTGAGTGCTTTGCGTATGTATTATTATTGTCGTTGAAATAGCGTCGTAACCTCTTTAACTAGCCTTTTAGTAACGTGTAGCGGAAGTTTCTTCTTCCCGACGACTGAGCTACCTAACGAATCTTCTAGTAACGAGTAACGAAATGTAGTAACTATTCGTTCTTCACGGCCTACGCGCTTTCTCCCGAAGATCCGGAAAAAATGTAACTAGTAACTAAGTTAACGAGTACAAAGTAACGAGTTATTGATTGAGTAGTAACTAGAAGTAACGGATACTGGAATATAACGAGACTGCACATCCCTATTATGGATGCTTCTAGGCTGGAAAATGCAATCGACACGCTTCTTGAAACCAACGTTTTGTGTACACTTCAGCTCATTAATTCAGCTTCGAGGCAAAACATATTCCATTAGTAATCCGTCCTCCATAATCCACGTGGACTACCAGGCGTTTTAACAGATCAATTACAAGTGTGGGACCGAGCAGAGGCATAGGTAGGTATTGGCTATTAACAGTTACTCCCAACTTTTCTGAAGCCCTACTAATGTTCTACTTCCAGGATATACCTCCGCTTCACACAAACAAAGCTTATCCAAGTCTAGATACTAAACCAAACGAACAACGCACCGCATTCGTGCGCACTCGATGTAGTAATATTTTGCGTAAGAATTGTTTCTTACTAAACGGTACCAACATATGTATTTTCTCGCTGTTTTTATTTACATTAATTACAAATGAAGTACTATTATAATTTATAGAAAGTATAAGTAAAATTTCAGTTGAACCGAAAATGAAGTATTTTTGTGTTAACATAAATATAAAACACTTGTTATACATGGCGTATTTAGGAAAATACATCATTCTGCATTATGCATGGTGTGATTTTTCGATAGTTTGATTCGAAAAGTGTGAAGAAACCGCCTAATAAACTTACTGTACTTAACATCGAGACGACAGTGAGATCATCAGAAATAGAGCAAGTTGCTCAGAGAGATAGGAACAAAGTAGGGATCTACCACTACCTGTCGACTGTAAAAGAAACGGTAATTTTTACTGGCAAATTATTTGTAATGTTACAAATACTTGTAACAGTACAAAAAATTTTCTTGTAAAAGTACAAGGGCTGTGTTTGTAATAGAACTCAAGAAATGTTTGTACTATACTGACCCTTTTCCAGGAGCTTCAGCAAAATGGCGGACACTCAACAACGTAAAACCGTATATAGCTGTTTACGCAAAAAAACAATGGGCTATGTAAAGTGTAGTTAAATGCAAAAAGAAATGTATTGCAAGTTTGAATAACGTAAAACACTTAAAACCACTCAAATAATCACTATGAAACATGACGCTATTATTCATTAACTGTTAGTGTTTCCTGGCTACATAGAACTATTGTATCGGCTCTCAGGACCTCGTTGTTAAGAGCCGTCCAAACCTCTTAACTCAGCAACAGAACTCTTTAAATTAAATTAATGTCCATATTATTCTTAAGCAAATAACTTTATAATAATTTGTAAGTACTTGCAGTTATATTACAGTAAAAATGTTCTTATAGTTCGTAAGCCAAGTTGGTCTTGTGATGGCTAATAATTCAAGAGGTGTGCGTTCTAGTCCCCGTGCTGGTAATGTGTAAATTTTTTTTTTCGTTAATGATATTTTGGAATTTATTTATTTTTAGTTATTACCTGTTATTAATTCATCACATTTGTTTTCTAGAAGAAATAAATTATTCTATGTACACTTCTCAATATTGTCAATTGAAATACAAAGTTATCATTTGTGATATTACAAATAAAAGTTTTGCAGATTTTACAAGAAAACACTTTGAAGTTTTACAAAGGATTTTCTTGGCAACTGGGTTTCCAAGGATTTTTCTCGATAAAGTACAAACAATTTTTTAGAGTGTAATAAGGAATCATCACAATATTCGATTGGAGTGATTTCGGGAAACCACGAAAACCCGAAATCAAGATTCCTGGACCAGGATTCGAACCCTAGTCCTCCTGAAAGCAAGTTTCGAAGGTTTACCACAGCGCCACTTTGTTCTGTCCCGGCGGAGTGCATTATCGTGCGGACAGCGAACACTATGTGGGGAAACCATGTCACGATATCCCAAACTTAAGTATTACTAACTCCTTTCTCACATGCAGCTTCCATCTTATTGCATTTAATATTTTATTCTGTCATACCGAAATTATTGGTCATTATCTGGTAAAATTGGATTGCGGAGATCGGCAAACGAGTACGGCACGAAAAGTTTGTGTGGCCTGAAAATTAATGTTTCAAGTTTCAAATGCAGTTTTACTTTCCTTTACAGAAATTACCGAATATGGTAGCAGCTGAAGATGCCTGTAGGAAAATGATTCTTTGCCTTAAAGTTTTACCAATCACTTCCTAAATTCTGGACATGGCACGTAATGACATTTTCGTCAAATAAGATATTTCAGGCATTATAACTTGTTGCATGATTGCAAGGGAAAGTAAAATTATTTTATTTCTGAAATAATAATATATGCTAATTAACTTATTTAATTGAGATATGTTTAGCTGTAAAAATTTGCAGTGAGTTACCTCAAAAACTAAAGAGTAACACACAACGAAGTGTTAAGAATCATCTTTTTAAATTGATAGGAAGTAAATTTTTATAAACATTAAGTAGACACCTTTCAGCTCCCCTTGATTAATATTTTTGTAAATGGTTTGTTCTATTTTACTTTAGTTCCAAAAAAACCGTTAAGTTAACATGTAATTTTGCAAAAATACATAAATTTGTGTTTTTCTTCAAGAGAATGTTATTACATGCAATATCTACAATTTAAAGTGATTTGTATAAACGCGGAATATGTAATATTCTGCCTTTCCCTATTCTTTGTATGTCTGACAGTATACGTTCATATACTACACCTTTCATTTTTTGTTTATGGTAATGTACGATAGTAGACAAAAATTGTCCACATATTTTTAATTTTTACTTCACTCAATTTTCTTCTCTTTAAGCCAATTTCTTTTAATATTCTATTCTTTGACATTTACAATTATTATGATTTATATACCTGATATCGTGCATATCGATGTATGTTCATCACGCCATTTGGAAATAAGTTTGAACAACTGCATATCGTTTCTCATTTTACGAGACATTATTTTACATAATATTTACGTAAAATATAGTAAACTAAAACCTACCACTGCAAAAATGACAGAAATTAATTACATCATAATCGAAGGAGTAATCAGTGTTCAGTTTTATTTTTTAAAATATGTTTTGAAGATAAATTTAGTTATTGGATGTACAAAAATTATCAATTAAATGCACAGAAGCTGGAGAATTTTTGCTGTGTGTAAAATGAAAAAAGTGCAACCCAAAATCGATGCAATTTTCTCCGGCGGCAATGACAACAACTTCAGAGAAATCCAATTAGAAACCTTGCCCTGTTACTTAAAACAGATTTTTGAGAGAGTAATCGCCTGAAGAGTTCAGAATACTTATTTGCTTATCCTGCGTAATACTGATGTATTTCAGAACATTTGAATGCTCAATGGCGCCATCATTTCGTATGTATTACTACCACGTACATAAAGTCGATGTTCGTTAATGATGAAAGTACCTAATTGTTATGTCGATTAGTTTGTTTTGTAAACATTGTCTGTGGAGGGGAAAAAGGGGTAAACAAACATACGGGAAGAATCCCCAACAACTGAAATGGCTGACAGTTACATTTTGGTCAATAAAGTGATCATGAGGTGAAACCGCAATGAGTCTGGTTTATTGCAGCCCCCCCCCCCCCAAAGAGTATAGCTGTATTTTTGAAAATCTCAAGAGCGTAACATTTTCCAGCATCCCGATACATTCTGAATATAGTGTCTTAATTTTGATAGAACTGATAAAGCGGAAGAAGTGCATTCCAAAACATTTTTTTTTCTGTAATGGTTTCTGGCAAGTCATTTTCCGATAGGAAAGGAAAAAAGTATTTTATTGGAAATTTCGCCATAAAACTGGGATAAGTAGACCTACATTAAAATGAAAAGTGGATACACGCACTGCAGTTCCATACAGTGGAAGTGAGCCAAAGTCTTACATCAATTAGACCCATGCTTAGAACGAACTTCCTTTAGAAGGTAAAAAGAGAAGAGCAGGAAAGAAACACATTGACACACACGCGTTATGTTATAGGTCAAGTGCACAACGCCCTATTAATACTCTAAAATATTGTAGCCTTGCAAAATAATGGCCAGGAAATGAATTCAAGGGAGAAAAAAAGGGAGGAGGGAAGAGAGTGACGAACCTCTTGACAATATAATGGCAAGAGTATGAGAATAATAGATACTTATGCTGATATATCGTGTGGTAAGTTTTTCTTGATGTATGGTATTGTAAACTATGTGAATTACAGGTGGATTTGAATAAAGAGATTTACATGTTCGTCAAAGGTTAATAAACATATTACGATAAAGCCTAATTCATATTCATATATAACCGCAGTTCAGTTTTGATGGTAAAAGCAAAAGTGTTTTGGAGAACATATTTGCTATAATTTAGTTACTACCCTTCTAATGATATTTAACAGAAAATGTCCAACTATGATTTCGTACGGCACGAAAAGTTTGAATAAAGTCACTGTAATTTTGTAAGTACTAATTTGCCAACATATTTTTAAATTTTTTTAAATTAATAAATTTATTTACTTATATTATTATTCATAAAGTTTTTCTGACATGTGATTCCCACAAAGTTCCTAAAATGTTTTTTCCTAAAAATAAAAAAATAGTCCCTGTTTGAGAAGGTGTGATTATCATATACGTAATTAATTGTTAGCATTGGCAAGAAGGAGTGAACCTGAGGGTCGTATTTTACGTCGTAACCTATAATTTCATACGTATTTATGTGTGGACTGGAAACGTAAACCAGTACGCCTGTTGTGCATGACTGAGAGAATAGAGCACGTGTTTCATTTTGTTTGAACACTTTTTTTTCCCCCGTCGTGAACACGACTACGCCCACATGTTATTTCTTCAAACAAGTTGATGAGCCTGCCTTTGTGTTCCCGTCTCGTCATATTTGTCACCGCCGCTGTCGGCTGATATTTCCTGCACCACGCAGTCACTCTCTCTCTCTCTCTCTCGGAATATTTACATGTTAAATATTTTGCATACTCATTGTAACCTTGTGGGGGTTGCAGTGAAATCTAATGTCACGGGACCGTGGGAAGGGCGGGTAGAGGTTAGTGGCTCGGCTTGTTTATTATTTCAACGGTGGTGGGAGGAAGGGGGTGGTGAGGTGGTATGGTAGAAGTGTGGCCAGGAAATAATACCCCGCGGCGCATATTTTGGATTGTTTATATTCGTGGCTGCGACAGCAGTGTAAAATCATTAATTTCAGTCGCGAAACCTGGAAGGGGGAAGGGGGGGGGGCAGGAGAGCTCGTGTTTCCCTAGCAGTTTATTGCTGCCTGCAGAGAGGCAGAGCTACTACAGTTTCCAACCCACCCCTCCGGTGTGTTAAGGGATCCCAGCAGGTGTTGGTGCGGAAGAGTTTAAGGCTAGGGCGGTTGGGGGTGCAGAAGGGTGCGTGGGCGGAAAGATGTCGGTGGCAACTTGAGGGAAGTTTGTTTACAGGAGGCATGGTCCTGGGGATACGCGGGGGAAGGGAGGAGGAGGGTTTCTTGGCCCAAGTTCTAGCCCCGTCGTGCGTGTTGCGTTGTCTTCGCCTCTGTTTGAATATAAATGACCCTTAATGAGTGTAGCCGGAGCGCGTGCGCGCCGCGAGGGAATTATGGGTAACGCGAGCTGTGACGACGGTGGTGTTCCAGGGGTGGCGATCGCAGCGCCCCTTCACATTAAGGTGGCCGCCTGGTTGATGGAATTTCGCACCGCAGCGTAAAAGCGTGGGAGCGCTAGGGGCGACGAGACGTGCACATCAACTCTCTGGTCACCTCTACGCGCAATGCACTGAACTGGCGTGCTATCTTGCCGTAGATAATGCGCCTCTATGAGACTTTCAGCGCAGACCCTACCATTTTATGACGTAATTATAAAAAATAAAGTTATGATGCTCCTCCCTATTCCTTTTTTCATGTTTTGTAAGGGAATGTTCATACCTAAAAATGACCCTGAAAACACCCGCTTGAGACATTTTCACTACCACAAAAACTTGGTTTAGAGAAAAATGGAGGAACTGGAAAACATATAGAGACGCGTAACGTTTCTTGAATACTATTCGTAAGCAGACTTCACCCAGACACGTTGGACGGTTTTTCAATAAAACTTTTTTTCCTGGAGCATTGCGCACCGTTCGGTGGCCTACCCAGGAAGCCATCTTACTCTTTCCCCTTGCAGGCTGTTACGAAAGTAAACACTTCTGTTACTCCGCACAAGAAATTGTTAGGGCTGTAGCTGAGTGACAAGATATGATATGGTAGAGCACTACTTAAAATGAGGGGTATTATTTAGACATGAGGAACATACAGTAACATAGTACGGCAATACAGGGCAAGTCCTTTAAAAGAGGCCCCGTAGGACATGTGTGTAACGGAGTGAGGGAATGAAGAAATACAGACCAGTGTGACAACAAGAGTAAGATGCTGGAAGTGTCCGCCAAGTGACCCTGAGGCACGCTGCGCGCGCATTGATTCGGTGTTCCAGCCTGATCGTGTCATCAGCCGCGGAACAAACAATCTATGCTACCCCGTTCTCCAGATTTATCCGTCTGTGATTCCTTCTTGTGGGGCTTTCTAAAGGGACAGGTCTACAGCAACAAGCCGCACACATTCGAAGAACTCCAGGCCAACATTATCACAGCTATCAATGCCATCCCGCAGCATATCCTCGCTCGTGCCTTTCATAACTTCTGGTGTCATCTGCACACTTGCCTCGACCTCAATGGCGGCCACTTACAGCACCTACTCTAGGTATTTTGTTGTCACACTGGTCTGTATTTCCTCATTCCCTCGTTCTGTTACACACATGTCCCACGGGGCCTCTTTAAAGGACTCACCCTGTATTAATCACTCGGGGGAGCTTATATGAAATGATATCAATTTAATTTACATTATTATTATTGATTACTCCCGCCACTACTATGATAAACTAATAGGAATGTTCCCACCTCAAACATGGTTCCGGAAGCTGTTCTAGTAGATCGGAAACATCCATTCTGCGATCTTCCCTTGATGCTAGTAAGATGAGGAAAGACGACGTTCCCCGCTCCTGCTGGCCTATATCGGCGCCTTGTTTAGACATGCATGTCCCCGATTGCTGGCCGGTAGAGGCGATTTCTGCACTGTAAAATATTTAAGGTAAAATTCCCTTACATATAAGGTAAAATTACCTGTCAAATGTGGGGTAAATTTACGTAACAAGAAAGGTACTATTCCCTAAACGTATGGAAAAATTACCAGACAAAAGTGGGGGGAAATCCCATACAAGCAAGGTAATATTATATCTTTATATATAAAATCCTTTGTGGGTGACTAAACCGCATCATCACTGACAAACCGCTGGACCAATTGAGACCATATCCACACCATATGTTATTGAGGTGGCGAGTAAGGTTTTTAGTTATGTTTCATTCTGATGGTGTCGCTGGAGTCTAATTTCTATATTTGTGGGCCGATTTTGCTCATACTTGAAGGAAATTTTTGTTGACCGAAAATGGAAAAATGCCAGCAATACCACGGTCAAACATCGGTCGTCGTACCCAACGTGATAGAGAGGAAGCATTGAGAAGTCAAAATAGAACATGAACACGCGCTGCGCAAACTGAAGAGGCATGAACACAAAATCGAAAAGCACGTGCACGCTAAACAGATTCTAATAAACAATTATGGGCAGAAACAACGCAGTTCAAACCATACAAGACACACATATATCATACGACACTTTACAATATACACTTATATTCTGGGAAGGAGAGGAATGGACATAATTTCAATTATAAACTAAGAAATCCAACAACAGGCGCTGAAACTGAAAAAAATTTAGTGCTATAAACTTCTATGCGTATCGAATAATTACACATGAGTTTTGTCATTGTGCAAAAAAAAAGTATAAAAATTATTTAATAAGCGCTGTTGAATGTTTAGTTACAGATTTATTATGTCAATTTAATGTAATTATAACATGAAAAATATAATACCTTTATATATAAAAACAATTATCTTTATGAAACACAATACACATCACACGTGCTTCTAATTTACTGTGACACACAATGCACATGACATTTACACTTCATGTTTTAAATTTGGCATTTAAAATTTCAATACAACATATGGCGTAATATACATATTATTTGCGGATTTTAAATATAAAAAAAAGAGGCGGAACAACGTTTGCCGAGATCAGCTAGTTGTATAATAAATTCATATTTAAATTACATGGGGTAGTAGTACAGGTGATATACTTTGTTGCCTTTATCCTCTGATGAAGAGTAACAGAAACCTCAACTCTAAAACTCCCACTAGCTTGTGGGTGGGCACGAACCATGGTCTTCTACCACGACAGGCCGATGCGCTATCCATTACACCACGATAATGACATGATAACATGTGTGAATATTAGTGTGTTACAGAATTGTTTCTTCCGCGCGTCCTCCCACTTAGCTGTTGAGGCAATGCTGAAGAGATGCACGCGTCGTAAGGTATTTTTCCCATCCATTTATGGAATTTTTCACCGCTATGTACGTGAATTTTACTCCAGAGTGCGGTAATTTTACCTTACATGTAAGAAAACTATGTTTCCCACACAAGTTTGCGAATATTACGTTACACTTGTAGGGTAATTTTACCATTATTTTTTACAGTAGGCTGTTTGCATTTTCGCAATTAGTTGTTGCAATTCTTGGCGTCCTGGTTTAGTATAAAGGCGTGGAGGCCGTGTTATAGCCGGTCGTCGAGCTAAGGCTCGCCCACACCATCATAACAAGGCACGCGTAGCTCCGGTTAGTCAGCAAGGCCCCACCCCGCAAAAGCACACGTTACATGTGTATATCTGGAGAATGGTCGTGGCCTCACACAGCAACGATTGCGCAGCTCGCTACACTTAAATTAAACTAAAAACAAAAAATGCCACAGAAATCAAAAGGTTGTTGGTTTAATATGGCAATAATATTATAATTCACAAAAATACAATTTCATGAGCTACAGACCACTTGATCCAATGTTAGGAGACACAGAACACATTTCTCAAATACAAACGTCAAACAAGAATTTGTACAGAAATAAGGCGGCAAAACAGTTTTCCGTCGTAATGTTTTGTTCAAAGTGTATTTAGTTTAGCTGCCTCTGAAGCAGATGTAAGGTTCTTTTTATAAAGAATTAGAGAGCGAATAGGCGAAGTTGCAATCAATCTATAATTCTATATACTGTTCGCAGTTAAGTGAATACCTTTGAGATGAACCTTTGAAAAAGGTCTCTGTCCCTAACTATATACGTTTTAACCGGCACACAGATTAGCATGCGCCCAGTAAAACTGTTCACGGCTGAGTGAAAGTAGTTCCATGGAGTAATGTTTTATTAAATGTGTTAGGTAAACCTGGATGAATACTGAAATAATTTATTTTGCGGTCTGTTTTTTCCTTCTGTGTATGTAAATATAAGAAAAAGCAAATTTATAAAGTAATCAGGCCCATGATGTTGTTAATTTTACTCACGGTGGAAGAATACACAATGTTCATACAAACAGCTCTTAAGCCACGATCTCCCATTTCTCCAGCTTTTGCAAGGATTAATTTTTTGAACCCAAGCGGGAGCCGATATTATAAAATTGTCTAACAGTGTTATTAGAAATTGTTTTTGTTATGTAGTCTAATTTTTTCAAACTAATAAAATGTATAAATTTAACTAATTATTTTAAAAAAAATTTCGTTAATTAATTAATTCTATAAAAGTACGCCGTTTTGTGTTCAAAAATTAGACTACATAACGAAAACAATTTCTGATAAAACCGTAAGAGGATATTACAATATCGGCTTGCGTTTGGGTTCAAGAAATTAATTCTCGCAAAAGATTTAGAAATGGGAGATCGTGGCTTAAGCAAGGGTTTCAAAGGCTCTTCGTTTGCCGCGAACAGCCTACAACAAAATGTTAGATTGACTTAATGTGTAAGCACTAGTTCCATGGCAGTGCTCGTTTCTACACCCAGCGGAAGGATACACTACAGGGGAAACGAATGAACGTGGCAGGACTTTGATAGGCGCGAGTCGCCGGTGAAGGAAGTGGACGAGGCCGCAGGACCACTTGATGGCTGCCAGCATCTCGCCTTCCTCACGACTGTTACAGATCTTCTCTCTGTGTGCGGCGGCGGAGGCGGTGGTGTCGGTCTAATCGCGGGTTACCGCCCCCTCCGCCCCCTGAAGAGGCTTAGGGAGCTCCCGAGTACGGAAAGGAAATTGGTGAGGGGGAGGGGGTCACCCTCCGAGATAGCGAAGCTGGCGGCGTTCTTAAAAAATTAATTACACCTCAGACCTGAAGACGCCGCACTTAAATCAACGCGTACGGTGGTCGTCTCAGGAGAGAACCCTTCGCCGAGGGTAGGCACGGTGCTTGCTGCTCGGTGGCTGGTCCATGGACTGAAGACGAGGTGGACCTATCTCGCTGGCTGCGCACGATTTATCTCCGTGCCCCAACATTCAACTGCTTTTCTGCGAATATGGGTAAAGGCTATTCACGATAAAGCGAGCACTTTTGAAATCAACCTTCGAAAAAAGTCACTGCCCCTACATTATTATATTTTAAAGGTCGCAATGAGGGACATGTGTCCAGCAAAGTTGATAACGATGGAGGGGAAAGTAGTTCCATATATTAACGTCGAACAAAAAGTGTAAGGTAACCATTTGTAATAACTTAAATTATTTATCCCGTTTTCTGTATTTTTTTAATGCATGGAAGTGTAAAAATGAGCAGATTTTTACATTATTTACTTTTCTAATAATTTCACAGTTTCACTTGACCAACACATGGATAAAGTGATGAGGCCCATGGCAATGTTAATTTCAGATAAGGCCAAAGAATACACAACATGTGTACAAGTAGATCTTAAGCAGGGCTTTCAAAAGTGCTCATTTTACCGTGAACAGTCTATAGCATGCTACGCCCTAGAGCCAAGGACGCGGCGAAGTGTATTTGAAAACACCATCCAAAGAAAACACAATCACCTAGGTGAAAACAACCCTCGTTAAGGCAAAGTGAATAAAACTTGGAATACCACTAAAGTAGGAAAAATTCTACATGCTATGAGCTGAAATACAATACCCATGAATTCTGATACTATGTTTTGATTTTATTAATTTTTTTTTTCTTTTCAGACATATTTTTCATATACAATCTAGATTTTTGTTGCCACCAATATCTTTCACAAATGAGAATTTTACAATTTCCAATTATAAGATTTAAAATTCTGACTTCATAGTCTTAACAGTTGCCATTTCTCTTTTATTATTTAAATGTTACAATGCATTTTCAGGCCATCTACAATATTACCTAAAGCCATAGAAAATCCAAGAATATTATGTTGCATATCATACTTTATACTGAAGGTTACAGATTATTTTTCGGCCATATTCTGGTTACCAAAGGCCATTGAATTGCATAAATATTATGTAACATATTTCCTTCAAAACAAGGAGAAATGTTTCATATAGTTCTCTATTCAGAACATGCTTTTGTGGCTTATCCACAGTTGGAAAATTTCCATTTTATTTTCCCAAATTTAAACAATTTCATCGGGAAAAGTCCAGAAAAAAACACCTACAAATTTTAACTGAGTAGCTTGCAAAATTACAATATTCTGCCTGAACCCTAGCTTTCATTTTTAAGGATTATTTTCCAGAATTCAAGGAAAACTCTGAACCACTTTCTTGGCTTATCTCGTGTACAGAACTTATGGACATTCTCCTCAGATTGTGCATAATTTTGCTATTTGTTGATTTATACTTAATTAAAAATTCGGCATTTCATAAAAAAATTTTTTTACAAAGATTTTACATTTACATTCAGATTTGTCATAAAACAAAGCATTTTATTGAGATTTAACTAGGTTGTTTTAGGTTATCATGACCCCCTATGTTCTGCCTATAAGGGCATCAAAGTATGTCTCGCCATAAGGGCCGGCATGACAACTAGTGGTATACTTATCTTGGCATTCCGAAGCTCTCTCGAGGCTGCTGTCTGACCTCGAGACAACTCCGCTCCCAGTATACATAGCGGAATTTGTTTAATTCTCCCTAGAGGGTATTAATTAATGATCAGCCAATGGCTGAATTTATTACCAAAAAAGGAAATGTTCAAGGGGCGATGGGGGAACAGCCAATCGCCAACAACTACGTCACAATTAAAGGGAAAAAAAGTAGCGCCATCAGCTACCAATTTAGCAAACAAATGAACATCGTACTGGTACTCTTGCACCACCTCCAAGGCGATGTTACAGGCGTGGGAGGTCATGCGCAGTGGCCGCAGATCGCAGCGCCATCTATACAGCGGAAAATCTGGCGCTATGTCAAAAAAAGGTCAGTAACAAAACAGGCCCCAAGCGGCGAAGCTATGTCCGATGTCCTAGTGAACTTCCGTGCCGGTAACCAAAGTTTTTCGTGACAAACTTCTACGCAGGTCTTCACGTTTTCACAAACCAGGTTGGTAAATAGGTAGTAATAGTTTATAACTTCAGGCAGAAGATATTTTAAACCAAAAACGGGAAAATTTCTTTCACTTCACGTAGTCGCGTTGCGTCGTACTTGAGTGGTTAGATGCAGTCGTCAAGCATGGCTGATGAGTAAGGAGACGGCTAAACTCCATGCAGGCCGTCTCAAGCAAAAATGGCGTGGACTGGGTTTGAGCTTAGAACACTGTTTGGTAAACAAATGATTTTTTGAGATTTATTTTTATATTTCCTCTAAGCAATTTGTAATGGGTTTTGATTAATTTCAAACTGGTAAAAGTATTTTATTAATATAACATTGATTGTCATTTAAAAATGAAGGCATACACAAACACGTTCATCACTGTTGACCATTGACAGTTGTGTATGATTGGAGTAGGTGAATGTTGGGTACATGCGCAGAATACGAATAAGCGGTCTACCTTGTCTGCAGTCTACGGGCTTGTCCCCTAGTGGTGGAGGCAGCACTCACTCTAGCGGACACTATAGCGGTGGCGGTAGAGATCTCTGTGGGTAAAGGCTATTCACGGCAAATTGAGCACTTTCGAAAGTATTGTGTTGTGTATTCCTCCGCCTTATACAAAATTAACATTGCTATGGACCTCATCACTTTATTCATGCGTCGGTCAAATGAAACTGTGCAATTATTAACAATGTAAATACTTTACAAATCTGCTCACTTTTATATTTCGATGCATCAAAAGAGCAGAAAATGAAAGAATAAATTTTAAGTAATCACAAATGGCCACAGAACACTTTTTATTTGACGGAAATATATGGAACTACTTCCCATCCATCGTTACCAAATTTACTGGGCGAGTGCGCCTATCAAAATATATACTTGCAGGGGCAGTGCCTTTTTTTTAAGGTTCACTTCTAAAGTGCTCACTTTATCGTGAACAGCCTTTAGAAAACTACGTCGCAGTTCATGCACTGTAAAAAAAATTCTCGTAAACTTGCTAAATTGCAATGGAAGTTTCTAACCTATACAGTGTACGGTAATAGTATCACGTATCACGCTGAAAATATGGGAATGTTTAGCATCGCTACTATACTAAGTTGGGAACTTCCTTACGCATTTGACTTTTTCCTGAGCAACTGTAGTAACGTTACCATGCCTGTATTAGAATATAATTTGCCATTCACGCTTTGTCACTGTACATGTACTCTGATATGTTAAATTTACAAATAATTTCTTAGAGTGTAGCACAGGAATGTACTGAACACATCTAGAAAAACAATATTTAATAAAACATGGATATGATAAGCCCCTATCACACTGCAACAACAAGCCCAAATCTCCCAAACTTAACTCTCTCAACCCAACTTTTGTGATATGTGTTACAGTTTGTGTAGTAAGTAATATTATTTCAGATTTGGCTACCGGAATGCAGCCGGTGCGTTAAAAAATAATTATTAAAATTTTCCTCTACCGTTGCTTTGAAGTAGTTTCATATTCACCTATTATTTCTGACATACCTAATATATCGTATTTGTTAAGTACAGTACTACATCGAAGAAATATGTGGTTTAGAAATCCATTTGCCTAAAGATAATTTTAAACTTTTAACGGCTCAATTTAATAAAAATACTTCGATATATTCAATACCTTAATACGCCAGTTAATTTTCAGTAGGAATTAAATTATTTTATGCTATTAAACAAATATATATTTTAAAAATCCTAACACTTTAAATTTTGCATATTTCATTTATGTTTATAATTTCTAATACGAGCTAATATGCCCCACTGTCTGCGTGCCGACATCCTCATGTAATCCGATAAGTTGGTACACACGTTGAAGTTCTTTTCATAAAGAAAATATTTATTTTACTATCGATGATTTCATATAGACTTTTAAATTTTCTGCCAACAAAATGATGCTGTTTATTAATGTTATTTTCATGTATCATACTAAGGAAAAAGAAAATTTACAAATAATGTTTTAACTTAAGTTGCAAACTTGGGATTAACGATTATAGGAATGAGATGTTTGATATGTGAATATATGGATAACCATTAGTATATTTGATAAATAGTGACTTTTAATTTTCTGTAGTGCAATTTTTATTTATCAAATTATACTAACCATACTAAGTTTAGCTGTTTTCAGGACTGAACTTGAACCCTACCCTTGTAATTAGGTTATTTACCCAAATAATAATATTGTTTGAGATACTTTCATAACTGTGAACTCTAAGTGATAATATTGGGGCTTTAAGAAAACAAATAAAAATATCTTTCCGCTTTATTATTTTTAAAGAAATGATTTCATATTATTTAACTTTTAACTTTGATATCTTTATCATCTCATTAAATTATACATTACTCTCATTTTGTTTTAACTGAAATATTTTTTTTCCTGTTACTTTTAACATGGATTTGCTACATTGTTAATGTAAGTTTTGTTGCTGTCTGAAGGCTTGGCAGATTTATCAATATTAGCTTATATATATGTATATATTTAGCGGCTAGTTGGGACAATTTTATCAAGCTATATATTATATATATATATAATTTATTAAAATCCGTAATGATGAATGGTAAATATTTTATTTCATGGCCATAAGAACATAATAATTAGGTTAAAAAATAGCGAACACTAAGGCGAAAATCAGTGTATATTACATAGTTTTTACAACAGGGACATTTTGTTCTTCATTCAGAATGATGGAGACATTACAAATCGTGAGAAAACTTAAAACCATTTTACTAACGTAGTAATAATACTATCAGTATACTTCTCATTTCATGGAAAGTCTTAAAACTTTAATAATCTCCTCTTTTTGATACTCAAGAGGTATGTCCCTTTTTAAAAATTAAATAAAAGTCTAATCTTGAAACATAACTTTCTACAAACCAACAATCTATCGAAGACGTTACGTAGTTAATTTTCACTCCATGCTCATTTTCCAAACAAATCTAAGCAAGTAATTTGCGTGTTTTGACGGAATATTAGAGGTGCTCTTCTTCTGTGAAGGTGAGAGGACATTTCCTTGGTGCAATATCTTATTTTAGGCTTTTAAGGGTTAATTGAGCACTTCTGAAATCAACCTTTCAAAAATTCAGTGCCCCTACCGGTATACAGTAGTATATTTTAACGGGCGTGCTCAATGGCATGAACCCAGTTTATTGGTAACAACGGAATGAAAGTAGTGCCGTGAATTAACGCTGAATTAACATTTGTGAAAATTGGAATAGTTTATTTTGCTTTATATTTTTTAATGATTATCTGCCGGCACACGACTCAACTCTGGAGCAGCATGGCTGTCGACGAGCGGATGACGTCGGAATTGTGCAATGACCATTCCAAATTTGAGTAACAATAATTTTATTTATTTATTTATTGGAACCTAGTGTGCCACCCAACAGTAGTTAATACCAATTACTGGATGGCACATACATATATAACAAAAGCACAAACACAGATTACAAAACACAACGCATATATACAAACACAAACAAAACACGCAAAATCAAACACCGAAAATAACATTACATATTACACAAATTAAAAAAATTTAATATTACATCAGTTTTATAAATTAATAAAATATTTAAGCAACTGTCGAAAAGTTAATTTTTTGCCATTGAACGGATCAAAATTGTGTAAGTATTTATTAAAATGTGACACACACCTTTTAACAATATCATTTTTTGATGCTGTAATTTCAAAAGTATTCATTATTCTAAGTTTATAACTAGATATCCTTAGACCTACACCATTCATTGTAACTGAACAATAAATAAAATTTAAAAAGGCATTAATTAAAAATAAAGCATCA
This sequence comes from Dryococelus australis, assembly GCA_029891345.1. Lineage (NCBI taxonomy): Eukaryota > Metazoa > Arthropoda > Insecta > Phasmatodea > Phasmatidae > Dryococelus > Dryococelus australis. The sequence continues at coordinate 215,955,810 of CM056996.1, read as the reverse complement.
GAAATTTCTGTCCGAAACTTAAGGGCTTGAGAGTTGTATCGTGATATTTAGTCTCATAATTAAAATTTAGGTTTGTAGAACATCTGGTAAACACAATTTTGAACAATATTAATAACAATAACGAATTAAATAATGTCCGTTGCAAATCGTGCAATGGGTAATTACTAATGAGAATAATGAGCAGTTGCGCATTGAACAATTAATAAGTACTGAGGCATTTATTAAATAAGCACCGCGGCCAGTAATGATTGACAGTTGACCTGGCTGGCATCATAATACCTTCCCCCCCTTACCTAAATTGAAGGAGCTGACAAGTATAGAGGATGTGCAAGAATATTCCAGGGGGAGCAGCTGCATAGGTTTTACCTCTTTGAAGTCTGACGAGGGAATGAATTTTGATGGTGGGTAAGGGGGAGAGGACGCGGTGAACAAACTAGCACTGAACGTGTTAGATAATATTTACAGGTTTCTGCAAACCAACAAATCAAACAAGGGCAGTCCTAACTAACAGCTTCTGCCTAGTGAGAAAATACTGAATTTTGACGGAACGGTACATGGCTTTAGAGCGATACCTTACGCCGCATTAAAATGTCAAATTTAACGTTGTAAGAAATAGCTCATCAGTAATGCAACACGCTGGCAAAATATTTGCTCACAAATTTAGCAAACAATATTATCCGGGACCGGCGTTTCATTGTTTTTCTGTACTCGCTCCCAAAAACCTGCATATGTTTATCAATTCAGTCAATGTTAATTTATGTACCACGCCCCGTTAACAAATCACCTGGGAACCTAGTGCAGTTCAAGCAACCAGCATTCTTTTCGTGAGCGGAGTTATCTAAGCTAGAAATTGTCAAATTTTCTTAACGATGTTTAGTATTTTGCAAAAGGAATTTTATTTTTTCATATTTCGCTTACACGTGTCTTCCAAATCTGTATTGCATAAATATTTAATAATTAAACTGATACGTTAACTGGGTATAAAATATGTTTTAATTAGTACGGTACTTGTAGAAAATTTACTTTTAGCTTGGAAATGCTTCTCTATAATTTCATACAAAAAAAAAACTCTCTCTTACTGAGTACGACAAAATAGCAAACTTAAACTCCTCTTAAAAGTGTTGAATTAAACCGTCTATTTCATTCATGTAATACACTTGAGCTAAAATTTCGATGTAATTCGTGAACACAAGTATTTCCTAAATTCGCAAAACAGGCTACATTCGCAATGAACTTTGAGCATAGTTAAAATACATCTTCGGAAAGTTTCCTGACTGCGAACTGAACTCTGCATTCGCGGGATTATCTAAATATCTGGATCTATGTATGTGCCTTTATTATTTTATTTTGATAGCGTTTTTTATTTAATAGTGTCTGCAGCCAACATTTAAATGGTGTGCGTGTAATTGTAGCGACAGCTTAACGAAACAAAATCTTCGCACAAATAATGTCTTCTGCGCGACTCGAAGTTACAATTTTCTGTTTGGTAATAGGCTAAGTCTGCGCTTCCGGCGGCTTATTCCTTAAAATGAATAATGTTACGGAACAGTAATCTGTTACTGGCTGTTTGAAGGCAAATTACTGAATATTTGTCATATATCAGTGATATTACTGATGATATTAACGTAATTACTTGTTAATAAATTTAGCGCAGAAGCACAAAGTGTGTGTGTGTATATATACACACTTTTTATATGTGTCTATTCAGTAAATAAAAATCAAATCCATGAATCGTCATTTTTTGTAATAGGTATAGGTTAATTTTATTGCAATAGCGTCTTCACCTTGCTAACATTTAAAATAAACACAAGAACAGTGCGGCCTACGAACTAAGTGAATCGATCTAATAGTATCGAATAATTGATTCGTCTGCTTCAGAGTTTATCCATGTCACTGAAGTCTGGTTTAGTTAGCAATTTCGACAAACGCCTCAAACATAGTTATTTTATACAAAACGATGTAGACAACTACGACATGCTTCTTATAAATGCAGGCTACGCACACCGTCACATGTAGACTTTAAATTCATTTAAGACAGATGACTATTTATTAAACTTAAGTTTAAATCCGTTATAAATAAAGCACTGATAAACGCGTATTTTTCAACGTGAGTAATTTGTTCCTAAAGAGTATTTCTTTTACCCAAGGTATCAATCATAAATGTTACCGCTAAATCGATTTCAGTAAACTCGCGTACTTTGGCATTTTTTTTTAAGATTAGTTTTTAACTAAAGTTAGGAAATAGTTTATGCAAGTTGCCAAATATAAATTCAGTGTTGCCAACGTTAACTTCTGGTAACCACTGAAATGCGAAGAAGTATGTGTAATAACACGGAACACGGGAAAAACGACAAGCAAGGACGCGACTTTGAGAAGTTCCCTTATTTCTACTTTCATGAACACCGAAAACTTTTCAGCTTTACATTGAACTTTCTTCCAAATTTTGCTCAATCCCTTAAAGCTTTAGCAAGGCTTTTCTGTAAAGTTTGCTTGTAACTTTCATAAGATTGTCGCTTAAGGAAAAGCTCATAATGCATATTGAGACCTTGTGGCGCGTATAAATTTACCTGCTGATATATAATTAATACCCTACAGCGAAGATCCATAACCTGATAATTTTTAAGCATTTTAATGAACACATTGGGCTGATAGAATTTGTCAGTAAAAAATAAGAACAATAGATTAATGGAGTTAGTCGAGACTTTCGGAAATAGCCAGTCGAATACTTGAGTAATTTCTTGCAGAAAGTCTAATTACAGGATAAAATTCCATTGACAAGAATATGCACTGTTTCTGAGTATGTGGTCCTACGGATGGACGGGAATTTGTGGAGATACGAGGTTTGGCTATTATTTTCGAAAATGTTGCTTATAGCCAAAACATTTGAAAGTACCTTTAATCTCCTTCAGCATACTCCATTTTCCTATTTTTACTCCGCTTCGTCGGTGTACTCTTCTGTTTAAAGCAGTACTGAATATTATTAACATATAAGGCAAAAATGCGTATTGTATTCAACAAGAAGTAAAATACAAATACGAACTTACGTGCTAGCAAAAGCACATAAGTCAATTTTCTTTCTGTGTTCCTGGAAGCATATTTTGGTTACTGACATCAGTGAATGTATTGTTTACTTGTTGTAGGAAAATATATTAAACTGTCTCTAGTAAAATGAAGTATTTCGACTTATGTGCTTTTACCCGCTGGTTCTTAAACTGTTAAATTCTTCTACAAGTTAGCCTTTTTTTTTTCACGTACTCAACAGACAATTAAGTGTTTCTTTCAATATGTATTTTCCACTTCACAAAAAAGTGATCTGGAGAATATAAGATGTGTTATAGTACAGAGTTGCGTTTACCGCTAAAGAAATTCTACAGAAAGATTGTGTAGTGGGCGTGATTGTTTCTATTATTGCAGAATCCATGAGATGTTTATCCACAGATCGGACCTTTTCTTCCTCACTAGTTCTGTTACGTATGGTAATAAATGGAAAAGTGTAAGTTTGAGCTTTACGCGACACAGTTAATGCAAAAAGGCTAAAAAAAAAAGACAGTGCCTCCTAATTGCCATGAACTCAGAGCAGCTTGGGTATTTTATGGATGTCGAGTCATCTTTGAGTCATGGCTGTTTGACCCTCTCACCACAGCAGCCTGACAAATGGGGATGACGGCAACCGAGGACCATGTGTATAAACACAAGTTTCATTATTCGTCGCTATTTTTTAGGGAAAAAACAAGAATGTTTAGCAACAGCAGCTACACATTTGTTTATAACGATACGTGTAAATGAGGTCAAATCGGTAGTAGTTGAATACCCGGCAATGTGACAAATCTGCTGTAAAGGCTCATTCTTTGTCTAGTATATTAGTGTGGGTCTGGGAAAAAACTATTACGCTATTGTTACAATTCTAATAGTTACAGTTACAAGAAAATACTCATGTCAGTTTTTGCCATCTTTTCTGGTGAAGGTGACAAGCAATAGTGTAAGGAGTTTCCTGACAGGCAGTCTCCACATGACATTTTATTATTTCAAAATTTCTACACACACCATTTGTGGTTATTTAAATATTGTGAACGTATGTTATTAACTTCATTTGCAATTACTTAATTTAAATTATTTTACATGTCACATTAATCAATATGCATTTTCACCTATTGTAATTTATTAAAAATCAGTCAGTGTTAACTATGTCATAAACATACTGCAACTTTTATCTACACTCTACTAGATTGACAGTTTAGCTGCATAATTTTAATAGTGGAAATTAATGTTTAAATAGTGTGTTATCTGTTTCTCATTGGTAAGAGATATATGATAGTGTGCCCAGCGGAAAACAAACTTAATGGTTTTGGAATGTGACAATGCAGACGTGTTTTCTTTGTTAGGAAGGACTTAATTGAAAATTTTATGTTGTATAAAAAGATTCAAAAGAAGGAAAAAATTGCCTCCGTGCAGAAGTAGCATGTATGAGTAATGTGTATGATGTTAAATGAAGTTTATGAAGGTTTCAGTACTGACGCTAATCAGTATTAAGTGTCGCTGCGAAACAAACCGGAGAATATCTAACTGCAGGAGGATTATTAAATATGCATTTCCCGGTTGGTGTTCTAAGGCAGTCTGGCATACCAGCTATTGTGCCTTAATATCTACAGAACTCTTCAAGTAAGGTTTTAATTTACTATTTAATCATTCAACACATTGCTATGAAGTTGTATGCGGAATTTAATAATGTGGCAAGTCCATTGGTCCAAGTGTGTGGTATTAAATTACCATGAACGACTTTAAATATTCTTAAGCTCTACTGATGAACCAAGCCTGGTTGCCCACATAAGAATATTCTTCAGTTAATTTTAGTAGTCAAATAATATGTTTGGTAATTTATCAGAGCTATTGTGTGATTATTTTAGGGAAATCAATTGTTTATTTTGTCACAGATTAATAATTTTTTTTAAATTAATTTTTCTTTGACAACTGACAGCAGTATCTTTAAATCTTAGATGTTTTCTGTCAAAAAGGGTCTGAAGCCGTTGTGTGTGAGTAGAAAATGAGGTTTTCCATTATTTCTTTAATTATATTTTCCTAAGCTTTCTTCAAAGGGTTTCCTTGTATTATGTTAGTAGTAAGTAGTTCTTTTTCTGCAATCTATAATAGCCTGTGTATATTAATCAATTCTCCTGATCATGACATGGGGAATAAGTGGTACATAGTGCTATGATTTGTGCTGATCTCCACACGCACACTATCTAATTTGACTTCATATATTTATATTCATTGAGTTATACCGGATCAATGTGTGTATATATACACACACACACACACACATATATATATATATATATATAATTTTCTGTAAAGTTAATCAGTTTCCTAAAACACTTCATTACAGAAATAATTGGTTATCCCAACGTTTTACATATCCGATGAATTGTGTATGTTTAACATTCCTATCATTTTTTTATAATAATATATCGGAAACGAGTCTCCATTTAATATAATTATGTGTTCACATTTATTAATATGTTTTATTTTATTCAAACTAAGGAGTTTCCAAAACATCAAAACTACCCCAATACGTCAACAGCATTTAAAGGAATATAACAGGCGTGAAGTTGTGTGCTGAAAAGATTTAAATGTTTAACATATTACTATCCGATATAACAAAACGCAAATAGCACTGTTTCAAATCTGCAAATTTCTTTAAAAAAAATTCTTTATCGACTTTGTCATCGCCGAATTGATTGGTGTAAACAATTATTACAGGTAAATGTTGTGCAAGTTGTAATAAGCACAAAAATGTTACCTATTGCAGTGAAATGATCGCATACTGCACTGGCCCTTATGTCGTTAATATAATATTTTATTTGCGTAATACATGCCACAAATTATTTCTTTTCATCTAAAACAGCCTAAGTCTTTGCAAATCTAATACTCGAAAGCACCGCTTTCCCTCTCTCTCTCTTTTTTTTTTTTTTTTTTGCATTCTGAAGTAACAGTGGTGGTAATTGAATTACTTTTTTTGACGTAAATATTATAGATAGTAAATATATTAACATTCTGAGTAATTTTTACTACTACACTCTTGTATACTTAAAAATTAACGTAATTGCAATTTATTTGTGGCCATTATTGTATCGAAGAATTCAGTTTTGAAAACAGCTCGCACACAAATGCTACGTAGCTGGAAACTATGTTACAGCGTTAAATGTTACAGTTTCGGTCTGCAACAGTTCTTTGTGGCCGTTACCGCGACATCATGTTGGCGACAAGTAAAACCGCATATGAGATACCGTTATAATGTGACAGGCACGGCAGTTGTCACCGTTACTTCAGTAAACAAGTCACTGTATCAACAGTTTAAAATATGCATCGGTGACAGAGTTAGAGTTCGTAGCAGCATTCATCCCGCCTTTGAATCAGTATACCAACCAGGTTTGTGCACCCGAGTAGGGCTGTGCAGTATCCACTTTCAAATGTCGCTTCAAAATATGTTGACAATATCGGTATCGGTGTGATATATCTGTCCAAGGACGTATTGAAATTCGATGGCCATATATCGTTCCAGAAAGTAGTGTTGAATATGTATGGCGATGTATCGCTAATATCACATATTGATATCACAAATATAGGCCATATTGATATCACAACATCACATATCACCAATAAAGCGTATCACAAAACTCGCATATCGCCAATATCTCTCTCTCTCTCTCTCTCTCTCCCTATATATATATATATATATATATATATATATATATATATATATATATATATATATATATATATATATATATACTGTGGGCCCTTATCGCATTTGGAATATTACAGAATATTGTTTCGTGATCGATATAACGTCACATCGCACAGCTCTACCGGTAAGGCGTGCTTGCCACGAGCGTGTCGCCAGCGCAGAATGAATTTGGGGTAGAGTGGAAGCGCTGGCTGCGCAGAATTGTCTCCGTGTCCCAGCAATATTTGTATTGCTTTCCTGCCAATACGAATAACATTAACGACATGAGCATGATTTGAGTTTAGAACACTGTTTAGTAAACATGTGCTTTTAGATGTTTGTATACTTTCTTTAACCAGTTTGTAATGCAGTTCGATTAAATTAAAATTGGTAAAGTACTTTGTTCATATAAAAAAAATTATAATTTGCAAATTAAGATATGAACAAATATGTTAATGAGTTTCGGCCATGTGACTTTTGCAGTATTGTTGGTGTGGGATAGGTCAGTGTTGGTTGCATGCGCCGAAGACGAAGTGAAGAGATTTGAGCGGTTCTTAACAGCGAGGTACATGGCATCCAACTCAAAACTTCGCAAATTCATAGTTATTGAACGAATAGACCATTATGCATGATTCATACACAATTATGTCAAAAATTCATGACACATTATATATATGACATAATTATTACTTAAATACAAATCGAAAATACAAAAAGCTAAAAGCCATGAATTACGTAATTATGACATTCTAAAAATATATATTACATAATCACAGTTGTACTTGTACCATGGTACAAGAGTGATAAAAGTACAACTGTGATATTGTAGTGTTTATTTTTTAGAATATCATAATTACGTAATTCATGGCTTTTAGCTTTTTGTATTTTCAATTTGTATTTAAGTAAGACTAATGTCATATATATATAATGTGCCATGAATTTGTACAGCGGGGAAACGGGAGATCCCCGGGAAAACCTACCGACCAGCGGCATCGTCAGGTGCGGTTCTCGTATGCGAAAATCCGGTGATCCGGCCGGGGATTAAACCCGGTTAGCATTGGTGGGAGGCAAGCAGGCTAACCGCTTAGCCACAGCTGCTCCATGCAAAGACGAAGAATCATTCTATATACCTCGTCTTCACGCTATACCTCGCGGGCGGGACAGTAACGGTGATCCAGCGGACCAATGGCGTGACGAGGTGGGAGGCCTGAGTGTGGTCCTTGGAAGACACACACGGGATGACGTACCCGCCGTCATAAGGCTAGCTCCAGTCTTCGTGCTATAGCGTTGTGGGCTCGTCGCGATTTACGACCGTGCCAGCAGGTTCCTTTCCTGCCGCCGAGTATCCTCTCTCCACCTCCACAACCTGCAATACATTCTTACCCCCTCGACCTAGGTCCCACCCACGGCCAACACTGCTGCTGCTGCTGCTTGTATGCGAGCTCCCAGACCACGACTCCGCGTGCTCGAGATTTGTGGCGCGCTACGGCTAATCAGACTCCGTCCTCGAAGACAGCGCAACAAACGAATATCCTTATCGCTTCTTTGCGCATTTTAACGTAGCGTGTCAACGGCATTACTACCAAGAATTTCAGTGCATTATAGAGAGGTTTATATCGGGGAAATAATCGATATTAGCCTTTTTATATGGGTTATTTATAAAAGTACCATTTTGCTAAACGATATATCGAAAGAAAAATATCGATTTTCTGTGAATCGTAATTCAGTATTTAATCTATTAAAAGACTTTACAAATGTAAAATTGCGTGAAATATTACATATTGAGGACACGAGGCTTTGCAGAAAGATGTGGCGCCTGTTTTTGGTGCATGTTGTCAAAGTAAACGCAGTGACTTTTGTATTAAAATATATTTTATTAAAATAATCTTTTAAAAATATTAATTTATGACACCTGGGAAATAATATTGATTTTCATTCAATATCGTTGAAATATATGACTTAAATCTATATATCATCATTTCGGTATATCGATATATTTTCAACGTTCCTAGTGCATTCTGCTTCAATTATCCTGCGCGCGCACCCTAAAATTTTATCTTACATTTATAAAAGGTGGTTTTTATTCATATACGCTGTTTTTACTTGTCTGGCGATTATTGATATTGTGAATTCAGAGAAAGCTTTTTGTTTGTCGTCGTATGTCAACACCCCCGCCTCTGATCTGCGGGCTAGTCTGAGAGTATATTGCGTACTAAACTAATATAAACTTAAATGTAAAATTGCTGCGTATGTTCATGGCTTCTCAGGTGTTGAAACCTGTATTCTTGTGGTACTAAGGCAACGTCGTTTCGCCAGCGGAAAGTATTTTTTATTTTCGGCTTATGTTCGGCCTGGAGGTCTCTCTGATCTAGGACAGGGTATTTACTCGTATAGCCTGCCTGCCTACCAAACGTTCTAATGGGTTTTCATGCAACTTTCAGTTGCAGTTTTGGCCGTAGTATCACGACACAAGCGATAAGCTGTATTGACAATGTGTATATATATATATATATATATATATATATATATATATATATATATATATAACCGTAACGTTTGCACCAAACTATTCGTATGTTTATTCGATAAAATTTCCACATTATTTGGTAGCAAAACTCTGTAAAGTTATTTTGTAAGCTGTTCGCCGTTTATAATAACCTTGAGGAAAAGCTGTAAATTATGATATATGCCGTTCACGGTAAAGTGAGCACCTTTGAGGCCTTAGTAACTTTTTCCTTATCAGCCATTTTTTTTATCCTTCCGCCACTTTTAAAATAAATATTGCCATGCGAGTTATAAAAACTGTGTATATATTTTATTGGGCTCGAAAGTTAACGTCTGAGGTTACAATAAAGTATAGGTATGGACTATTATTCCAAATGAGAGGGTTTCGAAAAGTGCTGACGTTACTGTGAATAGCCTTTAGTAACTTCTGCCTACCAGGCCCATCCTCTTCAGTTATGAGTTCCGAAACTGTTGCGCGGGCACCTTCCAAACGGTCCTGCTATTGTCTGCAGTTCGTTACCTTCTGGACATCTTCCTTAACTTTGACACCGACATATCTAACAAACACAACTCTTCTTTTCATATTCGAACCCTGTTGAATAAATTGCTTGTCACTGATGAAAATGATTGCAAAATCCGATCCCAAACGTTTCGTTTAATAACTGTCAATCAGTGGCTGTTAATTTACCACTAATCAATGACAATACAATTTTGTGGAATTCTGGTCTTCTCTTTCTATGTTTTTGACAAACTTTTCACGTTTTCTGAATTTGCAGAGGGAACATCCTGAATTTGTGTATTTACATGTCAGTGTTTATTGGTTTATTAGTCTGCATGCCGTCTTTCCCTCTCCACCCTTGCCTCAAATTACCCAACTCTCTCTTTCTCTCTCACCCCCCCCCCCCCCCAAATATTTACCGATGAAAGATATTTTTTCCAGGTACGAAGACGCAAATATAGATCTGGTACATTCTTGAAATCCAGTCATTTTTTAAATTTGGTTAGCCCTAATTTGCAACCTACTTTGGCCCAACGGTTGGCATTTGGTTCAAATGGTCGACTATGTTGGGCTGGAACACGTGCCGCAACGAAATATGCCAGCGAAAATTTGCTACTACAAAAACTTGCAGAGATGACTTAGCACCCTTCATACAATGATCTCACTACATAAAAAAATGCAGTACCTTAGAGAAAGTTTGATTTTTTTATTTATTTTAAATATTTGGTTGATATCTGGTAACAAGTTGGAAAATATACTGTTGGTAATACTGTAGGTGTTCGTTTTTCTGTTGGTCCAACGGTTTGCAACAAAAATTTTATGTCAAATTATGCCACAACCATTCTGATTATCAACAACCCCTCTTTCTCGTAACTTATAAACTACGAATGTTATTCAAGATCTGAGATTGGTTTAGTGCGTTGTATATTGTTTTACTGTTGGTAACACAACTGTTAGTAATTGGTACCTACTTACTGTTAAGTTGGACCAACATCGTGTTACCAACACTATGCCAACACTGGAAAATACTCTGTTTCTTATTAAATAAAACAATAATTTAGTATATTTTCCTAAAAATAAACTATAGTTTTATAACACACAAACCATATCTTGTTTCAAATTTTACTCATTTGAGCATGTGTTGATTACTTGTTGGAAAACATGCTGTTGGACATTTGGAATGTAAATTTTGGTAAGGCCAACATTGTATAGTCAACATTATGCCAAAAATTGTAATCACCACATTTGTAATTTATATATTCGTAATTAAATAAAACAATAATGTTGATTTTTTCACACAAACCATGTTTCGTTTAAAATTGTCTTCGTTGCTGATTTGGTGGTTAGTTTTTGGAAAACATACTGTAGGCATTTGGTTTGTAAACTTTTTTTGGGCCAAAATCTATGTAGTTTAAAAAGAGAACCTATCGCAACATTTCTGCATGGTATCCTCCGGGAATTCTAAGCTCTCAATGCATAGCAACCATTTGTCGAATATGTGTAGAACATAAAAAGAACGTTCTAAGTGGTTTGATTTATGAACACTGCTTGACTTATGTTGGCACATTTAAAACTATTCTTGAAATGTAGGCTCTCACAAATATGCACTGACTATTTAAACGATTCTATTTCGTTCGTAAGCCATGTTGAATTTCTAATTGATGTACAGAACAAATAAACTTCAAAACGCATATGATCGTAGAACTTCTACTGTGACAAAATAAGTACACTGTTTAATTGTCTTGTCAGCGGATTTAAAATCGGCAACCTTACCATATCTGACAAAAAATGTTTAGTAGAGTAGAAATACCATTTCGAGTACTATTCAAAGTTACCTTTTGTACGTCTATACATACCTCTATAACACGACTTGTCATTGTTTTCGAATTAAAACCTGTGATATTGGCGTGCGTTAGCCGCACTCTTGATAAGCACTTTGTTGTTTATATGAAATATTTAACACATCGTAACCAGAAAGCAAGAATTATACATTAATATTATATTATTTCCTTAGACTCTTGTCAACACAGAATACACACGTTAAGTTGAAATAATAGCTGTGCCAAAGTAGGCTACTCGTACTCCATAGATTGTCGGTCCATCTATGAATCCGTAACACACGTAAAATTGAAGCATTCTAGAATTGCAGTAATAATCGCGTCTTTAATTTATGGTGAACTAGCTGTTACCCCGCGATTTCATCCTCTTTAAAAAAATCAAACCTTAATTATAATGATCGAGTGCTCTATCTTAATTATTGACATATTTTATATATTCCCTAAGAAAGCGTTAGTTTTCCTGCATAAAAAGTACCCTATGTGCTAATCCAGAATATTATCTACCTCTGTATCAAATATCATCCAAATCCACCGAGCCGTTACGAAGTGATTGAGTAACAAACAAACATACAAACTTTCGCCTTTATAATATTATTTGGATAAATGGCACAGGCACGATTACAAAACGTAGTGTCAGTACAATTCTTATAAACAAAACGGGGAGAGCATTTTCAATGCGATACACGTGTTAAAATTATTACACTAGGATCTCATAGATTTTAGATACGTGTATCAGATTCTTCAGGAAATACGGCCGAAGGGAGGCCCCAATAGAGGTAAACTGACAAACGGGACCAAAGTGATCGGATGATCGCATGGTACATAGGTTTGTCAGTTCATCGAGTTATAATTGTGAGTGACCTCCAGTTAAGCGACGAGAGCAAGATACATTTTGACGTTATTCACTCAAAGTCCGCCATTTCGCTTTCCATTTACTTGTCCATCTGTATGTATACAACTATCAAAGAAAGTGAAATAACCTCTGGCTCATGTCTGATATAAATTTTATCTGATCTTGTTATTGACTCTCTAAATTCGAATCAGTGAGAAACCACTGATTCGCAGTGAAATTCAACTACTCGAATCAGTGAAAATTGCTCCACTTAGAATCAGTGGAAAACAGTTGATTCTTTCAGTGAAAAGATTTCACTGATTGAATAAGTGACGGCCGATTACAGTGGCGAATTAAATATTATTTTTTTAATGGAGTTAGCGAAATATTTACGTTAAATAAACATATTTACGACAGTTTACTATCTATATTGGGCAATGTACCGTAATTTAAAAAATAAAAAGAAACTTCGGAGTCGGCCGAGGTTGAACACTTACACCTTTAAATTCCAAGCCGTTAACTTACCATTTTTGGACCGTTGTTCGTGAGCTCAAGTGAAATCGACCTGTTGACAAATTTCCAGTGCAAGAGAACTGAAGATCTGCCACATCGGAGGCACCGGAGCGCGAACCCGCGACCCTCCGACTACAAGTCGGTCACCCTACCCCCCCCCCCCCCGAGCAATGGAGGTAGGGCACCATTTGCGTTACCACGCTATTTCAATTAACGGGAGGAAAACATATGTCTTAGAGTTAGCCGCGAAACGTGAAGATTTAAATGGTACGTTCTTATTATTCGTTTCTGGTTTGATTGGTACCGTTACGATTGTTAAAACGAATAGTACATATGATTGCCCTCTCTTCATCACATTCGCAGTTTAATCCTTCAAACAGAGTGCTGTGATGATTATATAAAAACGAAATGAAAGATGAAAAACGGAATGAAAGGCTATGTGTTCCTATTACCTCATAAAATGGCGTTTTGAAAGGCGAAACACATTTTAGAAAGTGTTTTGTATTGATTTAATTAGATTATTCGTTGTTATTTCACTTGATACACTTTGTTTAACGACCATTTTTAAACGTTGTTTGACGGCCTTTTTTACACACTGTTTAACTGATCCATCAGTCAAAAATAAACCACTGTGTAAACAATGAAAAAAATTACTTATGTATCAGTGGAAAATGTCACTGAATCAATAAGTGAAGGAAATCTGGCATTTTTCACCGATTCGTCAGTTAAATCCACTAAGGTGACTGTTGAATCGTTCATATACGTTTTGAAGGAGTGAAATTCCCACTGATTCAGATTTAGATTGTACGCTTATAACCTCTACATTATAAACATTTTATAGAGAAACTTAAAGTGCACGGCATGTTATTACTTGAAATAAGTTAGGAGCATATTTTTGAGTGCCGAACATTAACTCTGTTAGTTATCCACTCACAAACATCTACCAAGAGTGCAAAAATTAGGAGGAAAGTTTTAACCTAATTACGCTGTTAAGAAAACTTGACAGTATTTTCTTAAAACTTCCGATCCGTGCGCAAGTCATGAGGAAAATATGGATACCGCTACTTCCCAGTAATTAGCGTAATGAGTGTATTAAGCTCGCTGGGTTAATGTGGATTAACGGAGGTGCTTTCGCACGTTAAACTAAGATGAATGACGGTAACTGCTAAAACGTCGTTCGCCTGCGTAGATTTACAGTCTAAAAAGTGAGAGGGGTGTAAAAATAGACAAGGATAGAGGACTAGTGAATATCAAAGCAGCCCCTAACCTATTATCTAAGACACGGCGTACTTATTGACATAAGCACTTTCCGTGCAAATTTTCTGGAATAATTTTTATTTGATATGTCCACGGTTGTCATTGTCTTGGTAATTCAAAGCCGTCATAACGTCGGTATTTTTTTATCAAACAATATGTCTCCGAACCTGGTTCCTGCATGTAACTATAAACATAATTTGCCAGAGTTCGTTGTGCAAATAGCAACATTCTGTAGTACATAACTGAAGATACCGGTTCATGTGTCCTCGCACAATACATGGTTCATTGTTTCAGTTGGGTTAAGTTAGACCAATAACTCTCTCATCTTGTTTGGGGGTCACGGTGGCTGAGCGATTAGCACGCTCGCCTCCCACCAAGGCGAACCGGGCTCAATCCCCGGCCGGATGTACGAGCATCGTGTAAAGAGCGTTTACAAAGAAGAAGTTAATTTTTACTAGTTTTTTTTCAATCCTTTCTTTTAGTTTGGAAATTGTTAAGATTTTTTATTTTTGTAGTATGTAACTATGGAAATAACTATAATCACAATCAATAAGTTTAACTTGCTTACTGAAAACATTCCTGAAAAATAAAATTTCGCTACATAATACATGTTACTCGTTATATATTATTTTTCTGTGCACATTCTTAAACTTTTTGAATATTTTGCAATAAATAATGTAAAAAATGGAAGATATATTTTCCGTAACTTTTTAGTTTCCTCTGCTTAATGATTTACACAGTTTACTTAAGATGACGTAAAACAGATAAATTGTGTATGTATTAACTTTGTGTAATCTGTGTAACCTAATATAATTTATAGAAATTAAATAGATTCAAACCATTTTTGTAATGTTTTGAAAAAATGAATATTCTGTTGGGGGACACATACACACACCCTTTTGTACTCTTTTTTCATAATAAATGTGCCTGGATCTCCTGAGAAGTGTTTTTTTATTTCTTTATTAATCACCGCCATTTTAATTGTACTGGTCCACAATGCCACGTAGGAGAAGTAGCTTTATGATTTGTTGTGACTCACCCCTCACCTATCTCCCATTGAGCAACTGATTGCCCAGCACTCTAACCAAACTAAAAGATAGCGAAGAAGGGGGTGGGGGTAGGGTGTTAACAGTTAAAGCACCCTCGCTCTTCAGGAAACTAATTAATCGGTCGTCCAAAAACAAGTTTGGGTTCGGTGCATTCATTCTTAAATTCATAAAAAAAATTGTTATATATTATACTCTCTCCAATTCCCCCTCCCCCCGTAATCATGCAGTAAATTAAATTAAAATTTGCGCAAATAGAAAACTATAAACTGACACATATATATGATTATCTTTTCTTTAATTTGTCTGCTTGAAGAAAACCATTCGTAGTCAGGGTTACAAGACGCTCGGCAGAATTTCTTGTGGTGATCAGAAACGTCCAGCATTTTTTACCTCATCAAATATAGCATTTGGGTAATTATTATTTTGATAGGGCCTATTATTAGTTTTTGTGGAACAAAAGTGTTATAGGTGTGTTGTAAACATTCATTGAGTTGATCACATGAAAACCGTCTGTAATGTATTTTGATGTTCTGTTTGTTTGCGATATTTCATATATAATAAAAATAATTTTTCATACTGCAATGTGTATGTGTGTGAGTGTGTGTACTAAACTGTTTTGTTGTGTATAGGCTATTCGCGGTAAAGTGAGCACTTTTGAAAGCCCTCTCATTTAGAATAATAGTTACTAAATATATTTTAATTTATCCTTAGATGTTAACTTCGGAGTGCCGTGAAATATGCACACTGTGTTTATTACTTACATGGAAATATTTATATAACAAGATAGTTGAAGGATAAAGTATGACTGAAAGGAAAAAAGTAACTAGGGCCTCAAAATGTTCACATTACCGTGAACAGCTTATATAGATGTGTGAGCATAAACGTTTATTTTCGTGGTACTTAGCTTCCGTATTTCTTTTAAACTTGTAAGGGGAATATTATGTGATATTATTAATAAAACATTTGAAAATTGTATGTTTTAAATTGTAGTGACTTTATTTTTAAATAAATTTTAAATGTTTTCATTATTACAAAGATTAAGTAAATTTAATAATAGGTATATGGTTCTCTAGTATATATTATTAGCAGCACTAATGAAACAGCATTCGCCATCTATTAAATGAAATGCCATCCTTTTCCAGAGTGAATGTTCTTTTTTGTCCTTTCTGGCTACCCTACTCTCAGTACAGTCGGCTGACTGGATTCGAACCAACAACCCCTCGAATGCGAGTCAGCTATGTTATTGCATTACAGACCATGCTATTTACCCAGGCACTGAGGCGTATATGCGAGGCAATACAAGGTGCTTATTAATTAATAAGGGTTTATATACCACGGACTGTAGTAATCGTGCCACGAATAATTCACCATGTATATAAATAAGTAAAAACTCGAGTAACATTATTCAAACTTGTCTATAGTCTGTTCATGGTTAGCTGAGTTCTTATGAAAACCCTGCTTCACATATAGTTCTCTGTCTATATTGTATCCTTCCACCATACGTAAGATTAACATTGCCGAGGACCAGATCACTTAATTCATGCGCCGCGCCGATTAAATGGAATTGTCAGGAACACAAGTATATATGTTACGTATAACCTGATTCTTACTTTTATACGCATAAAATCAACAGGGATTAAGTGAAGTATAGTCATTGTCCACAACGTTTTACTCGTGTAACACTTATAATAAGACGTTTAGACATGGAACTACCCTATGTACATTCCCTGTGTTGCTACCAACATAACTGGGCATTCTCCGGCCATTGTTAATGTATCGATGTTCCTTTGTTGTCATACCTGGAGTTTAAGAATCGTGGACAGGCATTAGGGGAGAATGTTCGTCCTATAAAGTTGTATTAACATATGCTACGTTTTTCGCAGTGCTCGTTTTCGAGACACGCCCTAGTTAATGCCACTATAGCAATAAGACTGCGCATGAGAAACTGATTTTATCCGAACATAAACATTTTGGGCGCCCGCTGTAAAAAAAACTTCTAGTAAACTTCCTGAATTGTAATTAAAGTTCTTCACCTATACTTAGTATGGAAATAATACCAAACGTCAGGCTGTAAATATAGTCATGTTTAGCGCTGCTACGATACAAAATTGGGAACTTCACTATGCATTTGACAGTTTTATGAACAAATGTAGGAACATTGTCATGGATGTATGGGAAAAAAATTTGCTATTCGCACTTCCACACTATACTTATACACTGGAGTGGTAAATTTTCGCGAGTGAAGATATTTGGACGGCTCTTAACATTGAGGTCTTGAGAGCCGGCGAGGGTGATTGAGGCGAGTATGTCGCAGTGCCGGAATGAAAGGGCGGGGGAAATGGGAGATCCCCGAGAAGACCCGCCGACCAACGGCATCGTCCGGCACGATTCCCACATGCGAAAATCCAAAGTGACCCGGCCGGGGATTGAACCCGGATCGCCTTGGTGGGAGGCGAGCAGGCTAACTGCTCGGCCACCGTGGCCCCGGTAAATTTTCGAAAACTTTCTTAGAGTGCAGCATCCCTTTCTATAAGCTCTTTATATTGTTTTCCTAATTCATAAATGCTCGGCGGCTAACGTAAATGTGATTATCTCAGATGGTCTAATACTTACCACATTTCTAGAATATGTTTGATTATTTTTTCAGGCGATACTTTCTGTTCCACCCATAATACCCACACATCTAATGCAGAAAGACGTAATTTTTATGAACATTGAGTTTAATGGCGTAATATTATTACATTTAACTCTCCCATGCATCGTAAAATACGCTGACATAAAATATTGTGATAGGTGAAAAGAAACCTTTTTTTACGGGAAAATAGCGAGCGAGAGCACACAGTCGTTAAGTAAGTTAGTTAACCTCGTTACTGCAAGTGAAGCAGTTCAGTACGAGAAGTGGCTAAAGTACCAATAAATGTCTGTAGTAGAGCAAGATGAGGTAGAATGTGTTTCGTCTGTTGTTCGACACGTGTCTTCCACTCTGACTTGTCAATTTCCACAGAAACCTACCTACAAGATAAAGGTCGTTCATGATAAAATAAGCACTTTTGTTGAAATCAGCCCCATAAAAAAGTCACTGCCCCTACCTGCATGTATTTCAATGGGCACACTGAATGAAATGCGGCCAGTAAAGTTGACAACGATGGATGGCACGTAGTTCCGTATATTAACGTTGAACTAAAAGTGTTAGCCAACAATTTCTGATAAATCAAATTATTTTTTTCGCTTTCTGTGTTTTTTAATGTATCGAAGTGTAAGAATTAGCCGATTTGTTAAATATTTACTTTTCTTATAATTTCACAGTTTAATTTTACCGACTCATGAATAAAGTGACGAGGCCCATGGCAATGTTAATATTACATAAGGCGTAGGAATACACATAATGCATACAAGTAGATCTTAAGCAGGGCTTTCAAAAGTGCTCATTTTACCGTGGATAGCCTATATCACTATATATGCTGTTCAAGGTATTGTGATAACTTATGAAACAAACATTTGAAAAAAAATAATTGCTCATAACTACATGTATGTTGCAGTGTAGTCTATTCACTGTTTCCTCCAACTTTTCTGAAGACCTGCTAAAGTTCTACTTCCAGGATATTCCTCCGCCGCATGCAAACCAAGCCTTACCACGTCTAGAATATTACTCCGAAGTGACTACTCATCGTATTCATGCGCACTCACACTGTAAAAAATTTTTCCGGTAAGCTTCATAAACGGTAATGGAAGTTTTTAACCTATACATAGTGTTTAAACAATAACACATGCCAGACTGCAAATAAAATAATGTTGAACGTCGTTACCAGAAACCTGCAAAATTCGCGTTTTCTTTAGGTGACATGATAGATTATTATGCCGTTTAAACAAGTGAACGCAGTTCGTGGTTTCATTGGCCGCTGCGCTGTAATCAACGTCACGTATATGCTTGATTTCCTCAGAAGAGATTGGCCACGCCACCGCTAAACTTATATTATTGGCTCAGGAGTTCTCCAAGGCGTGCTAAACATACTTTTAGCCAATGGCTGACGTTGGTGAGACGCACAGTAACTTAGCGTTCAGTCTGTCCTTAATTAATAAAGCGAATTCTGCAGGTCTCTAGTCGTTACTATACAAGGTTGGGGACTTCCCTACGCATTTGACTGTTTCGTGAGCGAATGGAGAAACGGTACCGTGGATGTGTGGGGAAATAGTTTACCATTCGCACTTTCTCTCTCACAATTCGTATACATTGATATGGCAACTCTACGAATAATTCATTGGAGTGCACCTTAGTAATATTTTGCATAAGAACTATTTAAATCTGGGTATTACCAAGACCCATATTTTCTCTCTGTTTTTATTCATGTTAGTTAGAAATGAAATACTGTGATTTTTACGTAAAATATAAGTAAGAATTCAATTTTACCAAAAATAAGGTATTCTTTTGCGAACACAATATAACATGTTTGTGATACAATTAATATGTAGGAGACAACCAAGAACGTAATGCATGGAATGTCCCTTCAATGGTTTCAATCAAAAAGTGTAAAGCAACTGTGAAAAGATTATACACACCGGCGTGCAAGCTTCTAGTTAAGTTCGCAGCGCGTTAATAAAAATAGTTGTTAAGACTTTACGCCATACTACAGGCGTAATATTTACGTTTATTGGACCTGAAGTTAAAATTTCTTGTTTTTGTACATTTTAGACTAGATTTTCAAGTTAGTAACTCAACGTGTTTACATTGAAAACAATTTAAATGTTCTACATAGTCGACGAATGAGTCAAGTGATCAGTGCCATAGCAAAGTCAATGCTGTGTAGGGCAGAAATATAGAGTTTACAAAAGCGTTCAACCTTGAACAGCTTATACATGTCACGCTTCATCTGAAATGTGCTTTATTTTCGCACATTGGTATAAAAGTTGTTCACGGTAAAGTGTACATTTCTGAAATCAACTCTATAAAAATGTCACTGCCCCTGCCTGCATATAATTAAACGGGCGCACTGAGTGGCATGCACCCGGTAAAGTTGGCAACGATAGATGGAAAGTAGTTCCATATCTTAACGTCAAATAAAAGTGTTAGGTAACCATTTGTGATCATTTAAATTATCTATTTCCCTTTCTGTTTGTTTAATGCATCAGTGTGAAAAAATTAGCAGATTAATCAAATGTTTACTTTTCTAATAATTTCAGAGTTTCACATGACAACGCATGAATAAAGCTATGAAGCCCATGGCAATGTTAATTTTGCAAGAGGCGGAAGAATACACAACGTGCATACAAGTAGATCTTAAGCAGGGCTTTCAAAAGTTCTCAGTTTTCCGTGAACAGCGTATAATGGGAACACGTTAAGTGGTTTTGTTAAAAAAATAAGTGGATATCAAACATACTGCTACGCGATTCAAGCGTACGATAGGCGGGGCTCTTAAGAATTCCAGTAAAATTTGAATAGCCAACGTGAACGCCAGCTGCGCAGTAACGATTTTCCGTGCTCCAATCTCGGACATTCTCTTTTCTTTTTTGCCATTAGCACTAACAAAACAAACATGGGTAGGATTTATTGTTGGAACACTTATTATGTAAGTAAGTGGTTAAACTACTCGCCTCCCACCAAAGGCGAACCGGGTTCGATTCCCGGCGGGGTCGCTCCCGGATTTTCGCATGTGGTAATCGTGCCGGACGATGTCGCTGATCGGCGGGTTTTCTCGGGGATCTCTCGCTTACCCGCATCACTTCATTCCGGCGCTGCACCATGCTCATCTCTTTTCACCCTCTCCGCTTAAATCTTTTCACTCACTTACGTACACGCTGTAGTGCCGATGTAATTCAACTATGCTGAATGTTATATTAATATTGAAATATGGGTCTGCTGAGAAACTAAAAGTGAACAAAAAAAATGTTAATCACTAATGATTTTGACAGTCGTTTTGGCAATGGGAGCGTCTGTGTATTTTAAACTTAAAATAGTATTTAAAATTAAAATTAAATTATTTAAACTAAACATTATACCGATTAATTTCCCCAACCATGTGTGACAATATGGTGACTTAACTCTACCCTTAATAAGTAAAACTTAGGAATAAGTGTGCTGACATCCCGTGGCGCAGTCGGTCTGGGGTGCGGGAAGCTCTGGGTTCGAATCCCGGGTAAGGCATGGGTGTTAATTTAAGTTAGGTTATAAGTAAGTATGTAAGCCGCCCCCTGCTAAGCTTTCCGGCATAAAACCAGGGGACGTTGAAAATCCATTTACAATACAAATATAGAATAAGTGAACATAATTTAACAAAACCTTCAATCACACGAACATGTTTAAATGGTTTGGGATAAATGTCTTTAAAAGCCATTCGAACACGAATTAAAAATAATGAGAATAAAAAGATTACTATGCCATGCAATCGGCATTTCCTAGAACATTATGTTGATATCAAGTTAATGCTACCATTAAAGGATGTTTACGATCAAGTGAGCACGTTTGAAAACAACCTTTGGAAAATGTCACTGCCCTTACCTGCATATATTTGAAACGGAACACACCGAGTGACATTCGCCCAGTAAAGTTGGGAACCTTGAAGGGGTAGTAGTTGTACGTCTTAACGTTGAATTAGAAGTGTTCAGCTTTACATTTATGAAAACTGAAATTATTTTTCTTTTACTTTCTGTTTATTTCTAATGAATATAAGTGTAAGAATCATCAAATTGATTACAGTAAAACTCTCTTAAGACGTTTTTGAAGGGACTGAAAAATTATGCTTACTAACCAGGAAAACTTCTAAAAGGGTCCAATTATACAAGTGCATATAGACAAGGTAGGTACCAAATTATTCAACTTATTAAGCAGGAAAAATTCTTAAAAGGGTCAAATTATACATGTGCGTTCAGACAAGGTGCCAAATTATTCAACTTACTAAGCAGGAAATCTTCTTAAGTGTGAACTTCTTACCAGAGTTTCACTTTTCTACAGTTTCACTCGACCGAAGTATAAATAAAATGAGTAGGTCCACGGCCGTGTTAATCTTTCGTATGGTGGAAGAATACACAATGTGCGTAAAAGTAGATCTGAAGAAGGGCTTTAAAAATTGCTCTGTTTCATATCCACCGGATATCCTAATTATATTCCCAATATCTAAAAGTCATCTAAGTCCTAAAGTGAATCTCTTACATGTATCATTTGGATGTCCAGTGATAGATATGAGTTTGTGCCAATTACTGGATATCCATTATACAGGCATGATGTCAGGTAATTCACGGATACGTACTACGTGGCACAAGAATCTGTCATAAAAACTAAGTAGAAAATACTCTTTGGTAAAAATGCATAAGACCCTTCGTTTACGATAAAAAACGACATGAAAGACCCAAAACCATTGTAGCAAACATGTGGCACACCATTTAGATAAAGATGAGGTTATGTAGCAATACTGCAACTAATGTGTCAATGGTAAGGCATACGGCAAAAGGGGACAAGTCGGGCTCAGTAGCGTGAAAGAGGCCAAGGAGTTCACATGCGGTGATTACTGGGGCATGGCAATGACCATGGGTGCATACGGTGCCAAGCTCCGTGCATGCTGTATGTATCCAACATGCGTAAAAGTGAATTTATATGGGCAGAAAAAACTTTGAACACCTGTTATGTTTCGACGTATTGTATGGTGATGATATATGTTGTGCTTAACGTGAAATAAAGTAATTTTATCTAGTTTAATGTCCTTTTTCTCGTAAACTAAGGGCTTTATGTTTTGTTACTGAAGAATATTTTATACTTAGTTTTAATCACAGATTAGCGTTTTGCAATCTATATACAACCTGTATATTTCAAACCAACAATGGCTATTACTTATAAGTGACAAGATCTAAAAGTGTCTATAGGAAATTCACTTTATCAATATAACATCTCGGAAATTGGGCGGATATTTGGATATCTTTTGGCAACCTTTGAGATGTAACTTTGCTATTCCTGGATGTTTCTGGATATCATTAACATCATAAAGTGACATCCATAATAGGCTGTTCATGGTAAAGATATCACTTTTGAAGCACTAGTCACTTTATCCTTTCAGCCATTTCTTATCCTTTAACCATTTTGTTAAAATAAATATTGCCATGTCACTAAAAAACACAGTGTATCTATTCCAATGCACTCGGAAGTTTATGTCTTGGGCTAAAATAAAATATATTTATTCACTTTTATCCCGAAAGAAGAGCGGGCTTTCTAAAGGGCTCACTTTACCGTTAATAGCCTATAGATGTTGTTTGGATGTGCATGTGCTGTATGAGTAGTAACGGCTGTCCACGATAAAGTGAGCACTTTTGAAATCAACTTTTGAAAAAAGCCACTGCTCCTGCCTACATACTGTATATTTTAACGGGCGCACTGTGTTTTCTGTTTTTTTTTTTTTTAATACGTCTAATTGTATAATTGTAAAAATGAGCAGATTTGTAAAATATTTACTTTTTTAAAATAATTTCATAGTTTCATTTGACCGACGCATGAATAAAGTGATGAGGCCCATGGCAATGTTAATTTTACATAAGGCGGAAGAATACCCAACGTATATGTTAAGCAGAGCTTTCAAAAGTGCTTACTTTGCCGTGAATAGCTTATAGATATAATTTGTATGTGCTTGTGATGTATGGGTAGTAATTGTAAGTGTAGTTGTGAAGTGTTGGTGTTGTGTTGGTGCGCAGGCGGACGGCACGTACACTACGCAGAGCAGGCTGGAGTTCGTGGCGACGAGGTTCGAGAACGGCGGTGTGGTTTCGTGCAAGGGCGTCAACCCCGTGATGGCCGCCCGCCAGGAGCCTCACCTAGAGGGCACCATCTCCCTCGAGGTCCTCTGTGAGTACCCGCACACAGCACTGCCTTTCAGACTCCGCTCAGCATTGCCTTCAGTCCAGGCTACCACACAAGCCTGCATTTTCAATATCGATCATACACGGGTCATTGCAAGGCGGTGGCCACACTGCCGCCTCCTACCAACACAATGACTTTACTCATGAAAAATGGGAGGGGTGTAGGGGGGGGGAGCGACAACCTCCTCCCCCTCCCTGAAAATCAGAATTTTGTATAGCTATCGCGGTATAATATTGTATTATAGGCCGTTCACGGTAAAGTGAGCACTTTTTGAAGCTGTTTCATCAGACATAATAACCAATAAAAACTTTTTTTTTCTTGCCTCGGACGTCTGGTTTTAGGTATGGTGAATGTATGCACTGTGTTTATTACTCACATGGTAGGGTTTACAAGTGGTGGAAGGATATCAATTGGTTAAAAGAAAAAAGTAACTAGGGCTTCAAAAGTGCTCACTTTATCGTGAACGACCTATAGAAAGTAACTTCCCTGCTTGCTTGCCTTGCATGAGGAAAATCGTTATAGAGGCAATTTTAAATATGATAATATCAATGTTGTGTCATCTATAATAAATGTTAAGTTATGTTTAATGTATTCCTAGACTTATTTACACAATTTGGCCAAAAAAATTAATTATTGTCGCGGTAACACAAACTAGTTTGTCGTCATATAAGCTATAAGTAGAGACCTGCAGAATTCGCGTTATTATTTGTGGACATGTTTAACTTAAAACTCATTTCCTCTGCAATGCGTTTGTCATTAGACGAGTCTTTATTTGACACGCCCCTGGTCTGCGCCAATAAATGAACGCTCCGCAACCGTGTGCCCCAATCACGTACAGTTCACTCAGAAAGGGAGTGACTTAACATCAAGGCAGCAGCCAATGGAGAAACGACGCCTACTCGAGTACGAGTATACACAGTACTGTGAATTTTAGCTTGACTCAAAAAACTAACGCGAATTTTGCAGGTGTCTAGCTATAAGCTTAATTATTGCTAAATTTCAGATGCGAAAATAAAATTTTTACAGGTGAGAAATTACTGGTGCCCTCAATTTATAGTTGGGGCTGACTTTTATAACAACCCCCCACCCCTCCTTCTTCAACACCAAAAAATCATTCCCCTCCCAATCGCCACATCCTAAAAATGAGTCTGTACGCCACTGCTGCTGTACCTGCAATACCTGTACAGGTATTGACCGGGGAGGTTGCAATATGGCTTGATGCGTCATCTCAGCGACCGGCTCCTGGAGTGACTGATGCCTGTGCTCACGTTTTGACAGTTGTTATGTGCAGGGCCGTCCTTAGGGGCGTGTGGCACTTGTGGCTGTGCAGGGCCTCGTGCCTAGTTGGGGCCGCGGTGGTACAGAGGTTAGCCTGCTCGCCACCCACCGTATTCAATCCCCAGTTGTGTCACCCGCGGATTTTCGCATGTCGGAATCGTGCCGGATGATGCAGCTGGTAGGCGGGTTTCCTCGGATATCTCCCTTTCCCCCCACCCTTTAATTCCGGCGCTGCTCCTTACTCATCTCAATCACCCTCATCGGCTCTCAAGACTTCGTTGTTAAGAGCCGCCCAAATCTCTTCACTTACACAGCTCTATCCCTTTATCGCCCTTCTTACTCGTATACTTCGTAACAAACTACTGGCAAGACCTTAACGCATAGAAATGATTACCATTTATCGCTTCTAACATTAGCAAGGTTTATCTTCAGAGGCTGCTTTCAAAAATATTTGGTAGACGGTTAACTGTAATTCCGCCTTCACTAATTTATCACACCAATGTGTAGACATAACAACAAATACAATAGTATTTTTTAGCCTATTTCTGAAGCTTTACTGCATGTTAAATACGATAGGCTGTTCACTGAAAAGTGAGCACTTTTAAGGACAAAGTTACTTTTTCCTTTCAGCAATTTTTTAGCCTATAACCACCATCTTTTTTTAAATTAACGTGGCCATGTATAAGAAATAAACACAGCATGCGTATTCCACTGTACTCAGAAATTAATGTCTAAGGCTAAAATAAAATATATTCATTCACTATAATCCAAAAATGACAGAGCTTTCAAAAGAGCTCACTTTATCGTGAACAACCTATAAGTGATATTACATATTCGTATGGTAACTGCTGTCAGCATTTTCATACCAAAGACTTTGTTTGGTAAATTAACTAGAGGCTGTGCAGGGTAAAATGAGCACTTTTGAAAGCCCTGCTTACAATCTACTTGTATGCACGTTATGTATTCTTTCGCCTTATGTAAAACTAACATTCCCGTGGGTCTCAGCACTTTATTCATGCGTCGGTCATGTGAAACTGTGCAATTATTAGGAAAGTATGTGTGTTACAAATATGCTCAATTTTACACTTCGGGGCATTAGAAAACAGAAACCGTAAGAAATAATTTAAGTTGTTACAAATAGTTACCTAACACTTTTCTCTATGTTAAGGCATGGAACTACTTTCTCTCCATCGTTACCGACGTTTCTAGGCACATGCCACTCAGTGCGCCCGATTAAAATATATGCATGTAGAAAAAGTGACTTTTTTCTACGGTTGATTTCGATAGTGCTCGCTTTATCATGAACAGCCTTTACGTTGGATACAGGTGAAAAATGTCCATTGCATGCCTATAAAAGATACCATAATGTTTTATAGCATCCCTTCGGTGGTTCATTTGTCGGAGCGACTGCATTTTGAATTTTTTTTTCCTTGGTATTTGAGGAGTGGGGGAGGGTAGAGGGGTTGAGATTCAATCCCAAGCCCCATTGAGTGCTGAATTCTCCAAAACTTCGTGGCGTGACACTCTGTTGGCTGTATTATCAACGCATGGATGAACACCAAACCTCGTGGCTCTGGCAGTATGCAGAAACCCCTGCAATGCATGTGTGTTTGTGGCTATAGATTTGACTGCTGGCTCTTGTTTCTTGTTTTCTTGAAGTGCGCGAATCAAACGTTAGACAGTCGCTCTGGGAGCAGTTCGCAAAATGCTCGCTGCAAAAGCGAGTCTTGATACTAACGTGACAGAATGTAGCTACCCACGTTTATCCCCGCTGCCACCACCGCAACACTGTTTGTGTACGATGCATACAGTCTATTAAAGGTTGTTCACGACAAAGTGAGAACTTTCGAAATCAACCTTAGAAAAAAGTCACTGCCCCTGCCTGCATATATTTTAACTGGTACACTGAGTGACATGCTCCCAGTAACATTGGTAATGATGGATGGTAAAGTAGTTCCATATCTTAACGTCGAATAAAAATGTTAGGTAACCATTTGCGATAGCTCGAATTATTTCTTTCGCTTTCTGTTTTTTTTTTTATTATTCATATAAGTGCAAAAAATACCAGATTTGTAACATATTTATTTTTCTAATAATTCCACATTTTCACCTGACCGAAGCATGAACAAAGCTATGAGGCTCATGGCAAGGTTAATTTTACATTAGGCGGAAGAATACACAATGTGCATACAAGCAGATCTTAAGCACGGCTTTCAAAAGTGCTAATTTTACAGTGAACAAACTATAGTAGTTTCTTCACACTTTTCGAATCGAAGGTTTGGAAAATCACCCCATGTATCACGTGTTTGGTTGTTCCCTAAATCTATATATAAATATATAAATCTATATATAGTATGTATATCTATACATAGTACAAAACAAAATCGTCCGACCGCATGTGTTTGTGTATTCTGCTAAGGCTTCTAAACTACTTGATGGATTTTGATGCGGTTTTCACGATAATTTAGAGAATTTGTTAATATTTAATGTAACAATGGTAGAGAAATGTCAAAGTTTTCTAATCAAGTCGGATAAAAACAGTTTTTTCGGCCGTTTACATGGCTTACGTTGCCAAAACCATAAGAGATACACCAAATTAATGTAGTACATAATTGTAGATCTCAAAAAAGTCTACAAAAAAGTTCACGACACCCTATGTTTATCTTTTAAGGATGACCTGCAGTAACCATTTTGGTTTATTAGGGATTCACTGACGGAGACTTTGTGAACAACACAGTATTAATCCTATGTTAGTTACCTTAAGCATTTAGTATATACCTATACTTGTTGTAAACCTGAACAACGCCATATTTGTAAATCGCGCCCGAGCAAGGCTGGGAAGGGTCGCTAGTCTGCTATAAAAGCTTTGTATACGTGTGTTGGGGTAAATGTGCCTTATTTTCGGTAAAATTAAACTTTTATTTTTATTTCATCTATAAATGGCTGTATTTTATTTATAATCCATAGGAATAAAAAAAAGTGAGAAATGTGTGTTGGTAATGCTTAGAAAGAAATAGTTCTCATGGAAAATATTAATACCGGGAGTGCGAACAAATACGGTGCGCTGTCTATCTTTGGTGTAATTTTATAGACTCAATTAGACTATATGCATGAAGCGGAGGAATATCTTGGAAGAAGAACTTTTTGCACGGTTTCGGGAAAGTTGTAATTAACCGTGAATTGACTATAGTATGTCAACCACCACGGTATAAAGTGGAGATGCTGGGCGTTCAAAGCCAAAAATGATTTTCTATATTTTTGGCTTATTAGGCCTACCTACATTCGTTCGCGCTTTGATATGAAATAATAGCCTGAAAAAGTATAACAATGAAGAAAACAGTATTTTTAAAAACGTATAAAAAGTTATAGGAATTTTAAATTATAATTTTTTTGTACATTTTTGAAAACTGAATAAAAACAACACATTAGGACACAGACCAAAATAATTGTTCGGATTATGAAAATACCGTAAAGAATGTTTATTGGAAATTTGTTCTGTGGTCTGCCCGTAAACTCTTACCGCTAGAGAATGGATCAAGTGGTGCCATAAGGGGGGGGGGGGGGGGGGGAGGTTTGAAAGAAATTTCAACATGCAGCTTCTGTGACTTCAAAAAAAGTTCAGCTGAAACCAAATTATGCGTTAAAATAACTTTTTGAGAGTTATACGAAATTAGATTTTGAGCGGAAGATTTACGCGGAAAAAGAAAGCGATGAATGTTATTTTTTAGTTGATTAGTATTTTTTGTTAAGTCGTCACCGACATCATGTCACGAAACTATAAAATATCCTAAGAATCTTGAGAGGAAAAATTCCGCTTTTGGACAACCTTAAGAAATATTAATTTAACTCGCTCTCTTTGGAGGTTGGCAGGAAATGTCAAGTATCTTTCTCTCTCTTCCCCTCTCACTCTCTCTCTCTCTCAACCAAGAGTATAGTCTCCGCCTGAGAGACCCTCACATCGTTTGTGTTAAGCCCCAAGTGGGAAATGCATATTAGTATTTATGCTTACACACCCCAGTCGGAGTGTCTGACTCGCCCCATTGTACGTTAAAGATCAAAATAAAAACAAAATGAGTAAAAAATTATCTTATTGTTTATTGCGTAAATTTATGTGCGTTTGCAATACTATTAAATTTAAGTCTTATAAACAGACGAATAAGTACGCAATGGAAACTGCATTTCAGCTAAAGAAATCTTAGCACAATTTTACTAAAAAAGAAATCATTAATGTTTTTCTAAATTTTAATCATTAATTTAAAATGTATTGAGAAAAGATAATCAACTGGTTGAATATAAATTTTACGAAACACAGCTGGGTTTATTAATACCAGAGTTAATAAAGGTCACGTATTAATAATTTAAATTGCTATTTGAATGTTGTAGGAAACAGAACAAAAATTGTATTATGCAAACTAAGAGTTACGCAAGCGAAGTAAATAAATTACTTAGCAGAAACAGACGTTAACTCCGTGATGTATGATACAACCAAGGTTTTAACACGATAATATAAAGTACAGCAAAAGCTGGGTTAAGATATTCTAGGTAGGCGGATTGGTAATAAACATACGAGACTTAAAATATGGGGCCATGAAAGAGCAAGATTAAAGCAAAACGATTAGTTAATTTGATAACAATGACGTATACTGCCGTTAAAGATGAATAATCGTGTGGTGTGAAAGCATACCTGTAAACGGTAACTAAGAAATTAAAGAAGAGTTTTCGAGAAATGTAAATCAGTAATTTTGAGTACGATGTAATCAGAAGATACACGATATTTCTCAATAAAGTGATTCAAATCGATGTAGTATTTTTACGGAAGAAGCCATGAAGATACCAAAGAAAAACCAAACGCGACGGATTAAATTACACTTGTTGCTTATCTTGTCGAAATAGTCACATTACGGATACTTCTAAATTTTTTGAAGCCCTGTTAAAGTTCTACTTAAATATCCATCCGCCTCTTGCAGACAAAGCTTAACCGAGACTACAAATTTATACCAAAGCGACAGCACGCCGCATTCGTGCTCGCTCAGTGTAATAATATTCTTCTGCTTAAGCACTATTTTCTTACTATAGGCTGTTCACGATAAAGTGAGCACATTTTGATGCCCTCCCAACAGGCATTAGCCCTTGATAAATGTATTCTATTGCAACCTTGGGCATTAATTTTTGAAAGAGGTGAAATGTATACACTCTGTTTATTAGTCACATGGCAATATTTATATCAAAAAGTGGCGGAAAGATAGAAATTGACTGAGAGGAAAAATTTAGCAGGGCCTTAAAAAGTGCTCACTTTACCGTGAACAGCCTATAGGCATTACCAACACACTATTTTCTGCCTGTTTGTCTACATATTAATTGCAAATAAAATATAATTTACAGATAAAAATATAAGCGAAAGTTAAATTTAACCAAAAGTAAGCTGCCTTTATGTTAATACAGTTACAAAACGCTTGTGATGCATTACATATTTAGGAAACAACGAAGCGCGTCATATATGGAACGATTTTTCAAAGGTTTGGTAAAAAAAAATGTGGAGAAACCGCTAACAGACTATGATAGGAGCCTTCAATTTGTTAAAAAATATTACAAGCTTGTGAGATACAATTGTGAACGGCATAGATGTATAAATAAATACTTGACAGGTTTTGGTCAGCGCGTAACAGGGAGGACCGCCACGGTGAAGGTGAAACGAGGTGAAGATTGAGCAACGGCAGAATGCAAGGACGGGGGCAAAACGGAGTACCCCGAGAAACCCTATCGACCAACGGCAAAGTCCGTCACTTTTCCCACACGCGATAATCCGGGTGACCCCACCGGGAATCGAGCCAGGGTGGCCTTGGTGAGAGGCGAGCGCTCTAGCCACCGCGCTACCGCGACCCCCTTTGTCAAGAAAAAAATCTAGCCCCATCCTTAGGAATTGTATAAAAGTAAGATAGCTGCATAGCGTAACTCTTACACGCTGTTCACGGTAAAATGGGCACTTTCGAAATCAAGTTAAAAAAAAATGCCACTGCCCCTACATGCATATGCTTTAACGACTACACTCACTCAAAAGCGCCCAGTAAAGCTGTTAACAACGGAGAGGAAAGTAGATCCAAGACTTAAAGCTGAATTATGTGTCTGGTTAAATATTTGTGAATACATAAACGATTTATTTAGTTTTCATATTTTACTCAAGCATAATATCTGTATAAATTAGTACATTTGCAAAATGTTTACTTTCTTAATAATTTTACAGTTTCACTTGGACAGCGCACGAATAAAGTGAACAGGCTCGTGGCAATGTTAATTGTACATGTGGTGGAAGAATACGCAATACGCACACAAGTAGATCTTAAGCAGGGCTTTCAAAAGTGCTCAATTTGTCGTGAACAGCTTTCGGAATACTATACTCGAGTGTAACTCCTGCTACGCTTAAATGGAAAATTTCAAATTCGTGTGGATTAGTTTCGTTACTGGTTAACAGGATCTTAAAACAACTTTAAACTTTACAACACATCACCACTTATTATTATAATTGGGAGATAATCAACATGCACACACTATTGGCTTTCAGTCAGCCAGTAATAAGCTTTGTTCAGAGGGGTAAAGCGTGTCAAATGAAGTGCGGTTCAATAGGACTGTGGTGGCTGAGAAAGTAGGAACCCACAGAAATTACGTTCCTATGATGGTGCGTAGAAGTGACACATTTAATTCTTATCTCGAATGTTCCTAATGCAGGGTTCACACGATGCAAGTTGTATTGAGCGCTATATTTCGAACGAGAATGCCAACTAAATTGCGTGCGAAACGAGTTCGCACGCAGAATATGATGAATACTGTCTCGCATCAAAATTAGTTGATAGCCGTGGTGAGTACCAAACAGCCAAGGTATTATAATACAAAATATGAAGTTGCTTACTTCAACAAGGTATTTTTTCCAAAGCTATCCCTCCAAAATATTATTGTTTTTATTTTATTCTCAGCGAACTGTCTGAACTTCAATCCACGCTTTAAAGTTATTTTCCAGCAATGATTTATTTCCCAATATTTTTCTTCGCGCACTCCAGGTTATGATTTTCTTTTACTCTATGGTTGCGTTTACAACAGGTCACATGACCAGCATACAAGGACCAATAGGATCGCAACATGTCTCGCCTTGCACGAGAAAAATAGGACCTGCTCTATCTTCTTATTTCGTGCAAGACGTGCCTTGTACACAAACTTGTGCAAGAAATTCTCGTGCAAGGTCGGCATCTCGCGCAAGTTTGGCACTCATCTTCCATCGTGTGATGTCTGCTTGGTTGTTTACAGAGTGCAAAGTGTTACGCAAGATCGTCTAGATGTGTAACTTTTCGAGAAAAGACTTTGCAGCATTCCGGCTGAAACGTGAATGTCAGAATTGAACAGAACCATTGCCTTTCAGTGTAATTGGCATAAATAGGTGGACGTGGTAAACACAGTGTGAGTAGTCGGATAACTCGACCCACACCAAGGCGAGCAGGACTCTATTCCCGGCGGAGTCGCTCCCGAATTTCCGGATGTCGGAGACGTGGTGGACGTTGCCGGTTGGTCCTTTCCCCCCGCACGTGCATTCCGCCTCTGATATCCGTCTTCGCATCGTTTCAGCAGCGCGCAAGTCATCATTAAGGTTTAAAATATTATTAAACTGAGTGGACGCAAATACTGTGCGTTATCCCATCAATGTAATTATCTACACTTGGTTAAGCTTTGTTTGCATGAGGCGAAATAATATCCTGCAAGTAGAACTTTAGCTGGGCTTCAGACAAAATTGAAAGTAACCGCGAATGGATTATAATTTTCCTACCGTTCCCGTTATCGAAATATGCGTACTATTATGATAGTGTGGGCGAGTCTCTTAGGTAATATCCCCGCCTGAACTCGCCCTCACACTTAAACATAAGTCAGGATAGCAGTTGCCGCAATCGGGAGCCACATTGCCAAACCCCGGTATGCGGGAACCCCCTCTATAGGATATTCACGGTGAAGTGCGCACTTTTTTAAACACTCTCATTTGGAGTAATAGTCGATAAATATATATTATTGTGGTTTCAGATGTCAACTTTTGAGTTCGGGAAAATATATACACTATGTTTATTACTTACATGGCAATATTTTATCTTGTAAAGTGGTGGTAGGATAAAATATGGCTAATAGGAAAAAAGTAACAAGGGTCTCAAAAGTGCTCACTTTACCGTGAACGGCCTATACCAGCCATAGGAAATCAGGCCAGGTTGCATCACGCGACGCCGATATGAGGGCAATGTAGAGTGGCGGAAGGCGTCTTTCTCTACGTGACGCCGGCTGAGTTGGACGTCCCCAGGATGTAGTACGACATCCTCCGGTTGCATCGCACATTGGCACAAACCACATTAATTATTATGGCTCTAATTAAGTT
The DNA here is from genome assembly GCA_029891345.1 of Dryococelus australis. NCBI lineage: Eukaryota > Metazoa > Arthropoda > Insecta > Phasmatodea > Phasmatidae > Dryococelus > Dryococelus australis. The sequence continues at coordinate 215,922,078 of CM056996.1, read as the reverse complement.
AGTTAACGAAGATAACATACCAATGCACCTCGACCTTTCAGTGTCTATGTAATGTAATGTCCAAATGTAAACGTATAAACCCACACTCTATATTGCTCTATCGTCTTGATCCACGTCCTAGGATAATAGCTTCAGGTGAGAAGCCTGTATAGTATTAAAAATAGGACGTCAAACTACTACGCTCCTAGAACTCTTCACGTATGAAATTGGCCATAAGCTAATTTCATAACAGTACACACCGGATCATAGGGCATGCACTGATGATGCAGTACAAGCACCGTGTTCGCGTTTCCCGTAACTACCCACGAACCCATCATTTGATCTGAAACTAACCAAGTGGCAAGTGACAGTATCGTCTGGAGTACCCTGACTTTATAAATATTCTTGTAGCCCCCCCCCACCCTTTTTTTTATAGAGTTGTTCGCTACGAGCATATGTGATCATCGTCGTCAAGTGATGGGGGTGGCTGTGTATGCACCCCGTCGCGTCGTGGCGTACCAAAGTGGCCACAAAATTTTGGCATGAACACGTCTTTAAATTTGCGACCATAGTGGGAGGCAATCCAGAAAATCCGATGATAACAAGATCGTGGGATACAGTTTGGCATTGCAGCTCCGAATCTATCGTCTACATTCCAAATTCAGTTACACCACTGGATTGCTATAGGATCAGAGAATATGTTACGTTGAGTGAGGACTGCGAAGCATCGCGTACGTAAGAGGGGGGGGGGGGGGGCGCCATTGTGAGTTCGTTTAGCCGCGTCTCATAACTCCCGCGTAATATAACTTTTGACTAGGAGAAGCTACGACGCTCGTTTGAGTTTCAGTCGACATCTCTCGTCAAAATCAATCTATTACGGTTATAAAAACATGTATGTGGCGTGGTTATGGTGAAGTTGTATGCGTTTAATATAAAAAAATAAGAAAACTGAACACAATGTTGGCCTATACTCGTCAAAAAAGAAGTCGAAATACAGAAATCGCGTATGGTGGGAAAGAGCACCTCAAAAGTAATCCAGTGATACCGATAAAACCCCATGTGATCGAGTGAAGCGGTGACAGGAACGTAAAAAACACCAATACGTCCGAGCGCGTCAACGTAGACGTATTGACGCAAAACAAAAGTCCGTGTCCCCAACACAGCCATGCCCCATTTTTTGTCGCTTTCGCGATAATGGTGTTACTTTGGTGGCGCCAGCGACTCATTGTGGGTGTTCGGACGTGTAGCAGGTGTTCGTTGACTGCGCGGGGGACTCATGTCCACATGTTGTGAGGGTGTTGTTACGTGTTCTTGCCGCGGGACACCGCCGCCTATAGCCCTAGGGAACCGTGGATAATGGGCAGAGAGCTGCGGCGATGGAAGAGGGTAATTAAGGGACAAGGGGATTGGAACTGCGGTCAGAGCCCATCGGCCCAACTGTCCCGCTTTAAGCGTATGCAATATCCCTTCGGCAAAACGGGCGCTCGTCACAACAGCAATGGCGAAGGGGGGGGGGGGGGGGGTTTGGCTGAATGGGGCGATCGGCCAACTAACTTCCAGCCGAACGTCACCTGTTAGGCAAATGGCGCGCGCCATTTATAACCCGTACTCCCGTTTTCCTCGACTCCAGTTGCACCGTCGAGTCCTTCGTATCAATTAACAGCTTCCGCACCGATTACAGCGCCATGGAACTTTGCGGGGACAAGCGATTTTCACTCTTAACGAACTGCCCGCACGGAGTGATTCTCTTTCGCCCTTCCAAGTCGAGATTCGTTTGACAGTTAAACGCGTACTCTAGCTTACGTATTACAACGCAGTGGGTTAATTTCTTAATTGGAATTCATATGCTTGCTAAATACTTTGCGTAAACTATTAGATATCATTGATTTCTCGCTTTAAAGGCAGCTGCTGTAGCTATTAAGTGACTTAAATTTTCGCAGAATGTGACGCTATGAGCTATCTTTGTTCAGCAGTTATAAAGTAACAGTTTGTACAGGATTACAATCATAAAACTTCTTCAATGAATCAAACTACAAAAAGTGCCAAAAAGAGTTTTTTATGGAGCGTTTGTATCTATTAATTGTAAAATAAGTGTGGTTTTTGTACCGGTTACGCGTAGCTTATCTTAACAGTAATGCAGTTAATTTAATATAAAACTAACCCATGTCTTATTAATATGTATCCGCAGTGCCTAACAAATAATCAAACGAACCTTCTCAAACTGTGAAGTTTAAATTCAAGAAATATAACACTAATGGTTTTTCCAAACCTCATTACAGTAAACGTCGGTTCGTTCTTCTAAAGTGTCGAGTTTTACTCGAATCTACTAATTTAACCTCGTGTTTTTAGCTGCAGCCCTCGGCCATACAAAACGAACAGATAATTTGTTGGGTGAAGAAAACAAGGGCGAAACATATTGGATAATAACGAAGTGAAAGAAAACCTAGAAATCAAAAACCGCAATATTATAACTTTAAAATCCACAAAACTGCCCGAATGAAGGGGAATTCTTTCAGAAATTTGCCCACGAGCTGTGTTGGAGTATCGACGTAAGGTATTACAAATACTGAGCAATATTATGTTCTATTACAAGCAAACAAGTCTTCATGACATGGAAATGATTAGCAGGTTTATAGATATGGCTAAAAGTGTTCCAAATTTAAAAAAAAATATTTCAAAGTATTTGTAAGCAATATTTTAAAAAGCTTAAATTTCACGAAAAAGGTGTTACAAATATTTATGGCTCTTTCTTTTGAATTAGTTATATACGCAATTGCCTTTTTATTCTGTAATACTACAAGTAGATTATATATAAATTATTACAAAATAAATAATAAATATCTATGTTTTTAAATCTTATTTGTTAAAATAAAGGACACCTGTTATTTTCACGTTACAAACTGCTGTGCGTTACTTTAATCTAATGCACTTTTAATAGCAAAAATATTGTCTTGGCTACTATATTTCCAAAAATTTTCTGTTTGAGTACAGACATTTTTTACTGTATATTAACGAAGACAAGCTGTTCACGTTAACTCATTTCTACGTTGTAATAGCTCCAGCCAGGGAGCCAGGGCGTTTCTGCATTCATGTCCCGAAGACAAGGGAAACTAAGGTAGAAATGTGCCCGCAGGTATCCCGGCGCACACAAGCCAAAGTATCGCGATGGCCTTCTGTTCCTTCCGCCCTACCCGACTTCCACCCTCTCCAACACTGCAATTTGTCGCTCGACGCTTTAATTGATAACACCCTGCTATATTAATTCCGCCGCGGGCAGCCAGCCCGCAAGCCGGCAGTCGGCCGGCCATGATGGCCGCGAGTAAATCGTATTACCGGCGAGTGCAAGGCCAGAGTGTATGGACTACAGAGTGCAACCCCCGCAACCCCTCCATCACCCTCCTCCACCCCTCCCCCTACACACAGAAACCTTTCCCCAGGATTTCGGAACAAGTAACCTTAACACGGGATTATGCAAATACCCGGAGCATGCCGGACAGCTCCCGGAGGCCGGCGTGGGAAAATGGTCCCCTTGTCGGCGGAATTTCGACTACACGCTGCCACCCCCCCCCCCCCCTCCTTTAACAACTCTCTCTTTCTCTCTCTTCGACCCTCCGGTTCGTCGTCGTCATCGCTTCCAGAGGATCGTCCCCCTATTGCTGGTTTCGCATCCCCCCTCCTCCATCTACCTCTTCGGGGGTACTCGGTGGCGCCCAATCAGAGTGCTCACAGCCCCGGGTCGGCGCCGACAAGTTGTGTCGGCGAAAGGACTCGGGTCGCGCGCAGATTGATGGTGCGTCGCTGACCCCCTGCACGGGGGAGGGGGGGAGGTGGTTCTCTGTCTCCCGGACTCCGCGATTAATTGTGGCGCTTGAACCGGAAGTTAGCGCCGCCGCTTGTCCGCCGGTTGGTCGGTCACTTCGACGTCGTAGTCTCCGCTACGAAACTCCGCTAAACTAATGAGGCCAGAACCCGTAGACAAGAAAAAAGAGAGTTGATGTGTGGTTGTGTCGGGGTACACAGCCGTGAATACGTTTGTGTTAAAGTATAATGTTTTATTTGGGATTTGGGAACGAGATGGAAGTAACGAAATATATGCTAGCGCTTAAATCGGCAGATCTAGACAATGCCATTCTTTTGGTACAAAAATCAGCGCGCCAGCACGTCGCAGTCGCGAGATACACTGCCCGAAAATTTTTGCCCAGGCCCAAAACTGGCGCTATTCGCCCGCGGGCCTCCACCGGCGCCTCGTGAACGTGCAGGTGGCAACTCAAGGTCATGCTCGTATTGTAGTCGCGTGCCCGAGCGAACAAGACCACATTTATTCCAATTGTGTCGTTAGTGGAGCCCCGAACACTTCGCGAACTGAGTTGGCAACAAGCTAGGCTGGACAGCCCTCTATACATTCTAGACAATATAGTTTGCTTATTTGTTGCTGTGATCGAGTGAGGCCTCTGTACATGACTGTTAAATACTCACTCACTCTACTGCTTCGTGCTTATTACTGGCTCACATTTAGACGGGGATTGTCTAAATAACTGTTGCCCAATCTAAGCAGTAAGTGAAAAGAACAAGTGTTTGGAGCCTACCTCGCCTCCGAATGAATTCGCGAAATACTCGTGGCTCTAGTCAAACGTCATAGTGTCGGAATGGTTACCCTGCTAACATCATATCCCATTTTCGTCCTGGATGGTACCCTATGTGTAGGGATAGGAACATTTCGTGAGTTCATTTCAGGACAAGATAGACGTCAAACATGTGTACACAGAAGTTGACTTCGCAATTGGATCGCAGTCTATTAGACACTCCCTGGACGACTCTGAGCCAATAGCAGACTTGCAAGGAAACACGTAGTGATTGTCATACTGCCAGGTGTGATGTAACACTGGTTACTCTATGGGGCAGCAGCCAATGAACATAGATTTGAGGCTCGAGTATACACATGACTATGGAGTCTAGCCTACAGGTAATTGAACTCGCGAATTTTTCCTATTCCTACCTACGTGTCAACTCTTATTTTAAAGATATATTCACGTCAGATATTTCACGTTCGAAGAAAAAAAAAAAACGATCTCCTACGCCTTTGTGAGCGTAGTAGGAAAAATCTGGCCTTCGCACCTTTGGCCAGAAGTTGTGAGAAAATTCAGTTTGACGTTTCTTACAGCAAGACTATTTAGGATTCTGTCTGATGAAAAGTGGTTTGCTGCAGCTCAAGATATTGTGACCGAATAGGAATTAAACTACGATAACTTACAATTGTATGCATTTTATTGGTAAATTCGCAATTAGCAGATATGTGAATTATTTTTAAATTTTGAGTTACAGAACATACAAATTCAAATTAAGTTAACATTCAGTGCTCACAACGTCCAAATATTGGATCAAACCATGGAAAGGTTTCATCTGATATTGTGTATGCCGTCCAGTTTGGAACTCTCGAATGTCACATACCGTAATGTATTCAGTGGCTCGGATGTGGCCGAATTCTCACCTAGCCATCAGTATACCGCTAAATATAAGTATATATTGTTTAATACATTACTAGGAAACTCGAATCCCACCACTATCCTTAGTTCCTCAGTAAGGTGTTTTATATTTTTAATTAGTTGTTCGATAGTTTGCAGTTACGAACCCAAGGCCAATAATATTGCTGCATCATAATGATAAACCGGGTATATGTACCTAAACTATTATTGTAAATAACGAATAAAAGAAATTACGTGTACGAGGCCAGCTGGTGAGTTGGCTATAAGCTTCCGCTGTGAGCGGGTCAGGGACAGTTGTCTTATTGCCGCGGTGTGCGGGGAAACGTGTCGTGCCTAAGCTTATGGAAAAATCGGATTATGCATGTCAAGGTTGAATTGCCGTGCGGTGCAGGCGAGAAGTGCACATAATTATTTGACGGAAACCGCTTCCAGTAGGAAAGAGTACGTACATATCAAGTCGTTGGAAGTGACATGTAAAGGCTGTTCACCATAAAGTGAGTACATTTGAGATCAACCTTAGAAAAAAGTCACTGCCCTTACCTGCATATATTTGAACGGGCGCACGGGAGGGACATGCGTCCAGTAAAGTTAGTAACGATGGAGGGGAAAGTAGTTCCATATCTTGACGTCGAAAAGAAATGTTAGATAACCATTTATGATAACTCAAGTTATTTCTATCCTTTTCTTTTGTTTTTTAATACGCCGAAGTGTAAAAATTAGCAGATTTTTTAAATATTTACATTTATAATAATTTTACAGTTACACTTAACCGGCGTGTAAAGAAAGCGATGAGGCCCATGGCAGTGACAATTTTTATAAGGAGGAAGAAGAGACAACGTGCATACAAGTAGAAGTTAAGCAGAGCTTTCAAAAGTGCTCTTTTTACCGTGAACAGCCTATAACGGGCAGTGACGGTGGTGGGTGTGCACATAGTAATTGACAGTCGTGGAATTACCGGCGTGACGTTTTAAAAAGAAACGCTTTTGTGTTATACACAGTAATGTCATGGTCGCGAAGTTACAAACTGGTGCTTGGTACAGTTCACGCAGGGAAGATTTCTTGTTATTCTTGAAAAAGTCCCGACTGCTGTGTTAAGTTGCGCTGGCTTCTTGCTACACGAGGGAGCCCAGTGACAGCTTGCCCCATCTCAAGATGGCCTCGACAGATCCGAGTGGCGCGGGGGAAGGGGACTTCCCCACCACTTCTGCCTCGTCATCGCTAACGGGACTGGCGCCACTTCTGCCCCTGGAAGAATCGACGGCTTGGGAGTCACTGCGCAAACATTCTGGTTAACACCTCCCTCGTTACTACTCGAGGTGCGAAGAACTTTCTGGAAAAGATTCTGGTCCAGGTCATTCGGCTATATAAGCCGCAACGTGCCTCTGTATCTGCATTGATGAATGGGTATAATAGGCTATTCACGGTAAAATTAGCACTTTTGAAAACCCTGCTTAAGATATAATTGTATGTACGTGGTGTATTCTTCCGTCTTATGTAAAATGAACATTATCAGAGTCCTCATTGCTTTATTCATGCGTCGGTCAAGTGAAACTGAAATTATTAGAAAAGTAAGTAAATATTTAACAAATTTGCTAATTTTGAAACTTCGATTAATAAAAAATAATAGAACGCGAAATAAATAATTTAAGTTCTCACAAATGGTTACCAACAGTTTTGATTCGACGTTAAGATATGGAAATACTTTCCATCCATCGCTACCAACTTAACTGGGCATATGTGTAACTCAGGGAGCACGTTAAAATATATGCAGGTAGGAGCAGTGACTTTTTCTAAGGTTTATTTTTAAAATGCTCACTTTATCGTGAACAGCCTTAAGTACCAAATGCGTGTCGTAGAAGACGATGGGCAACGAAGCAGTGACTGGTCAGTGCAGCGTGTAACCTCCGGGAGAAAAGAAACTGAGACTGAACCAGCTGGACTGTAAGAAAGTGGCGACATTTAAATTATGTAAATGTATGTCAGTGGACAATTTGCACGGTTATTTGTAATTATATTCGCGCCGGGCTTGGCTCCACCTACCCGAGTGAAAGAGAGAGACAGAACGACTTGCAAATTACCAACCGCAGGTAGCTGTCAAGGCGACCAGACGAATCACCAGGCACTTCCTCCCACAGGCCGTACCACCCTTCTCTCCATTTGTTTCCTTTGCAGTGGCGCTTCTGTAATAAGATCAAATTGACTATGTAGGATAAAGTATTAGGACTTAAATGCACGTGTGTAGCAGAGAAATCGCACTCACTGATAAAAACAGTAAGTGTCAATAGTAGAGTTACGCACTTGTGTTTTCTAAATAATAGCTGTGTGTGTTTTGATACCAATTCAAAATTAAGTCTATTTTTCTTATTAAAACCTATATCCCACACAAACTTGTATACGCTCTAAACGATGTGTAGCCATATGGTGTTGGTAACTCGTGATTCGGAGTGTATATATTTCTAACTCACCAAACGGGTTTCTCCAATGTGAAGGGTACAACGTACTCTCCACGTACTTTAACAAAGTAGCTGCTCCAATAAACGCCTCTTGATGTGCTCTCACGACTCGGAATGGCTTCGCCTGCCGTAGCTACCGCTCCTTGTAATTTCAGTGCGCTGGCGCAATGCGCACACCCCATTTTCACGTACGCTCCCGTCTGCCGTCGAGTAGCTTCCTTTAATTATGCAACGGGAATCCGATGCTCGCCCGATGCCTTGCAAGCGTGTACGTTCGCAGGTAAAGGTGCTGAACCTTATCCCCTGATGACGTTCTGCATTAGCAAGTGGAGTAACCAGACGTTCCTTGAGGGGTAAAGGGTGCGGGTTCACACTGCCTTAAGGGAATGGAGGGAGGTTACACGAGCACTAGGGTACTGACTACACGTGTTAATTAGGATAAATACTAAGAGGAAAATAGTTTTCAGCAATTATATATTCTCATCACAATTAAAGTCTTATTAATAATTTCAATACAAAATTTTGACAACCTTTTTGGCATGGGCGTGTTACAACCTCCCCCCTCCCCCACCTCCTGTCATCACTGCTGACACTAGCCAGTGCACGCTTTCTGCAGTCCGACGGTTCCCTTTGAAAAGCATCCTTAATAGATTTAGGCTACAAATGATTGGCCTCCACACATATACGTCTTATGCGCGGCGTCTATCGTAGACCGAAAAATAAACACGTACTGTAGCCGGCAGGTTTCTGGTCATGTGTCAGGAGGAGTAAGCGCCTTAGGAGGGGGGAGGGGAGGGTAAAGATGTGTAGATGGTCTGCTATCAGCTGTTTCACAAACATCAGCTAAGGCAGGCTATGATTTGAGATAGAGCAGAATAATGGACAATCTCAAAGATATGAAAATGTTATTTACTGCACTGAACGTGAAATTATAAAATATGCTTTTCAATGTCATGATGAGGAAACTTTAAAACCGTTCTCTCGTTAAGCCATATAGAAAGAAACTGAAAGAACACGCGAATACGTATAAAACATGCATCACTATCCCTTCGATACAAATAATTGTCCGTAAACTAACGTACATACCGGGTGAATAAATTCTAATTATTACTCCGCAAACTTGCAGAGATATTTTAATAATATTTTCAACTAGCTAAACCTATTAAGAGGATTTAAAGTTCACAGCTTAAATATAGAATTCAGTAAGTTTATGGTTCTTTTCAGGATGTATTGAGGCTGTTCCCGGTAAATACAGGTTGCTCGGAGATTCCTCTTACAATCTTCTTCTAGGACTTGTAGACGGGACTGAGTAGACGATCTTTTGAATAGGAACACATGTCCGGAAACGTACCGTTACCATGCTACAGCCATTTTAAAAAATCACGTGCAGAATTAAAGCAGGCGTACTGCATGTTTTGCGCTTTCAAGAAATGCGGTTTTTATTTTTCGTGTAATAATTCAAATTTTTATTAGTGAACAAATGGGGAAGACGTGCGAACAAAAGTAAAATCATTCTACCGCATATTTTATTAAATTAATTTCAAATTTTCACATATAAGTGGCTGGTATTCAAAGTCATGCCACTGAAATATCAGAACACAAATGGGATATTGCACTGTCAAGCAGATAGGAAACTATTTAACTGGCTATACTGAAGATTTTTTTGCAATGTTTTTTCGTCTACAAGGACCTGTACTTTAGAATAGTTAAATATTTTAACATTTTAAATGTATACAAGTTCTTTGTGTTCTTATTGCTTTTATGAAATATCGATGACGAGATGTTTTTGGTTTCTGTGCGTATACTGTCGGGCTGGTCTGTTGTCACTCAGCTACATAACAGTTCATGACGGGCTACACATCAGCGAGCATGAGTTGAGAGTTGAGTTGAGAGATTTGGGTGGCTCTTAACAACAAGGTCTTGTGAGCCGATGATTGTTGAAGTGTGGTGAGTATAGAGCAGCGCTGGAATGCAAGGGCGGGGGAAACGGGAGATCCCCGAGAAAACCCACCGACCAGCGGCATCATCCGGCACGATCCCCACTTACGGAGATCCGGGAGTGAACCAGCCGGGGTTGAACCCGGCTCGCATTGGTGGGAGGCGAGCAGTCTAACCACTTAGCCACCGCGGTATCAGCGAGCATGAGGAAACTCGCGTGAAGGGTTGCCAGGTGAGGTGACTTAAGGTCATTGGGACTACTTCAGCACTCGCTATGGCGACGTCAAAATGAACCAAGTCGCCTAATAGAGCTACTTGTAGAAATAGGCTCTAAAGACCTTACGAGACGCCAAAATCTCTTCACTCACTCACTTGTAGAATATTTGGACTGTTTACGATGTGCTGTGAGTATCCCCCCCCCCGGGCCCTATGTGAGTTTTGATTCCAATACGCGAGGCAGTATGGATACATTCGTTACTATATCTGTACATCAGTGGTAATGTCACTTAATGCAATCACATCCAGTGAAAAATCGCCATTTCGTCTCGCCATTTCCAAAGTGTCTTGTAAACCCAATTTCCACGACGCGTAGTGGATCATTTTGTTAGCTAAATGCAAATTTGATATTTTTAAAAACTTCACGATATAAATACTACACAATATTAATAAATGTATAGTTTTCATATAATGAGAACTGTTCTTTGTGATTGCATAAAACATTGTTTCCCGATATGGCTTCTCGTTTTAAGGGGAATTAATTTTATTTTGGGCAATTTTGGGCTACTCGAGATGGTAAATTAGTAGACTTGCTTACACAGTCATCAGGCAGCGCTGCTCGCTTCCTCAGACACAGACGTCTGCCTGCCGCTGTACTCGCCGGATTACCTTCACTAGTAGCACTGACAACTTTTTTGATAGCGAGCTTTCTTGGTAAGGTGTGGCTCCTGCGGAGGAGAGTGGAAATTATCTCCAAGTGTATCGGCTTCTGCCTCAAAACAATCCCCTTGACGCTAGCTGAGATTGACGAGGGAGAGGAAGGGTGGTCTAGAGGGTGCTTTTCTGTCGCTGTAAGGGTGGGAAGCACCGTCTGCCAAGCATCCCCCATTGTGAGCGACGCTGGGGCAGCCCAGGTGGAATGAAAACCAGCCGAGTGAACTCTTCAAGATTAGCTGAAAACCCCCCTCGAGTACTGCATTTGCCTAATGAAAGTTTTGCACCACTTCCTGGACCCCCTCCCCACACCCCGACGCACCACGTCCTCCGGGACCGTAAGAATGGATGATGAGCTTAATGTACCGTGGATGATGACGCGGCGAGCTAGCGCGGGCTGCGAACGAACCTTCAATGTCACGGCGAGTAATTCTCGCTCGCGCTTGGAGAGGGGAGGCTGTGATGAACCGAGGAGGGAGTTGAGGGACTCGTAGCCTTGGGATTGGAAGTGAGCTGTTTTCAATTAAACGGATTACTTAATATAGAATCGCGTCTCGCGGAGCCGTGACATTTGGCGGGTGTCCTGGGGAAGTTGCAATGAAACATTCTGTTTACTTGTGTCCTCGCAAAACTTCCTTTGTTTTTGGGACCTTCGTGAACAAGTCGGATTGTAGGCCTACTTACTACCGTAGGCAAACATTTTACATGTGTGTTTTATTTATAAACTGGAAGGTAACACTACAATTTTGTCTCAAGAACGCATGTTTTCTGTTTTAAATATCACTGTAAGAAATTGTTCGGAAATATACCACACCAGTGTACACATATGGCGAGAAATAGTGGTTGGTAAGGTTTTTTTGTGTACTTCCATTGTAGCATTCCTACATTTGCTCAGTACTCACATGCATAGGGAAGTTACCAATTATGTTTTGTAACAGTACTAAACATTCCTACATTTGCAGCCTGATATATGATAGTATTTCTATACAGTGTATAGGTTAATAACTTCCATTACAGTTTCGGAAGTTAACTAGAAAGTTTTTTACAGTTTATCACATGACAGTATTAACACGGTAGCATTCCTCATTCACAAAATATCTTGCTTGGCATAATCAGATAATATAGTAGTGTAAACTTATACGAAACGTTATCCTATGTGGCATTATCCTCAGTGGATTAAACAAACGAGCTAACTCCTAAAAGTCAAAAATATCCTAATATAATTCACGAAACTAAAATTTATAACAATTAAAAACAGAAAAGAATTCCAACAGAGGCATCAATCGCATTTATCATACTTATACGCTCATTCATTTTAAAATAAATCATATATATATATATGATTTATATATACACACATACATATAGCAGTGGCGGCTGGTGACTTTTGAAACTGGGAGGGCTGTAGCGATCCTAATTCATATGATTACAAATTTTTTTTAAACATGCACAGTGATAAATATATTGCGTACGACAGGCTTAAGTAAGTGTAGCTTATGTATCTAAATACAAAAAATAAGTGTGGTTGTTTGAAGACAAATATATCATCGCCCGATTTGTAATGGTCAGCACACTGTGGCCGCTGGTTTAGTTCTAATCACTACCACAGGTGTGTATTTGTTTTAAGTTTGTTTAGGTAATATGCCTTCCAACCAGTACCTATGATGTGGTACATTACACGAGACGACGAGAGATAACATAATAATACCACTTTTACCACACTAATATTGATAATAACTTAAATATACTAAAACAAATATTTGTAAAACCAAATACTAATTTACATGGCTTACAGTACAAACAAAATGCATGTCAAATTTAAATTAGAGGATGAAAGTGGCATATCTTAATTAATATATTTGTAAAAAAAATCCATTCGTTAACCTGTACGCGCTAACTGGCAATGTATATTCATTCACCTTACCAAGCAATGGAAAATTTATGGCATTTTTATACGTTGCGAACATGATTTATGTCTTTTAACTCTGACTCCCAAATGTTTTAAACCTTTTACCCAATTGACATTCCACGCAAGATCATTAGGTTTCGTTAGCAATTAAACAAAACAACACAATTCGAACTTCACACCCGCATAGCCAGTCCGCGAAATTGTGTGTACTTACGCCGAAACCCCTAGTCAAATTTTACGGCTTCGCCCCGCAGTCCTCCCTCAGCAGTCGGCGCTGATACATAGTATAAAACAATGTCGCCCGGCCGTGTGTCTGTGTATTTGGCTAAGGCTTCTAAACTACTTGATGGATTTTGATACAGGTTTCTTCATCATTTAGAGAATTTATTGAGTAAGGTTTAGGTGTCTAATACATTAATATTTAATGTAAGGATAGTAGAAAAATGTCGACGTTTTGTAATAAAGTCAGAATAAGCCGCTTTTCGGGAGCTTACAGGGCTTACGCTGACTAAACCAGAAGAGATACGCCAAATTAATGTTCTACCGATTTATAGATCTCAAAAAGGTCAACAAAAATGTCCGCAGTAGCATATGTTTATCTTTTAAGGATGATCCACATTAACCATTTGTGTATTTTAGGGTTTCACTTACGAATACTTTGTGAATAACACAGTATTAATCCTATGTTAGTTACCTTAAGTATTTAGTTTAGATACTTGCTGTGAACCTAAACAATGCCATATTTGTAAATCCCACCCTAACGAGGCAGGGGCGAGTCGGTAGTTAATTAATAAAACGATACTATAAAGTCCTGGTCACATAAACAATAAACAAGATTTACGTTATATTACATAATTTATTTCTTGTGGAGAAAATGCTGAGACTTCTGTTAGTAATTTCTATCGTGCTATAATGCTTAAAAGTAATTGGGGTCATAAGCAAAGTGAATTGTATTTTTGTCAAAAATATATGGTAAGCTGTTTATATGCATTTTAATTGTCGAAGTATTATTATTAGCTATTCATATACGTTATACAAAATCTTCGGAGTTGTCGAGTGTTCGTTTACTTTATTGGAAACTTTATCACTAGAAAATATTCCATAATTCATATTGAGAGAATAAATTACCGTAAAATGGTATTTGTAAGTCGTGAATGCCGAATAGTAAGTTTCATGCCCATGAAATTTATACTGGATGAGTTACTAAAATTTATTATATAGTATTGTATCAAAATTAATTATTGTATTATAGCAATAACTCGCATTGCAATTCAATGTAAATATAGTTCTCATAGTTTGACTAAAATAAAAAAAAAATAGCATTTGAAATTACCAAGGCAGTTGTGAATAACATCAATTAAACCAATTCTACATATCTTTCAACATTTCATACTTTTTGTTAACATAGAGGACCAGGACGGTTTTGTACGAAAGAGAGAGAAGAAAGTAAGACTCTAAAATTAAAACCCCCTTTTTAGTTCGTTGCCTACTGTGAGTACTTACAGAAGTTACTTTAAAGTAGTTACATTTACGTGCAAGATTGTTTTTCAGAGATTGCAGTTATCTATAAACCAGCGTATTAAAAAAAAAAAAAAACTGAAAGTGGAAAGTGTTGCACAGCAAATAAAACAAATGAATACAAACATAATCTTGGAAAATTTAATTAATGCCGTAGACATTTCCAGTGACCTCTTATTATTAATGCTTGTAAGGGGGTGTTGGGAGTACAGCTTGTAAATTAGGGTTAACTAACTTAAACCATTTCCACCCCTTTAGGTACAGGAAATACTATCCCACAGCAGCCAATCCATAATCCAGGCGTTATCTTTCTTCTTCGTATGCCGGCTGTAAATGATTGGTTACAAATTATTGCCATGTAGTCTACAGTTATTGAGGTTCCCATGTTCTGTGAGCTTGTAGCCGACTAGTGTTCTATTTCACAGGTCAGAATTTTTGTTGATTATTTTAACTTTGACTTTCTTCTTTATAAACGCTTTTGGTGTGGTTTCTTTTTATAATGATAGCAAATTGTAAGCTTCATTCATGCTCATTGCTGGAGTGGTTTTCCCCTCCCCCCACCTCCGGTCTTTTCTCTTACTCTTGCCGTTTGTTGCACATGGGCGTGTGCGAACGACTAGGAATCGGTTCATTTATATTTATTATTTTCACTGCTGGGCTAAAGTAAAATTCATCCTGCCTTGTAATAAATAGATTTTCCTTCTAATTGTATTTCTCCAATTTGTTAGATGTCCTTCTGTGAACGAAAGGAAAGTGGTGAAACGAAATTTTATTTATTTGGGAAATATTTCAAAGCACATATCTTACGAGGCATAATGCATCGTTCTTTTCATAAACATTCAAACTGTATGTACGAGATTTTTTTAAAAATGAAATAGAGCCAAGCGATCTCTTGTTTAATATAAGTTTGTTATTTCGAAAGGTGCCATTCTTTACTGCGCATTGACTTTTTGTTCATATTATTCAACTTTGACGTTTATGATCACCGGAGTTGTAAAAATAAACGGAATCCCCATCCCTCAAGAATAAAAGAAGGACCGCAGAATGGACTAACATTGGAACTGCAATGCCACGAAAGATGCACCAGAAGGACGTTGCATTATACAGGAATGCCTACGTCAGGGTAAGACAATGACATGGTTGGTTGTTCACTCAAGTGGCGCTACAAGTGTGACGATGGCGACCGTAAGAAGGAGGTATATTAGATTTGGAAAGGACTCATTAACGTCTCCCGGTGTTACAAACTAACTTATGACTTATCTTAAACTAACACCCATGCCGTGCCTTGGATTCGAGCCCAGGGCCTCCGGCATCGCAGACCGGCGGCGCCCCAACCGACTGCGCCAAGGGAGGTCGGCGAGAGACGGTATACAAGTGGAGATCAGATAGTCGCTGGGACGTAGTGGCGTTGTGTTTCCCCGCCGTTCGTATTGTTATGAAAGCCCCGTCGTGCACCTGTTCCGCAAGGTTTCGCCTAATGCCGATATTACATGATACTTGCAGACACACTTGGTCTTGTGCAAGCCTCGACAAGCCCTGGTGCACGATCCGGTATACCAGCCACTATATGAGCCGCCATGGGAGATTCCTATTACACGACAGCAGTTCGCGTACCAGTATTTTACACCCTCGGTGGATGCGCAGTGTGAGGTTTGTAGTAAATATGAACCCCATTCGTAGAGCTGCTACCAGTTAGTAACTTGCGTAAGCCCATGAAAAAAAAATTAGCTAGCACATCTTAATATTGCTATATTACTGTTCGCCTTTTACATTAATTGATGGATTACTAGTATAGTTTTATTAATTTCCTTGAAAATGACGTGAAGTCGTTAGAGTACAAGTGCGTCATTTTTTTATTTTGACAAAAATTACTTACCGATTGCAAAAATTGACATGTAAAGTAATTATGGTTTGGGGGAGTTTCGAACACACGCCCTAAGGACTCACATTGCTGGCGGGTGCCACGACTTTGCCACTGTGCTATTTGTTAGGTTAGTGATTTATATTGTGTAGATATATTTAATCATAGAATTAATTTTTTTATGCAGTAGGTAATGTTTTAAGTATTCAGAATTATTTATACAATTAAAAAATGGCCATCGCCATATTATTCGTCGTTGTTGTATTTTAAATATATTTGAAAGTGTTTCAACCTCACGGATATATAATCAAGATGGAGGCGTCGTTTTCGGTTTCTTCATCAACTCGTTTCATGTAGTAGCCACGGGGAGCGCCCTACGCTCTGAAACTGCGATGTGATTGGCCAGGTACGAAATCTAGTATGGGACATACCACGAAAAATAGGACGTGTCCAATTACCAAACCTGGTACGAAATCTGGCCGTACAAGGCGGGAAATGCCATGACGGGTGCCACACTAACCCGTACAACGGCCACTATGGCGGACTTTGCACAAGCTTTTACAGAATCTGGTATAGTGTAATATCGCCTAAGCGAAGCGGCAGTATTGAGGCCACAGGCAGTTTGTAAAACATGAAACCCAAAGATAAAACTAAAACTGCAACCTGTAAACAGTCAAATAAATGCGCCGAAGATAACACAATATTTGGGTTCAGCTAACTCAGTGATTTCACCGATAAGCATAACAATCCCTCGTCAAGACTCCTCCCACAGGGAATGGCGGGGACAAATCAAAGTCTATTGGGACAACAAACACACGAGGTGGGGTGAGAAGTGTTGACGGAGCTGCGGGGTCAGTCTGCGACTTGATGGCAGACGGCGTCACCACGAGTCCAGGTGCGAGACCTGACGAATGCCATGTAACTTAC
The DNA here is from genome assembly GCA_029891345.1 of Dryococelus australis. Lineage (NCBI taxonomy): Eukaryota > Metazoa > Arthropoda > Insecta > Phasmatodea > Phasmatidae > Dryococelus > Dryococelus australis. Next base: position 215,905,080 of record CM056996.1, on the reverse strand, counting down.
TTCAGCATATCTATCTCTGAATCACCTTTTCTTACCTTTATCCCTTCTCTCCAATTGGCCATTTTCCCTGTAATATCAGTTATCAGCACTGGTAATTAATATTAAGTAAACTGCTCTGGCCAACACTAATTGATTACTCTACTCTTTATTTTAACTTACTTCCAATTTCGTTTTCTTTTAACATTCCCAATTTCTTATTAAATTTGGGATCATAACATCTGGTGTAGGGGGTTTTTGCAAGCTTCCTCGCCCGGTGATTGCTCTAATAAGTTGTCGCAATTCCTGGCGTCCTGATTTACTGAAGGCATGAGGCCGGGTTCTATACAACCACAACATCATACACAAAGTGAGCATGCCACGTCGTAGAACATGACCACCACAAGGGCAGGATTGTGGATTATACTTACGCGAGATTGATTCTAGCGTTGGAAGAGCTGAAACCGCAGGGAAGTAAATATTGGATCAGTGGGTCGAGGAGGGATTGGTTGAGCGACGTTCAGATAGAAAACTGCATCTTTGCACCAACGAGAGCCAGAAAGACATCTGGTCCGCATGGCGCTTATGGACCATACAGCCATATCAAGGGTCAGGCATATGGCACAATAGTATTTGTCCGCACGCATGGTTCTATGCTGTCTGCAGCATCAGGACATCTTGTCAGGAGCCCACTAGCTTCTCAGCACAGGGGCCTGTGGCTGCAATGGTGGGTGAAATGTCGAGCTTGGAGGGACGACTGTAATGTATACGTCTACTCCAACGAATCTCGCTTCTGCTTACAGCCCCGCAATGGTCGCCTCGTGTCTGGCAGCACCATTGTGCACGCCTGGCCAAGTTCTGTATGACGCACCATCGCACTGCCCAGCGCTTGGAATTATTGTAGGGGTTACCAACGCATTCCAGTACTGCTCGCGCCTAGTCTACGTCGCTGGTACGCGGACCAGCAACCGTTACATCGCGGAGGTGTTGGAGACTGTTGTTTTTACCCCTATCTTCAGGACCAGCCTGGGACCCTGTACCAACAGGACAGTGCGCGACCGCACCACACACATCGTCCGATGGTTCCTAGATAACGACCATGTCACACTACTTCCTTGGCCTACACCTTCACCGGATATCTAACACAACGAAAACGTATGATCCATGGACCTACTACAATACACCCGCGGCCACAATGAATGAACTTTGAGCATGCATGGAAGTAGCATGGGTGGAGATACCTAAGAATGACATCCAGGATATCCTCTTCTCAATGCCACGTCGTATTGCAGCGGTAATTGATGCCTGTGATGGGGTATAACATTACTGATATCCCCGTATTTTGTACTTAATACAGAGCTGCAAGGGTAATAATGTCACCTATAAAATGGGTACGTGGGTATTCTGTCCAATAAATTTGGTTGTGATAGCTCAAGTCGTTCTTGGTGTTGCAATTTTAATGTCCAGCAGTGTAATTCTGTTATATGACTTGTCACCCATACATAACCAGTAAAAACGCAAAATAATCCAATACATCATAAGGTATTCCAATAATCAGACACTGTTGGAGTTTCGAAAACACCTCCAGCAATCTTGTGTATGCTGAATGTCGTTTGCTCATGTCAGTATCGCTTAGCTCATCGACAGCTGTTGGCCTAAAGGATTTCTATCCAAGATCTTCTTCCATGTGTCTTAACATTGTGGTCGTTGGGGTTACGAGCTCGGATGCTCGTCTCTTCAGTGGCTTCTTGGGTGGTCGGAGCACAGATGCCGCCACCGTCGCGCATGTATACTGTCGTGAGGTTGGTAGTCCTGACTTTTGTTTGTCTTTAATTGATCTCGTTAGAAACCGCTTATGTTCCCAACGCAGTATTGTCCTTTTAGGAGGGTCTTCTTTGTGCAATCGTCAAGAATCTTCGGGTATCCCCTATGCTCTTTCCAGCGTGTGGACTTTCATATTCCCAAACACTACCAACAAGCAGTTCTTCAAAACTGTAGGAGCTCGTGTCGACCTTCTGACATAGAGAATGAAATGTCATACACAACCTCAAGGAAAATTAAGGGGGTGACAAGATATTTGGACCATCCTGTACATGGTTGTAGTTTTTATTAGTTAAATAAGTATTGTCATAACCTTTGGCAAGGATAATCTCATATCCTATATAGGATCTTTCCACCTTGCTACATGCATACCGCATAACCACTTATCAACTTTCACTTTTCCGCTACATCCATATTTTATATTGCCTATTTTGTTTTTCTTACCTTTGAGAAAAGTTTAAGTTTTAACTTTATCGTCAAATAGTCATGCATAGAATATTGAAGACAATAAACGTTCATGAATTTGATGGTTTGGAAGCACCGAGACACTGACTCATTTCTTATTGTATTTACACTGCAAATTTGATGTACTTTTACAAAAAAAATCCTTGCAAACCCTGTTACCAAAAAAATTGGCTTTAGAAGTGCAAACAATTTTCTTGTAAAAATGAACTATACAGGCAATATTAAAAATGTTATACCTATATTTAAACTTTTATTACAAAGAAGTGTAAATTAAGTAATAGTTGTTCCCTCGAAAACAACCGTAATAGCAAATAAGAGAGGCGAAGAAACTTTTGACTTGTACATCCAAAAATAAATTAATTAATTAAATTGCCTACACTATGTGTTTTAACCCCAACACTCTAACCACATTACCAACTTGTCTGATAGTGTGCATGTTTCTTTGGATTGTAATACAAATAGTACATTAACTTAGTCGGGAAGAAGAAAATGTTACGTCTTGGTAAGGAGGTTGTTAGTAAGGGTTTATAGAGTATTATTACACTTCGAAATTACATTGAAAGCCTGCAGGTGGATTGCACATTTAAATAGTTGCAGCTTTATGATTGCGTAGTAGGATATTGTTTTATAAATGTTTGCGTCGAGACTACACTAGACATTGCATACCTTCGAAATATTATTTCCGTCTGTTCGATCGGGTATAACATTTATTGAGCAGGGCAAATACACATAGTCGCATGATCGCGTAAGCCTGTCTTTCCTAGGAAAGTAAAGCAACACGCAGTTAATTTCCCTACACTCGGAAAGAACGCCATAAGAAAACATCCCTTCCGCCAATACACAAACTCAGTGGTATTGTTATTATTTAATAGCATGTCATTCGTAGTCTCATTCAGTTGTTTTAATTTTAATGCTAGTTACGGGATGTATACATTTGAAACTTCGTCGTCACCATTTAAAGTGATTCCTGGTTAGCACTTAGCAAGAAGGTTTTACTAGATTTATTACAAATACGGCTCTTTTAAAGTTAAAAAGAATACATTTTACAAGGGAAATTATTGTATTTTTATAAATATTTGTTAGTGGACAAATAAATTCACAGTGGAATTTACAAATAAATTTACATTGTAGTTATCTCTGTGGCTAGGCCTGCTAGCTGCCCGCTTCTGCATTCTAAAAAATTTATTCTGTCCAATTATATTGCCTCAAGCGGACGAGCAATGGTTTTCTTATACGGATGATTATTAATACCCTCCAACCCCCCCCCCCCCCCTTCCCAAATCCTTTTCATAATAACTACCCTATGTTGGCAGGAAGACTGGCAAAGAGGGGTTACTCAGACACTAAAATAAATCGTAACTAACTTGCGAAAACAACACATTTGCATTTGCGTTATTGATGATGCCAGGCCCACATACACTATAGAATGAATCGCAATAGCTCCGCTCAGAAAAAAAAGTCACTTATTACATTATGTAAAAATGTAGTGCGTTCTACAATAACGTGCTTTCTTAAAAGACTAAAATGAGCGCAATTACTCGGCACGTCATTTCATTAAAACAGTTTGTGATGACGAAGCTATTGTGAGGGATTGCGTCTTTTAAATGTCATTAGTTAAACAAAAAGTGCAGTCACTCTGTTTCCAAGAACATTTATTATGCAGATGTGTAATAAAAATAAAGAAAATGGAGACTAAAGAGGAGCTTTGTTCAGATAATGAATCGTAATCTAAATTAGGCTCGTCCAGCTTCGCCGGGAATGTGGAAGGACTGAGATGTTATATCCATGCAGCTGAGAATAAACGGCGCCATTCTTTCACACTGATTCATTTTTTATTGTCTCATAAGCAAGAGCGGCGAAGTGGCGAACAATGCGAGCTGACTGTGTGCTGGATGCCTTTTAGTAAAATAGCTCGAGAATGCGGGTAGAAGTAGCGATACACTCCAAATTCGAATCATTGGGAAATCACTGATTCGCAGTGAAATCCTTCAACTACTCGAATCAATGAAAATGGCTCTACTTAGAATCAGTCTAAAACCACGGATAGTTACAATGAAAAAATTTCACTGATTGAATTAGTGACGTGAAACAATTTCATTGATTGAATATGTGACGGCCGACTGCAGTGGCGAATTAAATATTGCTTGTATTGAATGTAGTCAAATAATTATGTAGAATAAACATAGGCCCATTTACGATAGTGTACTATTTATATTGTGCAGTTTACCGTAATTAAAAATAGTAAAACGAGTTTCGCAGGTGGCCGGGATTGTACTCGCGTACCCTTCGACTCTAAGCCGTTGCCATGTAATCTGAGCAACCACGCCAAGTTGAGATTACGAAAGGAAAATATACGTTTTACAGTTCCGCTGCAAAAGCATGTAGTTTGAAGTTGTATGCTCATACTTTTCGTGTTTGATATGATTGGAACCGTTAGGATTGTTAAAACTAATAGTGTGTATGAGTGCACTCTCTTCGTGTGTTTATATCACCTCGTAAAATGGCGTTTTGAAAGGCGAAACATATTTTCTAAAGTATTTTGTATTAGTTTTATTCGTTTGTTCGTCGTTACTTCACTTGATACACATTGTTTGACAGCCATTTTTACACGCAGTTGCACTGATACATCAGTCAAGAAACAAACCACTGAGAAGTAGTGGAAAAAATAACTGATCAATCAGTGGATGTCACTGAATCAATCAGTGAAGTAAATATTGAATTTTTTTTGACTGGTTCACCAATTAAATTCACTGATGTGACTGTTGTATCAGTCAGATACGTTTGACTGATTGAAACAGTGAAATTCTCACTGATTCCGATTTAGAGTGTAAGGTATTTGGCAGGCAAGGACATTTCTATTGTGCATGAAACACTCGCAATGCTGCCGACGAGAAATCTGGAATGCACAATACCTTCGGAGCAGTGGTTTTTCAAGTGTTTATGCCTTCATTTTGAACATTATAAACGGATAGCATTACCTCAGTGATACCAAATAATATGAGATATGTTGATGAGTGCCACAAAATACCGCATTGGAGTAGAAGATTGCACCTGTAGGAAATTCACTTTAATAAAGAGTTTTGTACTGGATTTCTACAAATGAGTATACATCATACAACTCTGAAGGCGTTCAGAACTTTAGGAGTCACGAGTAAGAATTGTTTTCAAAATGACTTTACTACCGTTATTAAGAGATCTAATCGTAAATAAAATTCGTATTAATGTAGATTGCATATTAGAGGTTTCTCTTGCTGTTTCTATCTTATGGAACATACATCACAGCGTTCTGCTGCTAACGTCACGAAAAAAGTGATAGTCTACGAAAATATTTGTGGATAGTTCAGTATTGATCGTGATACTCCCAGTTTTATCTCGGTTTTTGCTGTCTTGATCGGTTTTGAAATTTATATATTTCTGTAGGCGAAGTTATAATGGGGTGAAAAGATTAGGGCCTATTTGAAATCATTTGACCTGTGTGGCTACTGTTTTGTCTTAGCATGTTCTTTATTCTACACCACTCGCGGCCCTTAAACCATTTATTTCGGTTACCTTGAACAAAACAAACAGTGGCTGTCATTTTCCTCATAACCCGGCGGCGTCTCTTACAACTTTTAGTTTTAACTAAAATTATTCAGTTTGTGTCATTCGATTTTTTAAGGCTGTTTTTTTTATTTATTTGGCCGCTGCACTTGTGGCCTACATGTAGAAGTTTGTTTCTATGTCATTCGGAATTGTGTAAATAGGTGATGTGGCATACGATAGTTTGGCAGCCAGTTCTATTATAATCTTGATAATGGCGAGGTGTGCTTCCTGCTTCTCTCAACGTTCGCCGCGGTAGTCATACGGAAATGTTGGAAGATAGTATAATATTTGTTTTTCGCGTTTCTTATTTCACTTCTCTCCCTCACTTCTTTCTCCTCGGAACATACCTTAATGTCTTTCGATATATTCTCCCAAGCTGCATCCCTCTTTCCCTTTCAACTTTTAATTCCTCGCAGCCTGTATTCCATATTTCAGAATTGGCTTCAACTAATGTTATTAATATTTGTCTCTATATTATCTACAAAGGTAATGCTGGCAAACAAAACGGGACAAGAACTTACTGCATGTGTTATACTCGACAACCAGTAGTGCACTGTCTTGCCGGTGCGACTGGCAGGTAGGTACCAACGTCAAATCCCGTTCCCCGTTGCAGGGGGTCGTTACTGAGCGAAAGTGTGTCAGGAACGATATCTCGCTGTGTGCCCCTGAACCGTAACGTCGATATATCGTTGCGGTCAACGCTAGTGTGTTACGGCCCTAAAAAGGCCACAGCGGGCTCGGCTGGGTTCTGCTCGCAGCAGTGAGAGCACGCTCCAGGCAATCGCTTTGAGCGCGGCGGCAAATCTTCCTGTCGCGGAAGAGGACGCGCAGAAGAAACTAATCAAGGCGGGGGTGTAACCCGGTGCGTGAGGCTGTGCATGTGCGTGTGCGTGTACGTGTGGGTGGTTGACGAGGGACCGCCGGCTGGGGGAGATTACTCCAAGCAAGGGCTGCGTGACAGAGAGCGAGCATGTGATGTGTGTTCTACCGTGGCTCTCTCCAACCCTCCTCCAACCCCTTGCGCAATCTTAGTAGACCTATCTCGCTCCGATGAACACGGCAGTCTGGGCGTAGGAGATTTGTGCGCGCGCTCGTCCTTCATACACCTCCCGAGTCGTGCGGAAGCTCCCTCCTCTAACGGAACTGCCGACGAGATTTCAGTATGCAGTCTTCTTACGAATCACTCCGCTGTAATTGGTTGATTGGTCCCGTGAATTTGGCAGAGCCTCACAAGCGCGTAGGACTGTCAAAATACGCTGAGCCCTTCTGATTAAACCGATAACTCATTGACCCGAAATTCCAAGCTAGGATCTAAGAAGTTCGCCGATTTACCCCTTCATGGTAGCGTATATACATACTGAAAAAGCACTAATGGTAAAGATATTTTTTTTTCAATAAATTCATGGTAGTTTTCCTACATTTTTTAAGGAAGGGGCTAATACATAGTGAAGTTCCCTACTTTGTGCAGTTACAGTCCTTACTTCACAATTCTTAGTGTATTCGAGCTTCAGTTATGTTGTTCATTGTCTGAGCTCCAGTTTCGCTCAGAACAGGTACCACGAGATTCGAGCCTCTTTATCAGATAAGCTACTTATAGGCTCAAATCCATGCAGGTTGTGGTTCAAAAACTGCGACTCAATTGAAAAAAGTCAATTGTACATGTGTCCGATGTCTAGCTAGATTCGTGAATTTTCTGAGTCTCTAGCAATAATTGCTATCTACAATGATATTCAAAATTAAAGCAACCAAAAGACGTCCGTCCTTGTGTCATATTTTGCCGCATGATGGTATTAGGTAATAGTATATTATAAAGCATGAACAAAGTAAATAGTTTAACATAATTTATTTATAAACGAACAGGAAAAATCAAGACGTATACTGATGTTCAAAACAGAGCCACTTTCGCACACGTCCAGAAAACCGGTTAAATCTGCTCGATGTGGCGTGTTATCACCTCTGGTAGCAACACAGGCCTGGCAATGACGTGGCATGCTCCAAATGTCACCAATCGCAGCTTGCGGTATTAAAGTCCTTCTTCATGTAGAGCAGATCGTAATCCTTGGAGAGTGATTGGTGGGTTCGAACGTGAAGCAACTTGTCTCCCTAGAGTATCCTGCACATGTTCCGTCTGGTTTAAGTTGGGAAAGCGAGTAAACCATTCCATGCGCATAATATCTTCAGTTTTCAGCTGTGCTCTGTGAGGGCGCGTATTGCCATCCATCAGTAAAATGTCTGGATCCACAGCACCTCGAAACAACCGAATATGAAGTGCCAAGATCTCGTCACGATAGCTGACAGCTGTGAAAAATTTATAGTTTTACTGTACAGCGTCATGGAGAGGTGTTCCGAATGGTTAGCATAATGCTTTCCCACGACACCATTAATTCATCTCCATCTTGGTCCCTTTCCACAATGTTTGAGGGCTGAAATCGTGTTCCAGGTTCTCTCCAGATACGAATCCATCGAGAATCACTCTGAAGACCGAATAAAAGAATGTTATCCCACTGTTCGACTGTCCAGTGGACGTGTTGATGGCGCTAATCTAGACGTCATCGTCTGTAAACACGCGTCAAGGGTACACACACAGTAGGTCTCCGACAAGAAAATATTTTCTCCCTAAAAAGGCTGTACATTGTTTGCTTCGATACAGTGTTCCCAATTGGTGCTGTGAGATCAGATGCCAGATGCTGTGCAATACTGCGACGACAACATCTTACACATATGGCCGAATAACGGTTTTCTCTTTCTGACGTCACTCTAGGTTGTACTGTCCTGCTCTTAGGGAAACAGTTCCGGACGCTAAAAACTGCTGGCACATCCGAGAAACAACAGTAAGATGTACATTAACACACATGGGGCCACATCAGCTTGAGACTCTCCTACTACCATTCTTATCGTCCTCCACCTCTGGGAGACTTCCAGGTGTCTCCTCTGTGCCATAGCTGAATGTACACACGATGAATGTTGTCAGTGAACACAACGCACACCGGTCGATAGGGGCCGTGACGTCATCACTTTCATGGCCGTAAGATAAAATGCCATCGCCTGCTTTCCAGAATATTAGTGTGTTTTCATTTGTTTCCATTTTACTGGGGCTGCGGTGGTGTAGTTGTTAGACTACTCGCCTCCCACCTAGGCGAACCGGATTCGATTCCCAGCGGGGTCGCTCCCGGATTTCAACATATGTGAATAGTGCCGGACGATGCCACTGGTCTGCAGATCTTCTCGGGGATCTCCCGTTTCGCCGCTCTTTCATTCCCGCGCTGCTCCATACATCGGCTCTCATCGGCTCTCAAGATCTCGATGCTAAGAGCCGCACAAACCTCTTTACTGCACTCCATTATACTATTACTCGATACTCTCTTGTGGCACAATGATCACAGAAGGGACGGATATATGTTTGTCGCTCTAATATTAGACACGCAACGTATTTGCAGCCCGATATACAGTACCGTAAATCTTCCACTGCTATGTGCGGGTTTAAAATCTCCCATTACAGATAAGGACAATCACTGCAAAAATTAAAAGTGTAGATTTCTGTAAGCTAATATATGTTTGCTACAAACGCTAAAATCCGGCCGTGGGCTGTAATATGGTTCAACAAACCTCCAGCTGCGAATTGGCCAAACATAACAGGCGTCTCCACAAGTGAACGCGAATTTTAAATCACGCAAGGAGTCATCTTTTTTCCCTACAGTTCGTCGGGTAGGCGACTGCTAGGTCGTTAGAACGGTGTGGCGATATTTGGAGAATTCACCCTAAGTGAATAGTTATTTTTCATGTAAGAATCAAGGTGAGAAAACCGGCGGCAGTGAGACAGAACAAAATACTGGTGACTTAGAGGGTTTATTTAGCAAGCCTTTGAACAGGCAAAACTACTACTCCCTCAGATTTGGTGGAGTGCGTTTTATTTTTTCAAGCTTCGCTAGGTATGAATCAATTACATAGCGATTTATTATCTTAATTGTGATTTACTGCGCAAACTGAGCCTAGATCCTTTAGGAACGTTGTTGTACGTATAAATGTAAATAACGTCATGCAGACACCTGTAATACACTGCAATAAGGCGAGATCCTCTTGTCCCGAATGATAACTTTGAATAAAAAGGAAAATAGTGTTTCATGTTGTGTTATCCATTATTATGAAGTTGACGTTATAAATAATTCGTGTAATTCACTAATTTGCATTATTTGGCGTACAGTAATCCAGCAGTCATAAGAACAAAACACTTAAATTAATTATAAAATTATTATATTATTTAAAATTCAAATAAATCCAACAGCACTTTTTCTTTACATACTGGGCAGTCAATAAAAGCATACGTTTTATTAAGTTTTCCGCGTAAATTAAAATGACGTTTTCAAATTAAAATAGTGAACGAATACAGATATTTGAAATAGTTAGAAACTAATTTGCTCATTTAGGAAAACTGTACCTTGAACAATGTTTTCCTTTTTTTAGACAACGTATAGGAACAGTGTTCGTGCCGTTTTGTTCGAACAATTTAGTTTGTAACCATCCAAAAGGTTGACTTTGCGCACGCTCTGTGCACGCGTTTGTCGTCCTTCGTTCAGCCATTGTGCTGCGTAATTTGTTGTGCAGCTAGTTTCACCCCCGATCTTCAACCCTTCATCTCACCCTACGTCCCGCTCGCGTATACATGGCGCTGGACAGATGTAACTGCTGGTTACATGGAAATTATTGACTCACTCTTTAACGTTTTCCCTTGCAATGAATACAATTAATTCGATTCATAGGTCCCCATTAGAGAAAAATAAACGACCTTTCTCAACGCCTTTGAAGTCTTAATAGTACATTCATAACCAAATGTTTCACCTATTAAAACATATATGTGATTGTATTACTTAATTTAGAAGAATAAATAACAGGATACAAATATTTACCTTAAGAAACGAATATATAATATTGACGTTTAGAATATCGGGAGAAAAAAATTATTTCATTATGATGATATGATATTATGCGACTCTTAGTCAGTTTTCAGAAGATACATCTACACATTTAAATTCAGGGACATGTATATAATCAAATGATCTAATAACTCGGATAATACTTGTATAAATAATCGGGAACAACACTGTTTTCTGTGTAGTGTGCAAATTATTGCAAGCATTCCCTAAAAACGTAAAAATTCCTTACTATAGAATTTAAAGGAGTTAAAGGATGTTCACGGTTAAGTGAGCACTTTTGGAAGCCCTGCTAAGTTTCTACTTTCAGCCCGTTTGTTGCGTATCGTTACACGTATCTATCAAATTAAACAATGCCATGTGACATTCAACTGATGTTTTCATTGGCTGGCTGATATATCCACTCCATATTCATTAAATATACAACGAACAGTAGTAAACGTTGTAATCAGCTTTACAAACATGTAAACGTTAATTTAATTAAATAGTATTGGTTTGTGAATATTGACTCATGTTCACGATTCCATTTCAGCTTTGATATAAAATGATGCCTTTAACTATGATGATGAGTCATTTCGAGGTCATAAAAGTATAGAATGTCAACAGAAAAACAGAAGAGTTAAACATTATTTTTTCCCCATCATAAAAATAACACCAAGACATCTGGGACGTTCATATTTAAAAAGTGTTGAAAGCTGAAACGCTTGCCCGTTATGCGTACGTGTCATAAGAAAGGCACGCTTTTAGATGATACGGTGTATTTATTCCTTCATACGGAAGGCAGCGTGCCTTAAACAATTGTTAAATGTCCTAATAACTATTTTGTTGTTTTTAAATGCAATCTCTTATGCTTTACGAACTTATCACTCTTTTCTATATTAATAGCATTTATACAATGCTTGCTACAGTGGCTCTGTTTATGTTTTTCGATAATTAGCCTGACGGGTTGAAGTGGTTTTGTACTTCGTCAAATGTAGGTATTCCCTGGTTGCAAACAAACGACAGCAATGTATCATCACTTCGTGGCATCGTTACGTATAACCTAATGATACGAGATGGTGCAACGATGTGGGACTTTCCGCCGTATCATATCTCCATCACAGCTGAAACATATTAAAGAAAAAAAGATAATGTGATCGTTCTGTGTGCCAGAAGTGGGCCATTCAATCAGAATCTATACAGGCAGTTTAGTTTGCAGCGGCCTCCTACATTTTTACCTACTTGACGATGGAAGTAAAGTTTATGAGTTCGCTTTTCGTACCAGCGTGTATATTTCTGTGTATGTATGTAACGTATAAGTGCAAAGGCAAGGGAAACGGGAGATCCCCCGAGAAATAATTTGAAGCGATAGCTTTGCACTCAGAATTCTGGAACAAGTGGCCTCAACAGTTCGCTACTTTAAAAGCTAGCACCATCTTAAAAAAAAAAAAAGAAAAGAAAAGATACACAATTTTGTTTAGTATTATCTCAAACAAACTTTGTATGCTCGCAGTACCTATACCTTCGTTGTCCCGTTTTAAATATATTCCCACTGCGAATATAAATCATTTAAATATCAAATTCCGGACACTGCCAAACGAATCCTTACAATTTAATGTAATAATAATACTATTACAGACTAATAAGATTTGTTTTACGCGTTATATGTAGGGCAGTTAAGGTCACGTGTACCCATCTATGCAGGCAACTCTTACTTTGAACTTAATAAGAAAATGTATAATATTTTCAACATGTCATGTTGAAAGAAGTTACCTTAAGTTTCAGCTTAAATGTCAGAGCTCAAAAACTCTCAACATGGAAGGCCATATAAAATTTATATTAAGTCTCTTATTTCTGAAGTAGCTGTGTTGTTCTTTTAACATTGCGTGCTACTTCTCTGGTACCGTTAAAGCGATTGGTACCATTAAAGCGATTTAACTCAAACTCGGTGTGCTGACGTGTCTACAGTTTGCTCTATATTCACCTTATAGTAGCTTCATTCGTCCGGTATATTCGAACGAAATGTGACCAGACAATTGCTATTTTTATCTCAAGAACTGCCTGAACGATTGTCATCAAATATGGTGGAAAATACTTTCTGATTTAATGTTTTGTATGTACATGATCTTAGTAAGTAATACTTTGAGGACCTCATGAAATTTATTTGAATGTAGGCTTCCAAGTTTTTAAACATTTTTTACTTATGCAAAATAAGAAGAAAATGTCACCGCGTAGGTGCATGTCAGGAGTTTACGAAAGGCGTGGGTGTCGTGAGTCCCAAACCACTCTGCATTTTTTCCCCGATAAACTTTTATGAAGGAAGCTGTATCCACTTTACTCCCCCGCTTTCAGGAAAAGAAAACAAAGCAGCGACGAGTACACGAACAGGAAGCAAACCCACTCGAGGGAACACGAGTAAGGTACGATGTCTCTTTTTTTTTTGGGGGGGGTTTCCTCTTGAAAACTGAGCATAGAATGGAGAATGGCACGCCACACGCCCACGACGACACATTTGCTCGAACCGCAACTTCCTTTGTTGTGATGTCAAGACACTGGGAAATGTCCGACCGAGTTCGTTGCCTTTTCTTCGTGCCAAATCCCGATACGCAGTTTCGCGACGCTTTCCTTCTACACGCGTGTCTTTTAGGTATGCCATAGTAAAAAAACAGGTTCCTTTACAAGTGTATACCCGCCTTAATGGCGCCGTCTACTTCTACGTGTTTGGTGCGTTTGAGGCAGGGAAGTGCGGGAGCGATAAAGATGACATTGACACGCGCGGTTGATGCCCCTTCGCTCCTTCGCTGAACTGGCGTGGAGTGTTTCCGCTGCGCTACGTGTACCTATGGATTTAAGCGGTGACCTTGTCATTTATCGGTATAAAGTCTATAGCAAGCTTCAATGCAGGTCCCTATAATAGTTTCGTATGTTTCCAACCAGTATATTATGAGCTACAGCAGATTGAAAAAAGCCATTTTTGCCTATGTTGGAGGGCTCGGGAATAGCATCTATAATGTACAGACGTATTGAGTGTAAGGTACCTCGTATGAAGTGTTTTTTTCTTTTCGTAGATTGGTATCATGAGGACACGTTTACGGGTTTGGTAAAAAAAAAAAAAAGTGGATTCCTAACACACTGAAACGCAATTCAAACGCCAGCAGGTGGCACCCTTAAAAGAAGTCATTATTGACTGCTCATGTACAGGTGGTCGTGTAAAACAAAACATAATTAAAGCCAGTTACATACGAGGGTCGCTTGCTACGTCATAGAAACCAGTTTCGGGAAAACACCTGGTTTATCAAAGAACGAGGTAATTTAGGCGACTGAGTGATGTTATTATACTGAGAAAAAATATGTTTGTAGGAACCATTCATACCACTTAAATAGAGGTATTCGTCTGATGGGTTGCAGGTAGGCCTACCATATAAATATTAACATGTATACTATATTAATACCATAACATAACTGTTTGCTTTATTCCTTTCTGTGATTGCATTTGCTACTCTGCATATGGTTATAGGCAGTTCACGGTAAAGTGAGCACTTTTTAAGGCCCTTTTAAAATGCACTAACCCTTATATGAATTTTTTTATTGCAGCATCAGACTTTAAGTTTTGAGAACGGTGAAATATATTCACTGCGTTTATTAGTCATATTGCAATGTTTATATCAAAAAGTGGCGGAGAGTTAGCAATTAGTTGAAAGGAAAATTTTAGCAGAGCCTTAAAAAGTGCTCGCTTTACCGTGAACAGCCTATGCGACATCAGATAACTGTGTTTCTACTACAAAACAGACACTGCCTCCAAAAGAAAAACTCCGACAATATTTATATTGTTCCCATAACAGTCATAAGTGTGATAATATAACAGTATGTTGCGTTGTTAGTAATAAAAAGTTTTGTTATCGGGTTTGAGGGTAGCTGCAACAGAACATTCTGTTAGGTTATTACAATTCTGATTGCTATGGCAACGATACGAATAGTGTTGAAGCTGTTCTGTTTTGCGGTAGGAACACAGTACTCTGCTGTAGCAACCATTTGTGTAGTGACAAATACAATCACAGACAGGAATACAACAAAAAGTTATGTTGGTATTGTTATCTATTTTAAATATACTACTATTCTACTAAAGAACGTTCACGATAAAGTGAGCACCTTGAAATAAACTTTAGAAGAAAGTCACTGCCCCTGCCTGCATATGCTTCAACGGATGCATTGAGCGACATGCCCCCGGTAAAGTTAGTAACGATGGATGGAAAGTAGTTCCATATCTAACGTCGAATAGAAAGTGTCAGGTAACAATTTGTGATAATTTAAATTATTTCTTACGCTTTCTGTGTGTTTTTTTTTTTAACGCCTCAGTGTGTAGAAATTAGCAGATTTATAAAATGTTTACTTTTGTAATAATTTCACACTTTCGCTTAGCCGACGCATGAATAAAGTGATGAAACCCATGACATTGTTAATTTTACTTAAGGCGGTATAATTTACTGTGTGCATACAAGCAGATCTTAAGCAGGGCTTTCAAAAGTGCTCATCTTTCGTCAACAACCTATATACCAGTTTAACCAATTATTTACTCTGCAGTGCAGACTATAAATCCGAAATAAACGGGAAAGTTTGTCACAAATACCATATTATAAACTTCTAAAATATCAGTGTGGTTCTGTTTTTTTTTTTGCAGCTACTGCATAACACATAATAAAAAAAGTACAAATATATATTAAAGGGCTCGTAAAATGCACATTTTCTATAGTCATAAATGTTTAATATTTATTCTAAAACTGAAATTGTCAAACCAAAACGTATAATGTCTGCATAAGAAATAAAGTGCGTAATCTTGCTAAGCGCACTTCATGCGAGTGAGCGAATTACCACAACGTTTCATACTTGTTTCGCTCTGCTGACGTTTACCTTGCGGTGCATCGTATCTCCGTTAATCCTACTGAAAATTATCACCTCGGTGTTGGCTAATCGCAGGAAATAGTCTTCTTTGCCTGCGAGGTACATTAGCGCCCGGAGCGGAGCGAGAAAGCAGTCCTTAAAACCGCAAGGTTCTTATATCATCCGGCAGGATATCGGGCCACCAGCTCCAGTGTTTACTCCGTAATGCTTCTGAGACGTTATCTCGTATTTCTTTTCCGTGAACTCCTTTTCTTTCCCCTATCTCCTTTTTTCCATCCGAAACAATAAAAGCGCGACAACAAATGATCTCTACCTTTACCACCTATTTTACGGCTTGCAGTAAAACCCATTTGATTTGTTAGAATCTAGCTAAAGAATTGCACGTCGGTCGTGCAGAAGTCTTTCAAGGCGCCGGAATACGTCGAGAAGGGCCACGAGTTTTTAGTTCCGCGTGAGTATACGTACGTCTCTTGTTTACTCGTATTCGGAATATGTATTTTTAAAGTCATTACGAACCTGTCAAAACGACATTGGTAAACCGTCAAAGTAACTATTTTACATTAATAAGCAGACTAAGTTAGTATACACTAAGTCTAAACGCGTTTCTGCCAATGTTGACGCGAGTTAGGGGTTACGTAAATCCGGTTCTCATTGTCTAACTGTCAGCACGAAAATATTTGTAAAATCCCTGAGTAGTTCCAATTGGGAGTTCGGCGGAAAGTGGAAAACAGAATCATTACAATGTTTTATTGTTAGTATATGTATTTATACTACGTAGAAAATGCCTACCTTTCCAAAAGAAAATATTTAAAAAATTAATTTAAAAACATGTGGTAAATTGTAGCGATTTCCGATTTTTCAAATGTTACCGTTACCATTATTTAAAGAGGAATTATTAGTGACTTGAAATTACGCAGCGCGCGGCTGTAAATAATGGTAATAATTTTCAGTAGTTTCGGAACTGGCAGACTCATTAACTATGGCGGCGTATAGCTGGGGCTTTATGATTCGCCAGTATACGTAGCAGGTAGGTAGGCGGGTGTATCAGTGTCAGGAGGGGTGGAGATGTGGTTTATGTGGAGTTAGAGACAGGCGATAGGCAGCAGCGAATCCCACCCGCTATCTATGGGCCAAGTGGATGTAACGACTGCCTGCTCCAGATCGACTATGTGCGCTAGCGATGCCTCCCCCCCCCCCCGTACTTAATACCTTCGAATCGCGCAATATCGCGCACAATATGAAGCGGAGATAAGCTCTCTGGCTGGCCGTGTGATCCTATCAGTCGCGCGGCCGAGGACGTTAATGTCTGTGCGGTGCATGCCCCCCTTTCTCCAATTCCTCCCACTTTCTCTTCCAACACACGGGGATGGTGGAAAGCTATAGTTAAGGCCCATTCATATTGCGGCTTACATGGAGCTCGTAGCGTTAACTTTACGGTAACTTTATGCCTTTTTTTTTTTTGTGAAATAGTTGTGCTCACGTTGGAGCTAAGACAAGCTCTTCTTTGAAAAGTTGTAATACAGTTCTATAAAATATGCTGTACCTAAGATCTGGAAAAGGGCTATGTATATAAAAACATTTTAACTGGAAGGAGAGATTACACATTTCTACTGTTAGAGAAACAACAAGAAAATCGGACACTGAATATTTATTCACCCAAATTGAAGTACATATAAACAAATGAGAGTAAACACTCTCGGATTTTATGTAGAAACATATAACTAAGTATATAGGCCCAACATGTGCATTTGAGTCTGGAGAAAAGTGATCATATAGTAAAAAGAGACAATATACACGCAGTTCGGAAACTCAGCCGAAATATTACCTCGGGTGAGATTCCTTGAGGAAAATGAGGTAGACATTTGGAATACAACTTATAGCCTAGCTCAATTCCTACGGGAGATATACGCCCTTGAGTATAGAGTTTAGAAATGAATTATTCGCGAGATATCAGAAACAGTTACCGAGATCTTCAGCGTATAAAATACCGGTGGTAAGACCTTCCACCTTCATAAAAATAATAGGGGTGGCCACCCTATAATTGCTTACAATTGGTTAACCTTCGTGTTTTATGGAACTCTTGTGCTCTCTTATTGAGCAGCGCGCCCTACTTAATAAAAACGGTCCTCTTGTTGCACATGCCTGGCACCCACCGTTTCCTTTGAAAAGACTCACAAAACGTTCAGCTGTGATGTTACAACGCCTGGCATGTAGGCAATACTTCTACACATAGAGATTGACAAACCGTAAGCAACTGTTATTGGGCCAGCTATTCCCGAACGCACAAGCGAAACGAGATAGACGGTGTGTGCTGGACTTACGTGTTTGTATGACTTCGTTGTAAATAGCATGTTGTCGTTTACGTGGGAGGAATCAGTCAACATGTATTTGATGTACTGTGCGGGAGGCTGCAGTTGTTTGAGAGCACGTAATTTGTACCAGAAAGAACACCAATACCACTTGACTCCTCATCATGTGACGTTAGTCGCAATTCACGCGGCGCGTGAGGTAAACAGTTACACTGGCCATTATAATAATAAATGCAGTTATTTTATACTCCCTCACTCATTTGAACCGTTATGCTGTTTAAACGAAATGATAGCCACAAAGCTCGTTAATTCGTATGTCCATTACACGATCGGGTCACATTAGGTATAGTTCATTTCCCACTAACGTCCACTTATGATCGGAGAGTCCGATATAGGTTGCTTACGATGCGTTTATCAACGCGTGTATGTAAGTATTGCCTACATGTCAGGCATTGTATCATCACAGCTGAAAACTTTGTGAGTATTTTAAAAGGAAACGATGGGTCATATACATGTGCAACAAGGGGACCTTTTTTTTTATTAAGAAGGGCGCACTGCTCAATGATACAGCACAAAAATTCCATAAAATTTGAAGTTAAAAACATTGTGTGCAATTAGAGGGTGGCTACCCCTATTATTGTATGATGGCGGAAGGTCTTAACACCGGCTTTTTATACGTTGAAGATCTCGAATAATCGTAGTTCATTTCCACGACGTTTCTGATATTTTGCGAAAATTATCTTATTTAAAACGATTTTCAAAACCGTATATCTCCCTTAAGAATTGAGCTAGGCTATAAGTTGTATTGCAAATGTCTACCTCATTTTCCACAAGGAATCTCTTCACGAAATATTTCGGGTGAGATTCTGAACAGCCTGTAGAATTTCCAGAAAATAAATGACACCTGTCATTCGTTAATACTTAGTATTCAGTTCTCTATTCTGTATGACCGTCCTCCATCTCTTTGGCGTAGAATGCACGGGAGATTCTATTATGTAAGTCGGAATATTCCGTCATTCTTGCAAGTATTCTGTTTTGGATATTTCATATTTTTTAAGCATTATTTCAAGTCCACTCTATCATCCATTGGGCATAGGTCGAAGGACCCGAGTGGGATATTGAGTATAGGGGGGAAGGGTCGGGTGATATATTAACCAAAGACGGACATCCTCTGCTGTTTGTTTAGGGTCGTCGTTTTGCTGAAAGTGATAATCATTTTCAAGATTAAACATATCAATACTCGTTTGCAAAATTCTCTTGAGTACGTCAAAATGTACAAATGTGTTCGTGACTCTATCAATAAATTTTTGCCCCCCCTTTTCTTGAAGCTGACATGCTCCCCCAGACCGTCACTCGACTACCACCACCAAATGTATGAAATAACATATAAGTAAAATATTTACTTTTATAATAATTTCACAATTTCGCTTGACGACGCACAGATAGTGATGAAGACCATGACAACGTTAGTTTTACACGCTGTGGAAGAATACGCAATGTGCATGCATGCATGCCTGTCTTAAACAGGGCGTCCAAAAGGGTCTGTACGTTGTACGCCACGGCAGTTATCCCTGGTGGCGGCTGTTTCGCTCGAATACATGAACTCACAGCACACACTCGATTGTTATTATAATGAACTCTTTCCCCCCCCCCCCCCCCCCTCTTTTCACGCTTCCAGTTTTACCGGGAGCATGTCAGTCAGCTTGTCTGTTAAAATAAATGCAGTTTATATCTGGGATTTTTTTTTTCAAAAGTTTATTTGAAAAGTGCTTGCTTAACTGCAAACTAGAGATACCGTTTTTTATGACTGTATATGATTTATGATTATTTCCAACATTTCGCACATATTTTTTAAACTTCTATAATAATAACGTGCTCATGTTTCAGTTTAACGATTTACACGTTTTATGTTATACATAAAGTAGTCAATTGAATAAATCCTAACAAATATTGCTATAAATATACAACGCTGTTAAAAGAGAACAATGTATAATAATTTTATATGCGCGTTTTGAAAATGAATTTGTAATTAACTTGCATTGAGTACAATATATATTTTTAAAAATTAAAAATAAGGCATTTCGAAATTTAATTTACCAATGGAAGCAAACATTACAATACATTCACCATAGTGGTAAACCCAAACAACGCGCTCCAGAGGGCAAGCTAAAATCTATGAATCCTTTCGCATTGAAATTGATGTGTTCTGGCAGCCATGCATTTTTCACCACGTCGAGCTTTTCTTCTATCCTGACACTTTTCAGTCGGTAGACAAATATCGTTGGAGCTTGCATTACTCTAATAAACACCCCCACATTCATTTGTGCTTTCGTTTCTGTCTGTATCGTTTTCAGATAAGCTTGTGTTTTCTGGCGACTGAATGGCTGACGTGTGTACGAAAAGGAGCATTGTCACTGTTCATATATACGGATTTCTCTTCTAAGCAAAGTAGTTTGGATTGCAGTTGTGTCGTCTATCGTGTTGAATTGTTTCCCAAACAATCACACGTCCATACCAATCGATGCAATACGAGGAACGAAAAACAACTACTAACTTTATACGTTCAGTGCTCAGTACGAGTAACAAATTACACCTGGCTCAAACAAATAAAAGAGCACTCTTTAATTACTGACTGGATAGAAAACGACGGCATCTCCTCTTCTGACAGCAGTATTAACTACTATGCAGAGTGCGAATTAAAAGTTTTTCCGAGGGTTGGGGGCGAAAATTTTCAGTGAACTCAAGACTTTTGGAAATTCGCGTTTTTCAGCAAAGTGACTGGTATCTGGGGGCGGAAATTTGAAAATGCGTATAGGTTATACACAAACTGCAATATTTTACGTCTCCAGCCTATGCTTGGTGTTAAATAAACTATACCAAAGGTGGCACAAAATTTTGTGCTACGCCGAAAACCTGAGCTTGGCAGTCGGTATACCTTAGTAGTTTTGACAGTCTGCAGTATACCTTAGTCGCCTATGGCATCTTCTGTTTTCCAGCCAGTAAGTTCCATCTGAAGTAGATATTAAGCTTTGTTGTTATAATTTATACGTGCGAGTGATTCGTCTCATCAATCATCTTACATAATCACTATTGATAGAGGGTAATAACTTTACCTGCCGGGGAAATTTTTTTCCCCTGGCTCATGTGAGAAAACGTTGAGAGGGGAGACTTTCCTGGCATCCGCACCATTGACTCGCACACTGCTACCATGACCAAAAATGTTGCAAACCTACAGATTAATCAGGTGCCCAAAAATAGCTACGATTTCTAGTCGTAGAGCTAATATAGACTAGTTGCACTTTTTTCACGCTTGTTTTAATTAAATATTATACAAATTACCCCTGTATGGCGTGGATAGTTGTTACGTAAATAATTCCTTATTTTTTCGCTTAAGAATTCCTTATTTTTTAATAAATTGAACTTTTACCAATATTTTATATCTAAATTATGTTTTATATTTGTAACTAATATAAATAAAAACAGGTAGAAAATAGGTGTGTTGCTAATTCCTAGTAAGAAATATATATTATGCTAAATATTATTACACTTAGTGCCCACAAATACGATGCGCTACTCCTTCCGGGTAATATTTTAGGAAATATAACTTTAGCAGGATATATGTTGGACGTAACAGCGAATGGATTATAATTAAAAAACTGTTCAATATTTTTTTTGTGGTATCTATTTACGAATAGCATTTACGAAAATTTTTCCGTCCGTTCTATATTTCTGTCGCCCATGTACTTTTCAAAGTAACGAAGGGCAAATACGATGGTTTCACAATTATTTTTTTTTCTGTCGGAAACTTCCGACAAAAGCTAGTTTAAAAAAATATTCACTGTAAAATTAGCACTTTTGAATGCTCTGCTTACGATCTACTTGTAAGTACGTTGTGTATTCTTCCGCCTTATTTAAAATTAACATTCCCATTGGCCTCATCACTTTACTCATACGACAGTAAAGTAAAACTGTGAAATTATTACGAAAGTAAATATTTTACAAACCTGCAAATTTCTACACTTCCATGCATTAGGAAAAAACAGAAAAGAAAATCAATAATTTAAGTTATCACAAATGGTTACCCAACACTTTTCACCAGACGTTAAGATATCGAACTACTTTTCTTCCACCGTTACCAACTTTACTGGGCGAATGTCACTTAGTGCGCCCGTTAAAATATTTGCAGGTAGGGGCAGTGACTTTTTTCAAAGGTTCATTTAAAAAGTGTTCACTTTATCCTGAATAGCCTTAAACGTAACGTATGGGTATGCAGCTCACTTTCCTATACACCACTAAAGGATAGTGTCACAACTGAAATGTCTATAGAGGTAAGTCGGCAAGAAAAAGGACTGCACGCCTTGTAAATGCCTAGCGTGTAAAGGCGATCAAACATTGTACGCCCGCGTCTACGTCACTCTTAGCAACCTCTTATTTCTAGGCCTCCGACATTCAAATAGTACCTCCAGCCAGATGGCGACAAAAACACACCGATTCTGCTGACACTAGTTACTTATTTGTTGTGTTTTTTTCCGGAAGCTCGCCTGCAACTCGTTTGTCTGACATGCTTGCTAATAACAACATGAAAACTTTTTTATGTGCAATTTGTTTCAGTTGTGATTGTAAATCTCGACCTAGCCTGTCGACGCGCCATGAAGTTTGCTGTGATATTCTTCTCTCTTGGTTAGCTCTCGTGCAGGCTAACTAGGCAGTAATATTGATGGAATATCATCTTAACTAATTGTGTTCGCATGCCTAATTCAAATGTTAAATTGCCATATATGTTTACTACACAGTTACTTAGTCATAAAAATGTCGTAAACGGTCAAAGAACATTCAATTAAGAAAGAACATGCAATTAAGATGATGCTAAGATATATTTTAACTTTAGTGGAACTTACCACATTTATGCTTAAGCTTTTCAAAGCTTATCGCGGGACACTTTTATTACTAAACGGTGACTTCATAGTTGTTTGTGAACCATATAAATACTTGATTACTCAAACTTATATATATATATATATATATATATATATATGTGTATGTGTGTGTGTGTGTGTGTGTGTGTGTGTGTGTGTGTGTGTGTGTGTGTAGGCGTGTTTGTGTGTGTGCGAAATTCAGATCGCATCAACGCAGTTTTAATTGTAAGCCTACTGGAAACGATTTAATATTCTAAGTCTTAGGTAAAGCGTGTATGTTGCATTTAAGTGAAATTTAATATTATATCTCTGATAACATTTTATTTGCATCAGTAGAGATACGAACGGCGACAAAAAGTGAGCTTTATCTGTACAAATGATAAAATCTAGTTTCCGTGATGACGCGAACTACTTTTATCGTTTCATTGCACATGTCCTTTTCTAGGTTTCCGTGTGAATATATTTGATGCACGTAAATGCTCTAGGTTTTGAACGAAGTTGTTAGGAAGACAGTTATATTCGTTTTTCTGTATCCATATTAATGCGTTTATTCCTCCCGGCTGGCTGATTGCCATGGAGCATAGCCTGTAGTAGTATGCATGACGCAATAAGTACGGCATCTTGCCCGGGGATATTCCGACTTGCTTACACAGCAACAAAGAGGGGGACTTCTCGGCGAGGGGAAAGCGGAAGGATGGGAGGTCCTGGAAGAGGATTCTGCGAGCCCCGACTCGACGACGACAAAAAGGCAACAAATTAAGGCATCCTCCAGCGCCAGAAGAGATCCGAATAACAAATCGCATTACCCGCAACTCGGCTGGCAAAAGCGTTCCGGATGAGAGACATCGACCGTCCCACGAGGGCGGCGCGGCGTATCAAAGGCACGCAACGAGAATCGACTTTGCGTGATCGATATGCGCGACTAGATTGCTTCTCCTTTGTTTGCCCAGTAAACTTTGTCATGTCATGATGTCTTTGTGAAGAAATATAGGTTGCTTTGAGTCAGCCCTTCGAGAGGTAGAAAATATATTACAGCGCACTTTGCTCTGCGCTGGGACGCAGAAAGAGTACGTCCCCTACATATTAGCTGTCTTGCATAGTTCTGGAAACGTAATACATCTCACAGCGTTAATTTCTTACAGCAACCGACCACGAGGGGTAATTATGGCCCGAATTCGAGTACTTATGCAATTACAAAGCAGAAAATGAGAATAAAATATTTTACATATATTTTCGTGTCATAGAAATTGATGCAAATATTTTGTATTAAAATATTTCCTCAAAGTATCAGATCAACCAAATGTTTTGAAAATGTATTGTACAAAACTTTCTTGGACTCTTAATTTTATTTCCCACGTGATACATATATTCTGTACGTGCTTTCTCGATTGGCAGACCTTGTAACAGATGGGTAGGAGTATACATAATCCACATAACCATCAAGATACTTCTGGTATCAAATAAGCTAAAGCGAGTGTTATAACACAAGTTTACCTTATTTTTCGCGGGAACTTGTATTTAAAAGTTAACTCATGGAATGTCATGGCAAAGTTAATTTTGTCATATATAAATTGCAATTATTTAGTTTTATTTGTTGAGGTTGTGATAAAGTTAAAGTTCGTTCTATTTGTATAAACCAATACCGCAACTATGCGAAACAAATCATTTGAGCTCGCGAACAACATTTTTAATGAAGTTAAAACATAAAAACACTTAATTGACCGCTAACATGGTAAAAGGTAACCTACACTTAAGACACGTAAGACAATAACTTTCAGAAACAAATAATTACCTGATAATCATTATGTTCGATGTTTTACACTGGTAAAGGACAGGATATCCTAATCACCCAAAAGCACATGTCAAAATAATTAACTAACAATGCGCCGCGCCCAAGTATCGAAATGAACTTTAAAGTCCGCATTCGCACCCGACTTATAAAATACCACGTAAATTTTCGTCATATGTGTAAACATGCACTTCATCCAAAAAAAAACGCCATAAACAGTAACAAATTTAAAAAATGTTGTGTTTAAGGCGGTTTATTACCTGAAGTTTTTTCTAGTTTTAGATAGAGGAATGAGATTGCTATAAGGGCTACTTTAGCATGCGTATCAAATGCTCTATCGCCTCTAAATTCAAGGCTCAGAACTGACGTGCAGTTGGCGTTGTGGTGCGTGTAACTAGGCCTGAGGTAAATTATTTAGTAAAAATTCGTACTACAATGGCATTGATAAAACCGAATATAAAAACGACAGCGACTAGTTTGGTGCTATCAAGTTTTTCAAGAAACTGTATCGTAATTTACTTCCGAACAAAATTGTAATTTAGTGCTACCTGTCGACTTATTTTAAAAAGACATTTATTTAGTACAAGTGTTGAATAAAATATACCTCTGTGTTCACGCATTTCATTCAGTTGATTTCAGCCACGAAATTTACCAATAAACAATCCTCTTCACTTAAACAACTTTTGAAAAACCTGATATGTTTTCTATTTTAAGGATACGTATTTAAAATTTTTCACATGTAATGCACTGTAGTATTTAAAACGCCATTCGAATATTCTGTTTATGCTGTAATAAATTATATTTTCGTTATTTTATTTGTAAATACTTCTCGTATAAATTCGTGTTTATTGACACATTTTGCCAACAACCTTTCGGATTGTTGGATTAAAAACTGAATTCACTATTTAAAACGCCATTCGAATATTCTGATTATGCTGTAATAAATTATATTTTCGTTATTTTATTTGTAAATACTTCTCGTATAAATTCGTGTTTATTGACACATTTTGCCAAGAACCTTTCGTATTGTTGGATGAAAAACTGAATTTAAAAAAATAGTGAACATGTCCAAAACGAAAATTTTTCAAGGAAATTTATCCATTAAATTTCTTGAATAGTAGGTAAAAATGGCCGTGGTTATGACGTCATGTGTTATTCAAGGAATTTATGTAACTAATATTGGGATCTAATTTTAAACAAGATTTGGTTATAGACACTTTTGAAACCAACCTTTTGAAGAATAAAAAAACGTTCTCCATCGGGGACAGCGTAAATTGCCATGTAAAGATTAATTTACATATGCAAGTTAGAGTAATGTTGGTAGCGAGTTAGAGTTGTAGTTTAGCACATTTTCATCTTAACGTAGCAAGTGAATTCGGTTTATGTTGTTTTATAGGAAGTAGCGTAAGAACTGTCCTTATAGTAAGGAATTAATATCTCTAAAAATTATAAACACAAGTAACTCATGTGAGTACTGTTATGTAATCATCGCTTGTAAGTTTAATTGATTAAACGCAGTAGAGAGTATTACGGAAGCAGGCTGGGTCGGTATTTTTTTTTCGTGGATTCGCAAGTAGTCGCACGTAGTTGCATGAAGTCGCAGGTTGCCGTAGGTTTTTCGCAGGTAGTCACAGGCAGTCACAAATAATCGCAAGTAGTCGCAGGTAGTCACGGGTAGTCGCAGGTAGTCACGGGTAGTCACGGGTAGTAATTTCTTAAATAAGACCATTGTGACATCTGTAACCTCGTGCGATTCGCTAGTGTTAACATACTTGGTGTGATCATTAAAAGAGTGAGACAGCCGATGTTCCAGTACACTGGTCATAAGGATTCTGTAAGTGCAAGAGAGAGGGATGTATGTCACGCAGCTGCCTACGTGCCTAGCCTTCCACGCCAGAAAGTATTAGAGTGTACGTATGTACGAGTCATTTGAAGACTCGGAGAAGTAATTTAGCCTCTATCTGCGAGGAAACTATGTCAGTCTGTAATGTAACTTTATTCTGTTGAAAAATAGTATTCCGTGTGGATTTTCGTTGTTCCTTTGAAGACTTAGCCTCCTGTTCGCACCCAGAGGTCAACCTGTGCCTGAGGCTTATTGTCTTCTTGGCGAGCCAGCGAGTACACCAGAGGTGGCTGAAACTCCACCACAAATTTAAATAAAATTACAGTTTCACTATCTGCGAATGGGTAAATAGGTTCACATCAATATTAATTTTCCAAACTTAACGTAAGGAAACACGGCAGGTAGAAAGTATAAACTAAGAAGAGCTCTCTCGAACTCTCGTTTGACCGCGAACGAGCTGAAGACGCCGGAACGAGGAAGTGGAGGAAGCGAAGTCGACCAGCGGAAGAAAAGTAAACCCACGCCACGGCAGTGTACGCGGAGTGACCACGAGAAAATGAACGCCTGAATAATTCCCCGCCAGTCGGGACCGGCGACTGATGCGGGTACTTCACAGGTTTGCGAATTAAACACTCGGAAATCGTGGGTCCGGCATGTAAATATGGAGTATGAAAATTTGGTCAAAGAAAAAATTTTCTTACGCGGAAGTTGGCTGCCCTCTTTGCTGCGTGGGTAGAGGCCTGTCTATGTCCGGCCGTTCCTGTGGACATGGACGTGTCCGAAACTTGGCATCAAGTGACGTCACATTGACGCAGTCCGAATGTGATCTACAAATGCGTTGTCCGAAATGAGCTTTCAGAATGTGATACTAGGTCGCAGTAAATTCGGCACATTATCTGTTGTTACTTAGTGATGTTTAAAAGTTCCAGCCTTCAAATAAAACTGTCAAACCGAACGAAGCCATTAGCATTTCATCATATTTGTTTTGAGAAAGCCAACCTTGCACATCCATGGTTAGCATTAATAACGTAAACATTCCTTCACGCGAAAGTATTTGAAGTCTTCTTATTTTCCTATCAGCTTAGGACACAACTTGTGACAAAAGTTCAGTTTTCCGAAAGCTTCAACTTGGGACACGGCAGCTTGGGACAACGCCATGACGTCAGAGGGTCACGTTCACCAATCAGCTCATCGTTGTCCTAAGACTCAGGTTGGGATAGCGCAGTTGCATGACAGGCCTGCAAATTGCGGTTTTGCAAAACTTCAAGAGTTGACCGATTAAGTAAATTTCCCACGGTAATACAGAATGTCAGAAAAGTCTTTTTCCTGATTACAAACTTAATTTTTGTCCGCTAAATGTAAGATAGAGATGTACCGGTGCAAGATTGTTGGTAAACTAACGAAGATTATTGTTGCAGCAAGACAACACATCAAAAAGTCTCCACTTGAGCACCCTTGGTATCACGTAGCACATCTAGTGGACATTCGATTTCTGTCCACACATTAACCAACATCACGGGAGAGATCGATGCAATAATATGTGGATATCCGTTGTTGCAGAGTTGCAAGATCTAATACAGGAGTTCTGTAGACTCTGTCCTTGACACAACCCCGAAAAAAAAATAATTGTAGTTATGTCAGGAAAGTGTGTAGGCCAAGCTGTTGGGCCATCATGACCGATACATCGTCCAGTAAAAGTCGTATCAAGGTAGCCACGAAGATCCAACCTCCAATGAGGCGGTGCACCGTTTTGTTCAAAAAACGACAACTGGGTGAAACGTAGTTAGGTTTACAACATTTTCACATATCTACCTTACATATGGCATATATAAATAAAGTTTGTAATCAGGGAAAGACTTTTCGGGCATTCTGTATCTTCATACATGCTAGGGAATTTACGTTTGTCACGTGTGTACACATGTCGTGCGTGCCGACAATAAGACCCAACTCCTCGAACTGAGCGGTCTTATAGCGGCACAAACGTTAACGTGGGCCCACATGGAAATTCCCTCTGTGATTCTGTTTTTATGTTTAATTATGTTTCTCACCTCTAAATCCGCAGATGAGTGAAAATTAAGTGTCCAGATAATAAAGAAATAAAACTGAAAGTTCGCCGGCGTCAGAACATTCACTGAAACCACTATAGAGTTTCACGTGACTTGACGCATGGAATGCCACAAAGTGATGTTATGTGATATCTTTTGTTCACTACCGTTTGTATGTTTTGAGTGCATAAAATTTGATGGTGTGTGACAATGCTTAGACAATGAAATAGTGCCCTTTTAACCATAAAATTTTCTTATTGTAGCTGGGCGCCTTGCATATTTTAGTACACTGTGTGACAATTTATGGTGATAACTTCATTTGTCAAACAAGTCAAACACACAATCAATACAGCTATGCGTGTCCCTCTTTTCACACCAGGACTTGGGACATGCCCATTGTGAAATACCTTTAAAAGTATGTGAATTCAGAGAAATTACATTCAGATGTGTAAACAAAAAAATCTTCAGAATGGTTTCAATTGTGTTTCCATTGTGGTTGGTTTCAGCATTTGTATTCAACATTAAGGTAAACTTGTGGGCAATCAATATACTATTTAGCCTAACACAGAATGTGTAATGGGGAAAAGATACTGTAAAATAACACTAATAATCTTAAACTCTGGTTTACATTTAATTATTCTGAATTCCTTTTAAAAGTCATGTTTCACAACACACAGCAAAGTACTTAATTGAAACAAGCCTGTCACCAGCAGGCTACTGCATATACATTATAATTGCACTGTTCAAAACAGGATGTAATTTAATTTTTAAATTAACAGTTATATGCCATTTAGCTGCGATAGAGAAAATGTTCACGAGTCTCTCACAAGGGATCACTAATGGGTGAAAAAATGCCTGTTTGTGGTTACAACATGACTAAAAATATTTTGGTTATTTTCAGTAATTAATGTGCATGGTATTAGAAAATGTCTTGGAACACTGTAAATTTTATTTATAACAAAACATGTAGCACTGTGATGTTCAAGTGACCTATTAACTTGTATCCTTAATACCTGCCAGAGTTTTTTGTAACGGACATTTTGGGGTGGATTAGACTTTTCAACTTAAATTCCTAGCTCAAACTCTTCTTCAATATGCCTGGCCTACATGACACATCGTTAACATTAAGTGGCAACACATTTTACACTTCTCCACAAATATTTTGCTAACATTTTCACTTTTTTGAAGACGGCCCTTCCTTGGCACGTCCTACCGTCTTAAAGCCATTACCCCGAGAGACCGTTTTTGACATAGTCAAGAACGAACTCTCCGTATTTTGGCGCCGTACTTGTGTAACAAATCACAGAAAGAGCTTCATAAAGCATCTCCCTGATATTAAGATACACAGGCACGCATACAAAATTACGCTGCTCTGATTAGCTTATTAGCTCCAATGACCTACAAAACTACAACACGAATGCAGTCATGAACTTCCCATACTCCCTTCGCTATGATTCACAAACATCGTTAAAATATGTATGTACTGATTAACAGGCGAATAAAAGTAAAATTACTGTTTTGTTTACGCAAAATTAATGACAGAAAAAAGACGTTCTTTTGCTTCAATACAATTAAACTTCAGAATACAAGTTAGAATTTTACCGTGTATGAAATTTAAAATTAATTGCTGCCTTCGTCTGGCATTTAACATGGCGGGTGAAATAGAAAAGTAACAAAAATAATAAACATTGTAACATTTATAACACTTCCCGCATAAAACTTGATAGCATTAACACCTAACTTCAGCTGTGCCCCAACCTATGTACTAATGTACACGATCTTTTACAAACATAAACAGAGGACAATTAAGCACTGAAATGAATAAAATACGCACTGTATCACCCTGAAAACATATTAAGTAAATGAAGAATTAACAATAACAAAGCTTTTAAAACGTCTTGTAAGCACATAAACACGAACACAGAATAAACATTCGTTAGCATCTCCAGATGCTACACCACTGCCATCAATACAGCTAGAATTGACGAACTTGTTCAATAGGAAAGTCGACGGACAAAATGAGACATCGCCACATCACTCACGATGTTCTCCAGTACCACAAAGTATATGAACGTCGGTTGTCGAGACGTCTAACCCTGTAGCAAAAGTATACAAAAGTTTAATTTTACCATGTGGCACTGTCTTGAAAAGTGATGGAGAAACGCGGCTATGTATTAGCATATTTCATGATTTTGTTGATACTTTCAGCATACTAAATTTTGTTGATACTTTCAGAATACTAAATTTTGTTGATATTTGTTGAACTGTATGGTACGTATATACTAAATGAACCTTAAGTATTTACATGTCTGACATGTTGAAAATAAGCACTTCATCCTTCTTAGTCGTATGTGATAACATGGCGTAACATATTTTTAGTTACCTGCGAAATTTGGAGGGCATATATTAAGTAGCTTTCGATATAGGATGTAAAAGCTTAATTTTTTCATGTAGTGCTATCTTCCAAAATGACGGAGCGATATCAATATACCTCCTCAGTTAATTTCTTGTTATGAAATGTCAAAATACGAAATTTGGTCTAAATTGGTTAAATAGTTCTCGAGATATGAAATGATGCCCTAAATATTAGAATGGCTACCATTTTGAAAGTAAGCTTACGGTTGCATTTTCTAAGTTCTTCATTCGTACCGAATATGGCGAAGTTCAGTTGACGAGTTCAGAATTCATTAAGGTGGGTGAGAGGACATGCATTCCAGACAGACTTACTTTCCAAGGAAAGTATTATGGGGGGGGGGGGAGGGAGGGAAGAAAGAAAGAAACGGACAATATATATATATTTTTTTTTTCGAGGATATCGCAAACAAAGCATTTGTATTCTAAATTAGTTTTGGTACCAACTCTCGTAAATTTTATTCCAGTTAAATGACAGTAAATTGTATAATCTGTTACCGGACTCGTAACCTTTTTTTGTGTTCATGTCTGAGCATCTACCAAATGTTTCTGGTTTGTAACTTACGACAACATGGCACTGAAGCCCCTATACACTCAAACGATGGTGATGCATGGAAACTTAATTTTTGAAACCTTTATCTCAAGGTGTGCATGCATACTTTATGTTTGATGTCACATTGTGCTACCCATAAAACTAAATATTGACGTCATGGATTAGTTTCCGATCAAATGATCATAATTCGGGATCACTGTTTTAACTTTTAGATAAGTTTTAACGTAAAATATAATATCTTATTTGTTAAGTCATGTTTACTTCGAACAGTTTCTTCGACCACATAGGTAAATACATTGTTTAAATAATTGTTTAAAATTGTTTTTACATTATATTATAGGTTTAGTTTTATTACGTTTTTCCATGCAGATTTTCAATATCCTGTTAGAAGCAATAAAGGACTGTGCTTACATATGTAAAATGGACTATAGGCTAGCAATCCAAGAGGTTAACATACGCACTTATCAAACGAGGAGGAATTAAAAAGAGATAGCTAATTAGGACCCAAAGAAAAACTAACTAATGAACATCAGGTTTCATGAACAGCACAGATATTAGGGACCTAAGACACTACGGGGGCGTATGCAAGATGCGAACACAATGAAAGAGGCAATACTGGAGGCCAGGTAGAGTGTGGATTCAGAGCAGTCTTTCATCGACTACGACTTTATAACAGACATACTGAGTACGTGTGAATCTTAAACGATGTATGCCTTACGGGTTAGATAACGATTGGACGATTAGAGGGACCGAAGGATGCCTACGCTACGAAACGACCACCCGAACGTGGAAAAATCTCTTAATTATTGTACTATTCTATCGTTGGATAACTTGTTTGTCACAAAGATGCATTGCCATGCACAACTATAGCACAGTAGCAACACTACATATAACTTTTCAAAAAGAAATAAAGGTTAATTTGTGATAACAATTTAAGTAAGCCATTAAATATATATTTAACTCGTGTAAAAATTACTGTAGTTCAGTGAGACTGTTTATTATCTCTATATATTTTTTATGTCCTTTTATAGGAGACAACTAAAATAATTATGAGAGAATTAGATATTTTAGTTAATACAAACATTTGACGAAGCTTTTTCTATAATGAATTAATTTGAGCTGTCTTAAAAAATAAGTATACCTTATTCTTGGCTGCGCTGATTGTCTGAATGTTGCTACTTTAAGCCGTTCTGCCCCGAAAGAAGTAAGGTATTTCGCTCGACGCGATATTGATTCGAGAGGGCACATTTCGCGCAGCCTGAAGTTGGTTCACGTAGAAACTTGTAAACTGATGTTACATTACACGAGTTTCCTTCTGTTCGCAGTTATTACCGCGCAACTTTTCTCGCGAGTTATCGAAAGTTATCGTTATTTCCTTCTATTGAGAATTATCACGGCCTGCAGTGTAGCTGCTACCGAGCTCTGCTAAAGGTAATCACAGTTACATGTCACTGATTTGCTGTCATATTTTTGACGCTAGTAGTACCTACATAAACTTTTGAGGACAATGAGGAGACGGGTCACTGCAATATTATTATTGTTATTGTCACCATTGCATCATCAAGGCTAAACAGTGGCTTTGTCTAACGCGTGGAGCACTGTTGAGGGTCTTATTAAAGACACTTGGGAAAACGGCATAACCCCTGCAGTCACTTGGCAACAATTGACATCCCGAACACGAACCAGGTTTGCTGCCGCATCTCCAGACATCCAGACATGAGATGAGAGGGGTCACGTAGATGAGTCTTACACGCATACAATATTAAGACACTTCAGATCATACCAATGCTCAGCGACGTGGTGTCGTTGTCATATCCGTTGCAACTTGTACCTGCCATCCGTCTTGAGCGTAAATATAGCTGGTTTAGATGGCAACTAAGTTTGACAACACTGGCGTAGCTCTTTTTAAGGAATTACTCTGGAAGATGTTTAGTATTGATATTGAATTGGCTTATTGTATTTTTCTCAGATATTATTGCGACGCCCTTATCCCAAGGGCGTTGCAAAGAGGCAAATAAAACCAGCCCTAAATTCATCCAAATAAACCCTACTAGTGAAAAAGCTCTTGGAGCGGGCAAAAGCATACGTGCAACCAACCAACAAAACACAACACATGATTTGTTTTATTTTCTTTTACTAACATCTTAATGTTCCAGTACAAAAATATGTATTTGATATTTAGTGCAAAAATATTATGTATGTTTCTTTTTCAAGATAAATATCCATTGAAAATGGCGCCCAGAAAAACAATTAAGGCGTATTCTTAATTTAGCATAAGCTTTAACAAACTTCTAGATTCGTCTCTAAAA
Organism: Dryococelus australis; assembly: GCA_029891345.1. Classification (NCBI taxonomy): domain Eukaryota; kingdom Metazoa; phylum Arthropoda; class Insecta; order Phasmatodea; family Phasmatidae; genus Dryococelus; species Dryococelus australis. Next base: position 215,871,254 of record CM056996.1, on the reverse strand, counting down.
ATAACTCATTTACATTTAATTCCACCTGACTGAAATTCATTCACTTTAAAATGGCAATAATTTCTGAAAATTTTTGGTAAAAACTTCTTTGCGTGTAGTCCACATGACTAGATTTAATTTCTACGCAAAAGTACAATTAGTTTGACTATTTTTGATTGGGTAAAAATTCGTTTACATGTATTCCACATGGCTAGATGTCACCTCAAAAGCCATTTATTTGGATTTATAAAATCACAATTATAAAATACCATATAGTCGAAAATACAAACTCGGATATTGTGCTCTGATACACACAGTACTCTACTTCCGGGCAAAAGTTTTGTAAGCACAGGATGACATTTGTAGAGTTGCGACAGCAAATACGAGCACTCAATGATTTACGACAGCTGACACTCGAGCGGTAAGAGAGTAACAAAGACAACTTCATTAATTTACTATCCGATCCACACAAAGTTTGCGAGAATTTTGGTACTTGAGCTGTATAAAGTCATAGCCAAAAACTGGGATCGATGACCAAGAAATTGCCAACTGAAAACACTTAGAAAAGCGCCCTGCTGCGATGCAGGACCTTTATTTCCCTTCATTCGAGTTTCCCTTCAGTAGAAAGTGTGTATACCTACTACACTAGTCTACACAAAACAAGATTAGTTATAAATTGACGTGTATATTTTATTATCGCCTTTCTTTTCTATTGACGGAGTTATGGCAACGACACTGAAGTTAAAATTTTCTAAAGCGAGAGCAAGTTCTATGCATTTAAAATTGTCCTAAGACGAATTCTTGAAAACTGTTTAAATACAAACACCACAACGTAAATGGCAACAGAATTCGAAATACTTTTCTAGAAAAAGGGGAGCGGGGGCGAGACAAGCGAATAAACAGTGTGTACTCCCTCCCTTTTATTGGCAAAAGAAAAATAAAGCGATATCACTTTCTCTCTTCCCCTTCTCTACCTGCCACTGTATGGTTCTCCCTCCCCATAGGACATAACTTCTCGGCTCGCTAACAAAATAACGTCGATATAAAGGTTGTACATAAACGAGGTTGGAAATATGCCCGGGAAATGTGTCAAAGTAAAATGATATGAAGATCTTTTTTGTCGGGGTAAGAGTGAGCGGTTACTTGACAGCGGGGGAGGTCGTGGCTTGGGTGCCAACTTTGGGCGCGGTTTTTGGTCATATTTAGGGAATGAGTGGCGTCGCTCTGCCTGAGGGTCTCATGCATTTCCTGGGAGAAGTTTTTAAATAACATTAAATTCAAATTATACATTCATGTTATCACTACTTACTGTTGCGAATATGTCACTTTTCGAAGTCTGTTTCTAGTGCTTCAATAACAATGGATTTAAATATTCAACTGTTTTCACAGAAAATTTGATTGAAAAATGGAAAATGTAACAATTATTTTTATTTCTGCTCAAGGTAAACTATTAGCTAATTATTTATGATTTAAAAGTTTTTTTTTTTTTTTAACTACGGAATATGTGACACTTTCAGTATCTGCTGAAACGAAGCGATATCAAAGTTTAGTCCGTCATAACTCGGAAAAACATTTTGCAGCCATACATAAAATGATTCAGGAAAATTACTTCTCTGGCTGTATAATGTAAAACACTTCGGAGATAATCGTGTTTCTTTTAATTCCTCTCTAGACCTTGATTTTAAGAACCGCCCAAATATATATATGTATATATATATATATATAATTTTAATTCAGAGGTCGTCATCATTGCTACCGTTACATTGGGATATCTCAAGATTTCCAAGGGCGCTATGGTAATAATTTTCACTATTGCTTGTTCATGATTAATTAAGCAACCTCAAAGTCCGCATTTGAGAAATTCCCTGCCCTAATCTGCAAATATTTCAACCATAGACTTAAGATCAGGCAGGTTTTATTGTGACGATTTAGTATAGCAATTGAATATGTGCAAAATATTTCACTTAATCATTCACTCCCATTGCAAGAATCTTTCAAACAGCTCAGAACGATTTTTGTCTCTTGCACATTTGCTTAATGCTGGTTTACTATTTGCGTACAGATCCATAAAAATCAGTTGCTCAAATAGGGACCTGTAGATTCGTTCACATTTTGCTTCGAAGCGGGCTCGTTCAAGGTTGAATATATCCTAGCTGCATTAAAACTTGGTGAGAGAAGTGTACCAATACTTATGAACACGTATTTATGTAAACAGTGGGCTAAGAGAAGTCAGTCATGTGGTTTTCCCAGTACAAGTGAGTTTACATGCAGGGTACCTCCATTATGCAGGGTGCCAATCAGATTCCGTCGTAAATCCAATCTCAATTGATCTTTCATTAGAGGGAACATCTGTTAAAACTAAAAGGTCGGCCCGTAGTGATACTAAACCTGTGCGTTTTACAGCCGCCGAAGTTCACCAGGTTGTCCCTCTCGTTCTTTCTGCCTTCTACGACTTGAACAAACGAGGACTACAGCAGGTGTTCCTATTGTCACTGGTGTCATCACCCCCAGGAAGAGTTAGTTATCTGTCCATGTGACTTTTGTCAACATTGACACCTGGGTAACTTAGATGAGGCGTAGGGATCACTCAGGTCAATGCAGCCCAAAGGCTGGATTTCAAAGCGAATGAATTCGGACATGGCAACGGTGCCACAGAAAAAAAAAAGTTATATCTTATTTGTTGACGTTCGTGTCGCCAGTGAATGTTGTTTGAAGTAGGTATAGTGTTCAAGATGTGTTTGAAGTAGGTATAGTGTTCAAGATGTGTTTGAAGTAGGTATAGTGTTCAAGATGTGTTTGAAGTAGGTATAGTGTTCAAGATGTGTTTGAAGTAGGTATAGTGTTCAAGATGTGTTCGAATTGACAATTTACTATAGTTGTATTTTAGTGTTTAGTAACGTTTAGTTCCGAAGAAGTCTATAGTCATTTGTTCAGCGATGGTTGCGGTTTGGTATTTTAGTAAGTTTTGTTGCATAAAAAAGTAAATACTAAAATACCAAATACGTTGTCATTTTAGTAAACTAATCCGGGTCACGTGACCTAGTAAACTAAAGGCGGGCTTCAAATGTATGATGATATTAAACAGACGTTTTAATCATTCCTTAATCTATATTCTTTCTCAATAGAGATTTCCTGGTAAAGAAAAATTTCTGGTTTGCCAAGTGCTGGTTAGATAAATCTGGCAACCGTGCAGTAATGTTCTGGTTTGCGCTGGGCTGCTATTATGTTATCAGCTGGTGTTTATTTTGTGCTGGTTAAACAAAGTTTGTTACAAAAATATGAAGGGAAGTGCCAATAACAAACACGTTTAATCATAAAATCTTGCTACATCAGATAATGTGTTATCCATTTCCTAGGTTAAAACGTTTTTATGTGTTACTGAAAGCGAGATAGGTGCATAAATACAATGATATGTAGACTTTAGAGTGATTAATGTGACACGTGATTCCAACACGACAGTTTTTAGAACCGCTGTCCTAGTGATGCCATTGGTCTACTTGAAATGTGGAGGTATTTCGATAAACATTTTCTACTGTTTTTTCGGCATCACACTTACACTTGAAAACGCAATTTCTTTCAGATATTTTTGTTACTGCTATCGTCATACTCTCTTTATGTTTGCCCTAAAATTTTTTCTTCTACGCCTTCGTGCTAATTTATGTAGGTGGTTCATGGTGAAGTGAGCATTTCCAAGTGAAATTTCGAAAAATTCACTGGCCATTGCTGTCATAAGATACCTGCCATCGCACACACTAACAAGTAGGCTTCAAATTAAAAAGGCAATGAGTCCATGAAAATAGTTCTAAGACTTACGTTCTAGTTACGAGTGCAATGTTTTTAATATGGCAAATAAGTTGGTGTTTTTTATCTTTACGCACTTTATAATTAAACGGCATGTTAGTAACACATTTAGGTTCCTAACAAGTTCATGTTTTCACTTTGTTGGTGCACGAACAAAGTGGTCAAGCCCATGACAATGTTAATTTTACATTTGGTGAAAGGATGCAAATTCTAATTGTGGTTGGGGGGGGGGGGGAATATAAATTTTTAACAGGGCTTTCAAAATTCTCAGTTTACAGTGAACAGTCTATATAGTCTATTCGTGGTTTTTTCACACTTTTAAAATCAAATATTTAAAAAATCGCCCCATGTATGATGTTTTTGGTTGTTTCCTAAATATGGCACGTATCACAAGCGTTTTGAAATTATGTTAAAATAAGATAACCTTATTTTTTTAAAGTAAATTTAAGTTTTACTTCTATTATCACTGTAAAATATATTAGAATAATTATTAATATGAATAAATAAAGGGGGCAAAAAGGTGTGTTGGTAATGCCTGGTAAGAAATAGTTCTTAAGGAAAATAATACCATAGTGAGTGCGCACGTATTCGGTGCGGCGTCTCATTGGTATAATTTTTTATACTTAGTTAAGCTTTGTTTGCATGAGGTGGAGGAATATACTGTAAGTAGGACATTAGCCTGGCTTCAGAAAATTCTGAAGTTGCCATGAATAGCTTATACATAACACTTTAATTAATTAATTTAATTAATTAAAGCTGGCCTAGCTTTCTGTAGTCGAACCCTGGAATTTCTTATGAATGGAGGAAAACAAACATCACTTTGCATACAGCCAGTGTTTAGAAAACTCACTCCGAGAAACCACCGTTATATACTCTAATATATATATATATATATATATATATATATATATATATATATATATATATATATATCTGTGAACTACGAGTATGTATTATATTTTCAAGTGAAATCGGACAGTTAACTTCGTCAAACTAAAAACTATCATTCGTAAGAAATATTACTCGTGTCTGAATAATTACGAGCGATTGATGTAATAAAAGTGCTTTTCATCGCCATCCTTAAATAACCGACTGAAGTCTTATGATGGCAAATAAATTATATTAATTACAAAAGCAAAATCTTACATCAGTAGAGAATGACTCCTTTATTTGCTGTAAATGTTCTAAATAGCCCCAATGAAAACGTGTCCTTGCGTTTTTGATAACCATTTGTTACAAGCAAATTGAACGCTGGTTATTCGGAACCGTGTATTGAATTACAGAAAATATCACCAACCAACAGCAAATTTTTAATCAAACCTTGAGGGCGTTGGCTACGAAAAAGTGTGTACTCTTCAAAATCAAACTAAACAAACTATTTACAGGAAGTTTACCAAGTGAAACTGAAATATCCAGTGTTAATTTATTTAAAGTTATCCTTAGCAGAAGTTGTTGTTTAAATGTACACCGACAGCCATAAATAAAAAACGTGCAAGAATTTCCTTATTTCTAGCAATTTTTTTGAAATTGCAAAAATATTTCAGATTTATATACGTGTCTTGAAGTAGCTCATGATATATTCTTTCAGTGTTATCTCATTTATGTACGCACGTTAGTTTTCATTATTTAGTTTCATTTCTGAAACAGCCAAATTGTGATTTTGACATTTATTATTTATGCAAAAACTATGGTCTCAATTTTTTTCCTAGGAAAGAGTAATTATTGATAATGTCTAAAAGTCATGTAGTATGTGACACAAGTATAAAATAACCAATTATTTTTGGTTTGGTAACGCTCTTGGCCCGAAGAATAACAAGACACTGTGAAAGCAAGCCTAAAAGTGCCAATTCGAGCACGGCCCCAGTTACGGAAAATAGCCCACGGCAGTATTACGTGCGCCAGTGTTTAGTTAGGCGCTCCGCGGCATGCGAGCTTCGCAGCTGGGTAGGAGTGGAAGATGGGCCTGTGCGGGGTAGGGTGGCGGGGGGAGTGGGCTCGAGGCGAGATCCTGGTAACAATGCAGCTCATTACCTCAGCCGAAGTGAGGCAATGTTGCTGCGTCAGGCCGTTTTCCCGTGAGAACTGTGCGAGGCAGCGGGAATTTTCCCTCCCCTCGTGGGCCCGCGGGGAGCCGAGATCCGTGGCCAATCGTGCGTCGGTGTCAACAGCGGCAGAGGTCTCGCTAGACGGAGTGGTGAGGTTGGGCCGGTTCTTAACAACGAGGTCTTGAGAGACGATGAGGGTGATTGAGGTGAGTATACAGCAGCGCCGGAATGCTAGTGCGGGGGAAACGGGAGGTCCCCGAGCAAACCCACCGCCCAACGGCGTCGTCCAGAACTATTCCCATTGCGGTTGGCTTAGATGAGAGGCGAATAGTCTAACCACTACACCACCGTGGCCCCCTCGTTCGACGGAGGTCTTTCAGCTTTCATTTGCGAGGATCACTTCTAGTCTGTGTGCAAAACTACACTGACCTTCGTAACCACAAACCCATCAGCGCATACATGCCACTTGGACAGGCAGTGGACACGGGTTTAATCGTTGTGCTCCCCCAGAACGTTTCCAGAGTCCTGTGGCGTGTGTCTTGTAAGTAGCGAACTGTAGTTGAGGGTATGGTTGCAGGAACCTGAGCGATCTGATAAAGTCCCCGGTGCAACCGACGCTGGCCTCACCAAACCTCCCCTCTAGGTGGCCGATACCTATTAAAAGGTCATACTTAGAGCGCTTCTTTCTAGCCTTACGTTAGCCCCCACATAACAAAAGCTAAATCGGCACTTAATCTTCAGGTTCCAGCGGGAATTTTGCAATTTTGAAACCGCCGTGCTGTCCGGAAGAGAAAAAGATAACTACACTAACTACTTACACATTCACTAACTACTCGCATTCCGCGCTTGTCCTTCACGTTTGAATTTAAGCATGACGGTATCACCATTAACTGCATTCGCGACCAAGTGAGCCCGAGTTGTAATGGACTTAGTTTTGGGGGATGCCCATGAGCGATCTGACAGAGCTTTGCGCCGGATGTAAAGCAGCGCTTGGAGCGGGGCAGAATGGTGGCTGAGCGGTGGTGCTATCGTTTTGCGCCGAACGCGGTATGTTCTACAAGAGCTTTTTTGTATATGTTGGTTACCTTTCTCGGATTATAGGATATGACACTGCCCCGACACCTCTGTGTTCGTCGACCCTTCTATTTTACATGCAGTTCATAGTCCAGGCGACTTCCGTTACCGAGTTTGCTGTCTCCATGGGACCTCTTAGTCCCGGGAAGACTATTGATCTAGAGTCTTTTCAAATCTAAAATTAGTTTTTTTCGTAATTTCTCCGCTGTCTAGCTTTTCTGTGTAAAGGTTGTACTGATTTAAAGCAATAAGTAACGCACGTGATACTTGGTCTTGATTTAAGGGTAATGTGTTACTCTGCTTATGCAGTTCTCTACTAAATATCGCTGTCTCTATTTGGCTAAATAGTCTTTGTGTAGACTATCCTCTGGTTCGGTCAGTACCTAACAAGTAGTCTCCAGGCATGAATTGCAAAATTTTGATCAGCTGTATCGCCAGAAAATCGGCCAATTATGCTAGTGCTTTTTGCTTGTATTTGTGTTTCACCTGGTAGTTATGCTAATGTACTCTTGAATATTATTTTGTGGAACTCTGAATGCGACACGACGTACCTTGAAGGTTTAAGATAGAGGTGGGACTAAACCGCTTTATTTTGAGGCATATTCCCATACGTATGTATCCGAGAAATACAACTGGAAGGCGCTGGCATTAGGTATTAATTTGCAATTGGCTTAACAGTATGTCAGTTAGAAACAATTTTACCTCATGCTGAAAGTAGCAACTAAAGGGAGAAGTTGAAGACAGTGAGAGTTAGTAGCAAAAACCTTTCAGTTATCGGATGAGCTGCTAGAGTCCACGCCTTTTTCTTTTTCTTTTCTTGCACCGGTGACCCGCTTTAGATACAGTAGGCAGGTTTGAGTTTGGTAATATGTCGGACATGGGAACTGTCGCTATGACCAGTGGTTTTTGTAAGGAACCTCTCGCTTCCTTCGTCTGTCAATTCACTATGTTTTTGTGCGTCCACTATCACCACATACACAGGGCTTAAACTTTAAATTTGAAAGCCGCACCTCGGCGACCGTCACTGTATTAGAAATCATTTTAGTGTACATTCACAGAGTCCAGATACGACCACAGTAAAGATCAAAACAGTTATAATAAAGGCAACTGATTAACGTCACAACCTGCTCCAGAAAAGTATAAATATGTTGGAGATAGCAGTTACCGGGATTCGTCATTGCGTCTGAAACTGTACGCTGTGAACACTCATGTGATGACGTGCAGAATATTTTAAGCACCAAAGTGTCGTCACAGGCAGTCAACAGGGAATATTTCAATTAATGATTATAGTTAGAGACCCAGAAATTTGGCGGATTCGTCCGAAGACAAGTTAAACTTCATTCACGTGTACATATGAGTTTGTGCTTCCACTGGACCGTAGTTTGTTCACACGCCCCGAGTGACTTTCAACCAATAAAGAACCTGCAAGGAAAATGAGAACTAAATTCCACGCTATCAGGTCTGGGGTTAAAATGGAGCAACAGCCAATGAACTACTAACTGATGCCCGAATACATAAAGGAGTGTGGAGTCTAACTTGTTGCCGAATGAATCCCCGAAATTTCCGGGTGTCTAACTGTAGTGAAAAGTATGCGGTAATTTTTGTTTATTATTTTTGTCATTATTATCACCGGAAACTATTTTTTTTTCGAAAAAATGTTGGCACTTTATTTACAAGGTGCTGATATATATATATATATATATATATATATATATATATATATATATATATATATATATATATATATATATATATATATCTGTGTGTGTGTGTGTGTGCGCGTGTCTGTGTGTTTAATTTTGTTTGCCAGAAATATTGCTACATCACTTGCTTGTTTTATCGTCCACAGTTATCCTCTTAAATATTTATCGGCGCTGAAATTTTAATCGCCGCTGAAACATGTATAGGTAGCACATTTCTGTGTTCAGTAGTTATTTTATATAGCACATTAATCAATAGAGATAGTTAATTAATGCACCATCAACATTACTGAATATATGCCATTCGGTGTTAATGGCCAGACGATTTTTAGAAGTTTCAAAGATTCCAAAAGTGCGGAATTAACCATGTGTTGATAGTTTCATTAGAAGTTCTAGTCGTGCTGTCACTCACTGTAAATATAGTCATTTCGCGGTTTCTTCATGCTTTTTTGAATCAAACCTTTGAAAAATCTACCTATGTATGATTTGTTTGGTCGTTTCCTATACCGTGTACCACAACTGTTGTATACTTAATATATTAATATATTGAACTTTAATTTATATTTTATCTATTTATTATAATATTTGATTATAGGTGCTGCTATTAATTTAAGTTTCTCTTTTATTGTTATGACTCATAACACAACTTAAATTGATATATAGTTGGGAATTTATAACCGATGGTATAGAGCTGCTTGGTTTGACGCATAATTCAGATGTGAGTTTAACATAAAGTCCAGTATCTGATAACATCTCGGAGGATCTGATTAAATATGCTTTTATAATGTGTTATTGAAGTTAGCGTTAAAGTCCGTCACTGGATCCATATTTCCCACCTTGCATGATGCCGAAGGCTGATTATGTAGACGGACTACGGCGGGTGGCATGTTGAAGTCCTTCTGGTCCTCTGGAACATCATCCCTGGTTGGCATCGAGGCGAGAACAGGCGCCCATCCAGCCCTCGTGCCACCGCGTCCTCGTTCTCCGTCCAGCAGAGGGGGTTCCTGCCGACGCCAAATTTGGGCAATCACGCGTCTTACAGAAATCCTCCCCCGATAGCCTTGTTACATGTACTTACATGTGGGATGGCGCGTTCAGGCAGGCTGTAGTATTAAGGTCTGCCCACGCCATAACAGTGCGTTGGTAATGCACTGTCCCTTTGATGTGATTTCCTATACTTGGTTAAGAGTGGGATGGACCCTCGAATTTTTTGTGAAATAGTTGTTTGCGCGAATACGCGTATCTCGGTAAAAAAAAAAATGTTCTGCACATACGACTTTTAGTCAGAAAAAATAAGACACAATTATCTAGGCCCCCAATTTCTCTACTTTTGTCATATAAAGTGTATTATTGAAGAAAAAAATTCGTGAAAATGGTAAAATATCGAATTTTTAAAGCTTGTCCTACGCAGTTTCCTTAAGCGGCAAGAGACAAGTATAAATATAAAGACGTTTAATCTGTGGACTTCGTGTAATATATCTCCACTATTACGTATCTAATTTGCACAGTACAGTGCTACGCCTTGCGCGTAGGAGCGATAAGGCTCTAGGCGTGCGTGTTAATGTCGCCCGTATAGCTCTCTCGCTTCTTGACCTCGGACACGGTTCCTAAGGGGGTCCATCCCACGCTTAAGCTTTGTTTGCACGAGGCTGAGGAATACCCTGGCAGTAGAACTAGTAGGGCATCAGAAAATATGTAAGTAACCGTGAACGGATTACACGACCCCAGTGACCGCGGTCGGCGGGACAAGACGAATTCGCACAGCGGAGTGACACGTGTCTGTCTGCGCTCTCATGGGCGGTCTATCTCCTTCTCCCACTCGGTCCCCCAGCGACGTACGTCTGGAGGCTTTCCTGGAGCTCACCCGCTCCCACATCTCCCGCGCGACGGGAAATGAAATAACACTTCCGGCTTCCCTGAACGCGTCGCTCGTCGCGCCTCTGTCGGCGGAAGAGAAGCTCTTGTCTGCGGGAACGCGACTCCCCTGGAGCGTGCAGCGCCGGCGGCAGCGACGTAGAGAACTGAGGCGTCACACAGTAGTCACGTGGGCTAACTTTGTACCATTTATGCGGTCGCCTGCAGGCTGCTCGTGGTAAAAATTATCACTTTTAAAAACCCTGCTGAATATCTACTTGTTTGAACGTCGTGTATTCCCCCGCCTTATGTAAAATTAACTTTGCCATGGAGCCTCATCACTTTATGCGCCGGTCAAGCGAAACCGTGAAATAAATATTTTACAAATCTGCTCATCTTTACACTTCCGTGCATTAAAAATACAGAAAGCGAAAGAAATAATACAATTGATCACAAATGGTTACATAACACTTTTTATTTGACGTTAAGTTATGAATCTAATTTCCACCCATCGTTTCCAACTTTACTGGGTGAATGTCACACCGTGCCCCCATTATACAGTAATATATGCATGCAGGGGCAGTGACTTTTTTCTAAGGTTCATTTCTAAAGTGCTCACTTGATCGTGAACTGCATTTACTTGTATGCACTTTTATTATTCAACCACAATAAAATTAACATTGGCATGGGCGTGGTTAACTTATTCGTGCTTCGGTCAAGTGTAAACTGAAATTATTTAAAAAAATGTAAATATTTTAAATTTTACCAATTTACTGACTTTACATTTATATGCGTTAAAAAAACAGAAGGCCGCGTAAATAATGTTAGTATTCGTATATGTTTACCTCGCGTTTTCAATTCAACGTTAAGCACTGTAAATACTTTCACTCCGTCATTACCAACTTCATCGGGTCCTCGGTGACTGAGCGGTTAGACTGCTCGCCTCCGACCATGTCGAACAGGATCCAATCCCCGGCCGGGTCACTCCCGTATTTCCTCAAGTGGAAACCGTACCGGACGATGCCACTTTTCGGCGGATTTTCTCGGTGTACTCCCGTTCCACCGCCCTTGCGTTCCGGCGCCGCTCCATCCTAGGTTCTCACTTCATGTCATGTCTGAGTATGACGGGCAACTACGGGTCCCACATTGAAAGTCCACAATTAGGAGATTGTCGCCTCGCCCTCGGTGCACTCTAAGGTGACCAGACGTCCCGATATTTTCGGGACAGTCCCGATTTTCGAAGTCGTGTCCCGAATTTTTTAGAGGGTCATTCGGGACAGCCGTTTGTCCCGAATACTGGGACCTGACAGTGTTAACTCGTGGTGTGGCCGGTTTTGGGTGGATTTGGGCCTGACCAGGGGGGGGGGATGGCGGGGAGCGCCCAGAGAGGCGCCCAAACACCTCCCTGGTTACTGTCAGCATCTAGTTAACAATAAACAAAGCCCCCGCCCCCTCTCTACTAGTATTTCCAACTCTATTAACTAAGAGCATGTTTTCCAAACACCCTGTCTCTTGTAGTATTCTATTTAATTTAATTTAATGCATGCAATAATTTTTGAAATTTTTATTTCTCTGTCGCAAGGATTTTTACGTCTCTATTTACGTCCCTCCCCCACCCCTGCTCTTCATAATTAAGACTAGCTCTAAGTACACTTAGGGAGGTAGTCATGGCCCCAAAGTGCAGGCCATGGCTGCCCAATCCCTCTTTGCCGCAATGCATGTCTCCTTGCATGATTTTCCTTCCTAGTAGGCGTAAGGGGTTAGCCCTGAGACGCAATAAAATCTCGTCCTAACTTCGGGCCTTAACTTCACATAACACTTAGAATAAGGTAGTTTAGAAAAAAAGCGGGAGCGGCAGGCCAGTGCAGTGACCTTCCGTCAACAAAAATACTGGTGACTCATCAAACCTATCATATTCCGCAATTCACTTTTTATTTAGAAGTAAAATAACAAACAATGTTATTGTTTTTATTTAGTGTCTTTAATCAATAAATCATACGTCGTATGCTAAATAATTTGTAAAAAAAACAACAATGGTATTCACTTTTTTTTAACAAAACACCCCCTGTAAACAGTTCACCCCCTCCCCCACACATACACTCACTACACTACTCTCCCTTCCCACTATCGACCACTATGAGCGAAAACCAGCGTCCCGAATTCGGGTCAGAAAAAATATGGTCACCTTAGTGCACTCTCCACGTGGAATTTAATTTGATTTACTTTGCTTATTTTAGAAACTTGTTGTCGCGAAACTCATTATTGTTTATTTCCTCGCGGTGCTTCGGGTACCGCCTTCTTGGTTCGAGGAAATCCTGGAGGAGTAAAAAAAAAAAAATCCCGCGGAACTGGCGTCGTGGTGGCCCTTCTATTATGTTGTGCGGCGAGGGTCAACAGCCATCGATGTGGCGCCGGAAGGATTTGCTCGATAAAGAAAGCTTTGGAAGATGTCTCTCGGCCCGCGGGATCCCGAGATCTCTGAACACACGCCGAAAAGAGGTATAAAAAAAAACCAGTTTCCTGCAAGAGATCTTCCTTCGCCATTCCAGGCGGACGTCGCTCCAGCTTCAATTAAGCTGCACACTTGCGGAGTGCTGATGAACGATTCCTCCGCAAATGGTCCTCGGTGTCTGGTTAATTATCTCGCGGTACCTTGCAGTAAACAAAATTTCCACTACGATACGTATATTTCCATCAAGCCAAAAGCGCTAGCATAATTGGCCGATTTTCTGGCGATACAGCTGATCATAATTTTACAATTCGTGCGTGGAGACGACTTGTTAGGTGCTGAGCGAACCAGAGGATAGTCGTACACAGAGACTATTTAGCCAGTCAGAGACAGCGGTATTTTTTCATAGAACTGCATAGGCAGAGTGACACATTACCCTTAAATCAAGACTACTTATCGCGTATGTTACTTATTGCTTTAAATCACTACAACTTTTACGCAGATAAGTTAGTCAGCGGAGAATTTACGAATAAAAAAATAATTTTGCATTTGAAAAGACACTAGAACAATTATCTTGCCGGGACAAAGAGGCCCCATGGAGACAGCAAACTTGGTAACTGAGGTCTCCTGGATTATGAACAACTACGTGTAAAATAGAAAGGTCGACGAATACAGAGGTGTCGGAGCAGTGACATATCCTATAATGCGACAAAGGTAACTAACAAACGTATCTCCTATCACTGTGTTATAATGAACTTTATATGAAGCCTAAGTACTTCCCTGCGAGACTTCATTAACTTCAGCACTAATGCTTGAAAGCTTCAGGTTTGTTCCAAGATCTGCTAAATGCTATATACTCCGACAATGCATACTATTGACTCTGAAGCGATTGAAAACCTCCATTTCGTCTGGGGCCGCGGTGGTGTAGTGGACAGACTAGTCGCCACCCACCTAGGCGAACTGAGCTCGATTCCCGACGGGGCAGCTCGCGGACTTTCGAATTTGTGGGAACCGTGTTGGACGATTCCGCTGGTTGGCGGGTTTTCTCAGGGATTTCCCATTTCCCGCGCCCTTGCATTCCGGTGCTAATTTCACTTCAGCTTCATCGGTTCGCAAGACCTCGATATTAAGAGCCGCCCAAAACTCTCAACTCAACTCCATTGCGTCTGATACGGGCACAAACCTACACCATGCAGAAGGTCTAACGATCAAATTCACCTAACACTACGTCCGCGGATTCATCACTTTCTTTCCTTTGTGGCTAAAAGTATTTTTTTTTTCGACGGGAGTGTTAAAGTAACTACACTTTTTAACTGAAGGAAATCAAGTGAACTCAAGTTACAGTGTAAGGGCCCAGCTCACATATGGCGATATGTATTCCCCTTGTCACTGTTGGTAAATCAATGTTGTTTAGTAAAATGGCGGCAATTAATCATTAACTGGACAGTTACAAATGTAACTTCCATAAAAATACTGGCTTGATTATACACACTTTAAGGTTGAAGTAAAGAAACTGCCTACGGAGCACTGCACCCGACCATACAACGGGAAGAACTCATAGAAAAGTAGTACAGACACGATAAAAATTGTCAAATAAAGTGCGAGTTACGCTGTATATGAAAGAATTATATATATATATAGCAACACTATAAAATATTTGACTAAAATATACTTTTTAAATGTAAAAAATAAATCGATTGAAATAGTCTGTATTCTTAACTCAATGTAAGCATATTTCCATTCTGGATGCTTCAGAAAGCAGAATTTCGAAGAAATTTTTCGTCATGGAATATCGTTATAATGCTTGTGTGTAAGAAAATTGTAATAATAATGTAGGAAACAATTTTTATAATTGATTTAATGTGCGTCCATTTGTCACAAACATTTATGGCTGGAACTTACGTAAATAAAGTTAAATATAAAATGGATATGATGCATTATTACTATAATTTTATTACATATTATAACAGTAAATATAATGTTGACCTTTCTTGAAGAAGATATTCTTGTAAATTCTGATTTCCGAAGCATCCAAAACGAAAATGCGCTTAAATTTAGTTAAAAATGCGGACTCTAACTATCGATTAATTTTTTACATTGAAAAAGTATGTAAATTATTTTACAATGTTACAAAATATATACATTCTTCTTTCATTTACAGCATAGTACGCACCTTTCTGAGAACTTTTATGGTGTCTGTACTACTTTTTAATGAGTTATTCACATTGTACAGGCAGGTGAAGTTCTCCATAGGCAGCTGCTCTACTTCATCCTTAATGGTAGGTCTACTGTGCGCTACCGGGTATTATGAAGCGTTATGGGGTTATTTTACGGCGTCTACACCCCCCTCCCTCTCTCTCTCTCTTGACAGTGTGCATTGTGCATTGCAGTCTCGAGCCACGACAGTAATTACGTGCACGTTCAACCTCGGTACCTTTTGGCAGCGACCGCAGCAGACACGAGTGGCTAGCGAAGCTAACCACAAAATCATCGATTCCCGTACTCCGTCCAATTAGTCGATGCCACTCTGCCCAGCTACAAAAACCCCTGATTATTAATCTATGCTCAGAAAACATAGTTCTCAAAACCGCTGACACTTATCCACTTTACCTCGCGTACGTAAAAATTCTACTAACGGTAGAAAATATTTTGATTGTAATAATATTAAGATCCGCATCTTTTTTTAATTTTATTTGTTATTTGCATATTTAATTTAACAATACTAACCAGTCTCTGCCCACATCGTCGGTTATATCCGAAACCGACATCATTCGTACGTGAGAATCTGTATTCGAAAATCATGAACATCCATATTTGTTACGTCTTATGATCGTAAGTAAAGAGTTATTTGTGGCGCATTTTCCCCTTCATTTTTTCTCCCGAAATTCAGGTACAAAGTGATAGATTTGAAACGTTATTTAATTTATCGTGGCCTTTTGTTGATATGAACGAACTATAGTAAAATACTTTTAGTTACATTCAAATATTTCATATACTGTTATCATATTTAGTGTTTCAGCTAGAGCACATTACATTTTCATGTGACTAAAAAACATTTTATTTTCTAATTTGTTTTTTATGCTGTGCGAAGGTAATTAACTCTGCTTGAAATACGACCAATTTTAATTAACTCATGTCCACAGTGGCATGACGGCCAGAGTAATGTTACCAACATTACAGTAGCTATTTTTATTTCGTTCTATATCTTCCATTCTTTTTTAAGCGTGACACCAAATGTTTACACTCTTTTATTGTAATTTGCGAAATATATCCCGCGTTGCAAGAAACGTATTTTTAATATACAGATCGCGGCATTTGAAATTACTCATTTTGAGTTGGCAACACTGCTTGTATGGGTTGTGGGAGGATTCGCAGACAGTAGTGGTTGGGTTTGGCGTGGCCTTGGTTTCAGTGAACAATGGAACGTTGATCAGTGCAGCAGCGTATATTTGGTGTGGAATAGTTCGTGTTAAAGCAAGTCGATCGTATGCGTGCAATGAAAGTTTCGTCGGACATTTGAAGATAATTGGCAATGTGAGGCTGCACAATCAGTAGCGTGTGTGTAGTTCAGTAGCATGTGACTGGATCCACAAAAGACAAAGCCCGTACTCGTCGGAATATCATCCAGTAACCTGAAAACATGGAGCATGTGAGAACAGCCTTGTAGAGGCGTTCACATGAATAAGTGTGGTGGAATTCACAAATTTTGAATTTGTCGGTCAGAAATGTGCAGCGAATTTTACACAGTTATTTGCATTTTTACCCGCATAAACAGAAAATAGTCCAGGAATTAACTTCTGCGGATAAAGAATTGCGCATCCATTGTTTTCAACAGTTGCTGCAGGTATATCACACACACGATGACCTCAAAAGATGCCTCATCATGAGTGATGAAGCAATATTCCCTCTCAACGACTCTGTAAACCAACAAAACTGCTGATATTGGGTGCCTACAATTCCACGTTAACTCCATGAGCGGCCAATGTCGTTGTGTGGTGTGACATTTTAGCAGAGGGAGTTCGCGGGCCCTACTTTTCCGATGGCGATGACGGTGTGTCTGTGACTGTGTATGCCAAATGTTCTAATTACATGTTGGTAACCTTCTCACATGGGTTGAAACATAGCTACTGGGATGTAGCACTAGTGTGGTTTCAGCAGAGCATATGGCACGTCTATCACGAACCCCGTAAGTGCGGCGATTTCTCTCTCGGTTTGGTGAGATTACTGCAGCAAAATTTTTTATTGGGATATTTGATAGCTCAAGTTTTTACTCACACCCTCCCTGGCATTAACATCCTTAAATTCAATTCTTCACAAGATTGAAAATGTTACGTTGTAGACTGGACATCGCGTCATGGAAAGAGTACCTAGGAGATGGCATCGACTGTTATGGAGGATACTTCCAAGACGTGGTAATCAAAATGTGGGGTCTGTTTTGTGAATCCGAGACACTGACTTTCCTGACCATGTTCATTGTATTTACAGATGTGTACTATTGTGTTATTCTACTTTCAAACTGAGTGACTCTAAATGCCGCACACAATAAATAAACTTGCTTTAGCTGTATTGACACTACACAGCAGTGTCGTACCACTAACCGTGTCCTTTACCTATCCATGTACTTATATGTATAAGTCTACTGTCCCTCAAAAATGTCGTCCTCTTCCACTGAATCATGCTTGTAAAGGACTATGATTGAGAAGGAGGAAGGGTGGAGGGGGGCAATGTACCACAACTGCGGTGATCTGAGTAGGCTGGAATTATGTTCATTATCTATAATAATTAATGACCCAGATGGGCAGATTCGAGGTTAATCTGGCAAGATGGGACTACGCTAAGGATGACAACATCAAGTGTGATTGTGGAGAAGACCAGACTGTTCAGCACATGCACCTGTGTTGACTGTGTCCAGTCTCCTGCACGGAAGGTGACCTATATGAGGCCTCAGGAAATGCATTGGAAGTGGCCAAGTTTTGGTCCAATATTATTTGATTTTTTGTTACTGTGTAAATATGTATGTTTCTGACACGAGAATAATAACGACCTAGTTTATTTTCATTCATGTAATTGTATGTAGCAACTGGTTAAAATAACCTGTTATTTAAATGAAATTATTTGCTCACGAAGTCTTCTTTGGGAGTGCTAGAAATGTTACAAGTGCTAAAGCAAAATGTTACAATTACTTTTAAAACACCCGTATTTATTTCAATATAGTTTCAGTGTTGCTCGACTTCTAGTTAATTGTAAAGGAAAGTGTTATATTCCTTAGCGTGGTGATCACTGTATATTTTTTTCTTGCGCAGCTTTATGATAAGTTTTGTTTTACAAAACAGTATGTAGAGAATTTAGCACCAGCACCTTCACAGCTATATTTCAGCTCAGTAGGTGCTTTATAGGTAGAGTTATATTTTTTCCTGAGTTAGGTCACATAATAGTTATTATTAACAAAAACTAAAAAAGTCTGCAGCACATCTGGAATGTAGATATTCATCATCCGTTACCGACCAGTCACTGTTATTGATAATTGTATTGTTATAATAAATAGTTATTAAGTATCTCAAAGTATCTCAAAAATACAGACTTAAATGATAAAGTAATAAGTATAAGTGATAGTCAATAGTAGCGATATTACTTAAGAATACAAACGTATTATAACCTAATATTGACTTTCTATTTCACTATTCTTACTAACGTCACTCGTATAGTTAACAGTCTTTTCTTGAGCTATAAATTCCATGTGTGTGCAAACAGAACATTCGATACACTTCACCCGGTCGTCTCACTCATACACTCACCTGTAGGCATAGGCCTGCTAGGATCTTCAGCAAATTCGAATTTCTATGCTTTTTGGTTGTCTTATCGCTTTTCTTCATCTTCCATTGTCTGGAAGCACTTAACGTACTCACTATTCCAATGGTTTACTTTTCTCTGAAATTTTCTTTTTGCATTTATTCTCTGTTTCTAACTTTTTTTCGCTCTAGTAAGTTTCTATTTTATTTTTTTCAGTGTATTCGTTTTAAAGTGTTGATATAAAAATCTCAGTTTGCTGATTTCATTTTTGTTTTTTCCCCTTTCTCAATGAATTAAACTCTGAAGTGCCATTTCCAGAGAGGAATTTACAAGAATTTTCTTATAATCACCTGTTACTGAAGAAAATTCAAATGGCAGATTGAAGTGAGAGATCGAAATGTGAACTAAAGAAGATCTTATACGTGCTTCAGAATGATAGGCTGGAGTAAGGGAAAGTGAAGATTACTGTTCTATCAGTTTAGTTTGTGGTCCTCGTTACATTTTAGAGTTTCTTATTCTTAGAAAATGCGTTGTATTGGAATGTTATAGTTGCATTTCAGAGGGACTTATTGCAGCGAAAACTTCCTATATGAATGTCTGATTTGATAACCTGCTAGGGATATGAAGTAACTTAAGTCATAGTTGCGATTCAGGTAGTTCTTTTAGATAGACAGTCAATGCAGGATCCATATTTGAGACTGTACAGTTGAGAACATTTAAAGTATCTTCTGAAGATACTGGAGTAGATTTCTCAAAAAATAAGCTTTGGCTATCAAAGCTTAGAAGGAATAAAAACCAAATCTGTGAAAAAGCCTGTGTCCCAAAGCTGAAGTCCTCTACAGAAAAAAAAAGCTGTTTTAGCTAGATCCATTCAGCATATTGAAGTGTAAGTAGTATTAACCAGAAACATAACCACTCGGCGCTATTGTCAAAGGCTGATGTATTCTGTTACGCGTTTTATTGTAGGCTGCTTTGAAAAGCCTATAATTACAGACAGATCCAAAGGTTATACATTGCGTGTGGTGTGTGATTGCAAGCATATTACGTCAACGTATTGTTTCTTTGTAAAAGAGTTAATATGAAGATCCGTGTGGCCGCTATGTCCATCAGTTGTTTAGTGGGAAAAACCAAAAATAGAGGAAAGATAATGTCCCCTGCAGCATTTGTGGAATTTGCGGACAGTGGGAATGTCATATTTCTTTCGTTTCTCTCACAATGTGATTTCGCTCTTTTTTTTATATTTATTAATTGCAATTTTTCCGAGTGCACTCTATATTCACACACGCACGCACACATACACACACATACACATACACACACATACACATACACATACACACCTACCTACCTTCTCCCACTTTTTCTCAGCAATGAGAGTTGAAATACGAGCCTATAATTTGTAATCTTCCGATGTAAGCCTACTTAGTACGAAATCATACCACCTCTCTGCGCAAGTTAAGTAATAAGTCTGCTATTGAATATCATTTCCAGTTTATTACAAGAAATAGTTAAAAAATCGGAATAATTTTATTACAAAAATTGTGCATCAATATTGACTTAGTGGAGACTTGGTAGAAGTGGTTTATTGTACGCAGTATTATTTATAATAGTTGTTTTTTTTTCTGTACTTTCTTAGGCCTTGTATTCTCTTCGGTAACAACTCGGCAGGATTTACACGCGCCAGGTATTCCAGTGGGACAAATTAACGTGGTAGGGTGTTTTTGCGGAATCACTTATTCCATCAGGATTGCATAATGTTTAATGATTTAACACCAAATGGTAAGATATAATACTATTATTTTATATCTTTAGATAAAAGTAACTTCCTCACTGATTGACTGACTAATCAACACACAGCCCAAACTTCTCGACCTAGAACCATCAAACTTTAGGGGATGCTTCCCCTTAAATTGCAGGCGTCCACTGAAAAGGTATTTTTGAAGTGTGACAGTTAAGAACATGAAATGGGATGGATATATTTTCAGGGAAATTACAATATATGTTACATGTAATTAGATGCCGCAGTGCGTCTTGTTTCTAAATACCACACATAGAAAGGACTAAACATTAAGTTTAGGATTTTTATTAAGTTAATCACTTGAGTCTGTGAATAGGAGTAATCTGTGATTCGATTTCACGTAAACACACCTTAAAGCCAGTAAGACATCAGCGTGTTTATTTTTTTATAATGCTACAATTTCAAATGTCTAAATTGAAAGATTTTCAAAATTCAAACTTAAGGGAATGATAATGGGGAAAATATGTTCACTGTATTCCTCAATATCTCTTAAAACCAGTGAGAGAATGTTGTGCTTCTTGCTTCAGTGGAATATCTATACAAAACCTAAAAATAAATTCTGTATCACAGATAAATATTTCAACTCCCACGGAGCAAAATCTTTTTAATTTATATCTGCAACACATTCATTCAATTACAAACTCAAATCCCGGGTGGGCTCAGCCGCGGGAAAGATTCAATCATTTCAGTCTGTCACACAGCAATTCCTGGCAGTGTGCGGCTAGCATATCATAAACTCATGGGTAAAAAAATATATTTGGAACAGTGTCTCCATCTCACAACTACACAATGCCCCATCAGCCATTACTGTACATAATTTAATACCATCACAACTTAGGTTCCCATCCTGATTGGCAACAGTTATTTTTCCAAATCAGCAGCATGCAGCACATTTTTTAGTGCGGCATTTTGGATGGCTTCCGAAACATTCTTAAAGTGCGTTGAAATATTTTAATACTAACGCAGTGCTTATCAAGGCAACAGAAAATTATTTCAGTTGTTATTATAAACACCGCTAGTCGCTATTATGCTGTCAACAGCAGTATTGTTTACTGTAATGTACTGTATTTATCTTTATTTTCTGGACATTGTGACTATATTAGAAACAATATTACAGACTGTGCAATTAAAAACGCTTGCACAATATGACACATTTACTTTCTCTCGCGAAGTCCATATCCTCAATGAAAAATCTGCATTTCTGTAATTTTTTTTTCATTTTGAATAACCGTAAACACACACACACATATTATATATATATATATATATATATATATATATATATATATATATATATATATATATATATATATATATATATATATATATATATCGGTCCTTTTGAGAGCATTAACGTATTCTGAGATTCTTTTGTGTAAAGTTCGCCAGTTGTTCAGTTAAAATAACATATTAAAATAAAAATGGTCAGTTTATAGTGCAAAGATGGATTGAGTAGTATAGTTTACGTTTGAATAGTTTTTAAATAGCACGTAGAGCTCTGTAGCAAATAGCGTGCATACTTAACTGTAATAGAAAAGATTTTACACTTACTCTTGTGAACAGAATCCCACCAACTACAGTCATCTACTTAGGCACAGTAATGGACAAAACTAGCTTTAAATGTTGAGTATTTGGAAGCTCAGTTTTTGAAAGACTAATGCTGTAATGAAAATTGTATGAAAAAAAAAACTTATCTATAACGATAAGATGTAGATAGACTTGAACCATCTTGAAACACTGAGATAAACCATTTCTTGGGATGAATAATATATTTTATTCAGAAGCAACTCCTTCCCCCGAAATGACGAAGGCGCCGAATTTCACATCGGAATTGATACGCTTTGTATTTTGTTAAACGGTAGATTAAATATAGTTAATCTTGCAATTTTTCTCAGCATAGTTTGCGGTAGATGTATTTTAAAAAAATGTTATACTAAATGTTTTAAATAATCTTGCTTTGCAAAAATAAACAGTATTTTTCACGCAGGAGTACCTACCTATCTATTCATTCATCATACAAGGTAAAACTTCACAAATTGAATTTTCTTTAAAATACAACAACATTTTTGTGTAGTTAGTGTTGACCATCATATAATACTTTTGATCCCACGTGAGACTAAGAATTATTTCATTAAACAGAATGTTTAAAACTAAAATCCTTTATATGGAGAAATAGCGACGCATCATTTGGCGTAATTGTACATCATATAATCATAATTTTACACATTTATTTTGTAGGCCTTACAAACAATATTTTCACTGTTAGTGGAAACCACGGTGGTGTAGTGGTTAGATTACTCGTCTCGCACCCAGGCGAACCGGCTTAGATACCCGGGGGGGAGGTGGTCCCAGATTTTTACTCGTGGAAATCGTGCCGGACGATACCGCTGGTCGGTGGGTTTTCTCAGGGATCTCCTTGTTTCTCCCACTGCTGCATTCCGATGCTGCTCCATACTCGCCTCATTTCACCCTCATCGGCTCTCAATACCTCGGTGTTAAGAGTCGCCCAAATCTCTCCAAACCACTTGTGTGTGTGTGTATATATATATATATATATATATAAAACTATAGAATAATTTGTTTTTGAAGTTACTTTAAATTTCGAGAATTTAATGGAACAATAACCATACTTTATCTTTTAATGTGATACTCTTGCCATAAACTATAACTTCAAATTTTCCTTATATAAAATTAATTGAAGTAGGTATTTGTTTCTGGGATGAAAGAAATCAATATTTTTTTTCACTCTTACAGAGATATAATTTATACTGACGAATTATTGTGCATTAAGTATACGTTTTAATATGCGAAATAATACGTTTAATGAAATCAAGTAATGCTTTCAACTGCCAAACCCGTAAGTGAAACACATTAATTATTCCTTGTGTTCCTTAGTCAATAACCACATGAAGAGATAATAATGTAGAGGCACATACCTGTCAGTCAAGTGAGCCAGTGAAATGATCAGAAACTAAAACATATTTCCAACACGCCAGTTCTTACTTCTATGAACTTTAAACAAATATAAACCATATAAAACCTATTCACTATCCATAAATTATAAAATATAAAACACTTCTAACACGACTAAACACATCGAACTACTGTTCGTCGGTATCGTTTGAATGGAGGGTAGCCACATTTCAGTTTCATTTCCGTTTTCATTCTGTCACCATAGTGATGCAGTTTAATCCTCATACAACAATGCAAAATATACATCTCAACAGAGCTAATGCATAAACTACACCGTCCTTACGGAACATTTAGGTTAGAGCCCACGCATGGCTTTCGCTTATTTTTATTCAAATGAAGCTAAAATATGAATAACAAAAATTAATAAATCTGCGGGATTTTTTAATATACGTTATGGAGAAACATAACTATGAAATGTCGATTCACTCAACTAAGTAGATACAGCGGATAAAGTGAATTTTTCCTCGATAAATTTATTGGACTAATAAAACGTTTACTTCCCTTGCTTAAACTACGGTAACTATAACTTTTGGATACACACGTCAGCGATCCTTTATGTTCTTTCAAATCCACTCGTAAAGGCAACTTTTTACGGAACAAATGATTTGATTAATACACTACTTTCCAATTTGCTGTTGCTTTCTGTTTGCAAGTCTGGAAAATTTCCTTCCCAGACATTCGTCTGACGGAACATTTTTACACGTAAAACTTTATAGTTTTTCCATCTCGCCGGCTTTTATTTTGGGCACGTTTCAAATTCAATATTTAATGCATCACTCGTACTCGAATAATTCAGTATTTGCTCACAAGACAGTCTGGGTGCTACAAAGTAACGGCTAGAGAACCCGATTTACTTCCAGTTGCACTTAACTCACGGGAGTGTTGTGTCAGAGCGTTGAGATCTCTGTGGAATGTGTGTCTAAAAAGGCAATTGAAAAAAAAAAAAAAAAAAAAAATGGAAAACTATTTTCATGCCACCGTACCCAGAAGACTTAATATAATGACGTTTCCATGAATTTCTAAGCGCTCCTTACTCACTCCCCCCCCCCCCCTTAATTCAGTCATTTATATCTGAATACATAAGAAAAATGAGACTTTTATTTTTATAATAATATTTGGTAAGTAGTAAACGACTCTTGAAGACGGTATTGTAGGACAGCCAATGGTAACGCTGATGCTGATTGTACGTAATCTACAGATAAGCATAACGTTAACGTTATATAATTTACGCTAATAGACTGTAGACGAAGTATATGTCAAAACTAAAACAACACTTGATCACTAAACGTAAAAACATGTTCGTCAAAGTAAATAAATTTTTACACGCAATATACAAGCAAACACTTTCAACGAGGTCGTGGTGGCCTGAGCGGTTAGGACGCTCGCCTCTCACCAGGGCGAACCAGGTTCGATCCCCAGCCGGTTCACCGGATTTTCGCAAGTGGGATTCGTACCGGACGATGCCGTTGGTCGGCGGGTTTTCTCGGGGATCTCCCCTCCATTCCGACGTCGCTCCATACTCACTTAAACCACCCTCATCGGCTCTCAAGGCCTCGCTGTTAATAGCCGCCCAAATCTCTTCCCTAACACTTTCATCTCGGGGAGTCGCGGTGGTATTGTAGTTAGACTACACTTCCCCCCCCCCCCCCCCACCCCCGGGGGCCACTCAGACGAACCTCGTTGTCACTCAAATTGTTGCATATGAGGAACGAGGCGTGTCGTGCCGTGTTCGCCGGCGGGTTTGCTCTGGGTACTTGTGTTTGCTCTTACATTCCACTGCTGCT